>JASJET010000177.1:0-354805 GCA_034092305.1 Diaprepes abbreviatus
TGTGCTCTGACTTCCTGGTATAAATTTTTATTACCATCGTTTCGGTCTTTTCTGTAGATATTTCCATATTTAAATGATAGGTATTTCCTCTGTTATTCCTTGTTGTGTCTTTATGCGTGTCTTATTGTTTTTATTTAGCTCTTCAATTACCGTAATATAGTTATTGTTAACGCCATTTTCCTGAAGTATTTGCAAGACGTCTTTAAGTCGAACTCTATCAAACGCTTTTTTAAGATCCACTAGGCAGATGAAAAGAGGTTTATTGTATTCTATCGATTTTTCAATAGTCTGTCGGATAATGAAAATCGCATCAACTGTCGATCTATTCTGTCCCCCCGTGTTGTTCCTCACTTATTGCAATTTTACGCGTTAGTTTTGAAGTCATGATTTTTGTTAATAATTTGCTTGTACTGTTTAGTAGTGTTAATGTTCTATAATTGTTGGGGTCATTCTTATTTTCCTTTTTGAAGATGGGTATAGTCAGGCTGTTCCTCCACTGTTCTGGAATACTGCAGGTTGATAGAATTTTGTCGAATATTATTGTTAGTGCTTTTTCTACTTCATGGCCCCCATATTTAAGCATTTCATTGGAAATATCGTCGCTTCCCGGAGTTTTTCTATTTTTCAGTTTGGTCAGCATTTCGTATACGTCTTTTATTTTTATGTTCTCGTCTTCCATCATCGGTTTTACCTTATCTAAATCTATTTGGATGTCCTCATTATTATACTCCTGGTTATTGTAAAGGCTCTGCATATATTCTTTCCAGTTTTCTGCTGTTATAGAGTTGATTACCACTTCTTCGTTGACTTCTTTTTTCCTATTTCTTATTACGTTCCAAACTTTCCTTTGCCCTCCGTATAAATTCCTTTCCATTTCGGTGGAAAACCTTTTCCAATATGTTTCCTTTAAGTCTTTAATCGCGTTATTAATTCTATTTCTCACGGCTTTGTGGCAAAACAAAGTCAAAATTGTTAAATATTCAGTTAACAATAACTATTTCTAAATGCAACTTATGACTTTGTTGTTACGTAAGCATATCAAATAATTTTTTTGTTTTTGCCGATAAAAAAATTCTTTTTTCATATTTGGGAAGCTGGCCTTTTTAGACGAATTTAGGAAAAAAACGGCTTAGGTCAATATGCGCGAAGGCTAACAATTTTTTTTAATTCATTCCCATATTGTTAATAATAATTGAGAAACGACACTAGCGCCATTAGAAAGTTTAAGAGTTTAGGTTTAGGTGTGAGTTGTCCGGAAAATGATAACACGAAAACAAAAGCTTCAGTGAAGGTTAGAAAATGTTAATTGCTTAAAAGACTACTCAGCAGGAAGATGCGTTGCTGACAAATGGGCGCGTTCAAAAAACGAATACAGCAACTTCAAACTACTACCATTAGCTATATCTCTAAAAGTTGTTGACTGATTTTGATGATTCCTTCTTTTGATTTGTGGTGCCTTTCTGCGTACATTAGAAATATGCATATTATTTGTTTATTTGTTTATAAATTAAACATTTAAGTTGTTTAAACATTTTTTCTACACAATTTTTTCATTAAAAATCAATAATTCTTGTGCTATGGCAAACATGGTTATAAGTCAGGAAAATTGAATAATTAAATTATTGTTATAAAACAAAAATATTCGTTACATTGCGTGTTTTAACGGCAATTAAAATTTAATATTTAGAATATCTGAATAAAGAGAATGCTATGACCTTCACACGTGCTACGATCATTTAATTTGTTTATAAGGTAAAAATGACAGTGGTTTTCTAATGAAGTTTAAACAAATTTAAAATTAATTTTTCTCAATTCCATGGAATACTTCTGAGAGAAGAAGAGTTCCTCTTTCATGAAATGTATTCAGAATCGGTGCACCTTCATCGAGGGAGCTAGAATGTTATTGCAAAATTCGCTCGCCTGTGATAAACAAATTAAATTTTGCATAATATATTTGATGAATCGATTTGAAATTTTTACCATATATTAAGCACTAAAAGACCCAACTTTTTAGGTAACAACAAAGTCGTAGGTTGCATATAACAATAGTTATTGTTAATAAAATATTATAACAATTTTGACATTATTTTGCATTTTTCTCAGCAACAAATAAAAATATTGAGATCGATAAAAAACCAATTGGTAGATTTTTCAATTCTCTAAAAGATGGCTATTACGTTTTGTCCAAAAATTTCTTTAGTTTTTTCTGGTATGCAAAAAAATGCAAAAAAATGCATTTTTTGACCATTAATTGTTTAGAAAAAGTTTATGACACAAAATCTCGTGCAGAGAACATATACGTTTTATTTCTATAAGCCTATATTATCCGAAAATCTAGGTTTCTGTCCGAATGAATGAATGACTCCAACTAGATCTTTTTTTCGCTTATTTGACTGGAGTATTATTATTCCTTTATTTTGTTGATATAACAAAATTTTATTAATTTATTTATAGATTCTTCTATATCAGCGGTCCCCAACCATTTTTTTCTTGCGGATCTCTTCTAAAAACCGGAATAAATTGGCGAACCCGATGAGTAGTCATTAGGAACAGTCAATAACACAATAAAATCGGGTTATTAAAATTTATTTTCTATATTGAATAACAGTTCATAATGAAAAACCAAAACATAAGTCTAAGATGAGGTTCCGCATTTCACCCCTTTTTGTACCCATCTTTCAGGTCAATGTATGTTCTTGTTTCTGAATGAAATTCTTAAAAATATATCTAATATAGACGAGCAATACCGCTACATTAGTCGACTCGTCAAGCTGCGAAATAGCGAAATAATTCAATTTTATTCTTTTTAAAAGTTCACTTTCCACATCATTTGCCAAATCGTTAATTATCCGCGGCACTGCGTTGCTTGATGGGGAAACAAAGTCAATTTTCTTTTGCCAGTTTTTATACAAGTTTACATTTCATGATATGTATGTGCTTGGCCAAATCTTACAATTCTATAGCTAACTCGATTGATGTCTCAATTTTCTTTTAAAATACAGGTTTGTCCTTGTGATCTGGGTATCTGCGAAGAAGAAATGGTTTCAAGCTGTTGTTGGCCACAATTTCATTACAGTTTGCACAATTCGGTTTAGATTCTGACTCCTCCCCAGTAAAATAAAAATCCCTTTATAAACAGTCACTGTCATAATTTCTTTCCATTTTGAACCAGCTTCTGAAACAAGGAGGTTCTCAATTCAACTATATATTTTTTATGTATGTACACCGATTACTCCAGAATGGTGGAACCGATTTTAATAAAATTTTTTACGTTGAGTTCAGGACGTTACGGCGGTGGTTCCATATTTTTTTTTTGACGAAATTGGTGCTATAAAATTCAAGATGGCACTGACAATTCTCCAAAATTGGTATGGAAGAATTTTCGGGGTCGTACACAACGAATCTGAAATTATTTTAAAAAAATCCAATATGGAGGACAAAATAATTCATTTCAAGGCCGCACATAACGAATCCAAAATATTTTTAAAAAATTCAATATGGCGAACAAAAACATAGTTTTTTTCGATTTTCTCCAAAATTGATACGGGGGAGTTTTCGGAGTCGCTTAAAACAAATCCAAAATTATTTTGGAAAAATTCAATACGGCGGATCCAAATGGCGGACGAGAAAATCAATTTTGTCCGATTTTCTCCAAAATTAGCATTAGGGAGTTTTCGGAGCGGCACATAACGAATCTGAAACTATTTTTAAAAAAATCAGTATGGCAGATTCAAAATGACGGATTAAAGATTCTACATCTCTCGATTTTGTCTAAAGTCAGTATTGGGGATCTTGTTAGTGTTAATTACGAAATTAAAATATGTTTTGAAAAACTCAATGTGGCGTATTCAATATGGTATCCTAAAAATTTTACATTTTTCGACTTTCTCCAAAACTGATATAGAGGGTTCTTGAGGGTGTAAATTATGAATTTAATAATATTTTTTCTGGATTCAATATGGCGAACGCAATATAGCTGAATAAAAATCTAACTTTTTTCGATTTTGTTCAAATGTGGAACTGAATCGTTTTTGGGGATGTAAATAGCAAATATAAAATTATTTTAAGAATGTCAGATGTAATATGACAATTTAGAAATTTTAAATTTCTGTATTTCATCTAAAATTGGTACTAGGGGGCTTTGAAGGGTTTAGATTTAGATTAGATTACGACGTTAAAATAATTTTTTTGAAATTTAATATGGCGGATCCAATATGGTGGGTTAAAAATTTTTACCTTATTCGCATTTTTTCAGATTTGTTATTAGGGGGTTTTTGAGGTCATGTTTTACGAATATAAAATTAATTTTTTTGCAACTATTAGTTTGATAAGATATAATATGAGAGATTGAAAATTTTACGTTTTCTGATTTTGTATAAAATTGAGATTGAGGGGTTCTTGGGGCATTCATAAAAAAATTTATAGTCATTTTTCACTTTTTACTAAAATCTTAATTTTTGGTTTTTCTCCACCTTCACGAAAATTTCATTCTAGTTATATATACCTTTAATTATATTTATAGAATAAATTTCGAATTATCATGCCCAATATATTTATTTATTTATTTATTTATTTACAATAACTGCCCTACAGGTCTTGAGACCCAACTACAAGGCAGTGATTACACAAATAATACGTAAACGAAAAATTTTAAATTAGAACCAAATGACAAAAATATATATCAATTTAAATACAAATAAAAAAAAATTCAACTAAAATAATTAATTCTAACACTAAATGTATAATATAATGCTATGATATCCACTTTCACATATAAAGGTGAACATATAAAACAATTAAGGATGAGAAAAAGAAAAAAAAAGAAATGCCAAGGTCAATGTGCCAAAATCCGGCAGACAGTTCCTAGAGATGAGCTGAATATGTCAAAGCTATTACTCTTGTTATAAATGTCGCACATGGAATATAGAGGCGAAAATTTGAGCACGTTAGTTCTGGGAGTTCTGAGATAAAATACGTTAAAATTTCGGCAATTTATACGAGGGATACTTAAGTTTATCCTAGCTAAAATATTAGGAGAGTCAATAAAATTGTTAAGTATCTTATAAAGAATTGTTTGTAAGAAAAAATCTCGCCGTACCTTTAAAGATGAAAAGTTGAATTTCTGAAGCAATAGTTCATGTGAAAAACCCTGCGTAGGATAAACCCCAAAGCTCTTAAGATTGAGGTATTTCAAAAACCTTCTTTGTACCCTCTCCAAAGTATTGATGTGAGTATTGTAGCATGGGGACCACACAACTGATGCGTATTCTAGTTTAGACCGCACATACGAGAAATACAGTAATTTGATGACGTCAGTGTTATTAAAATCGCGAGTACAACGCAAGATAAACCCAAAAACCCTTGAGGCCTCAGAAACAATATTATTCATATGAAAGGAAAATGAAAGCTTGGGATCATAAGTGACTCCGAGATCTTTAAAAAGATCTGCCCGCGAGAGTAGCACGGTATTCAACGTATATTCATACCGAAATGGAGAAAATTTCGAAGTGAAAGTCATAACACTACACTTCTCCATGTTGAGCTGCAGATAATTTTCAGAACACCAATTGCTAACATGTTCCAGGTTCGATTGAAGCTCTATACAGTCCTGTAAGCAATTTATTCCCTTATATAGCTTAATATCATCGGCATATAATAAAATATCTGTATCAACAACAGAAACAATGTCATTAATAAAAATATTAAAAAATAAAGGTCCCAGTACTGATCCCTGCGGCACACCAGAACTTGAAATATATTTCACTGAGCGAGAACCGCGAATTTCAACATACTGAATACGATTATGGAGATATGATTTAAATAACTTTATTAGTGAATTTGAAAATCCAAATGACGACAATTTCTTAAGTAAGATGGAATGGTCCAAACGATCAAATGCCTTTGTGAAGTCCAAATAAACAACATCCATCTGACAACCATGATCAACAGCCTCAGCTATATCCTGAGTCATAATCATGAGATTAGTTGTCGTCGACCTACCCTTAAAGAAGCCATGTTGAGATGGAGTAATTAAATTTTTAGTTAAAGAAAAAATAGAATCATGAAGTAAAAATTCAAATATTTTAGAAAAATTGCATATAATAGACACCGGTCTGTAATTACAAACTTCAGATCTATCCCCCTTCTTAAAAACAGGACAAACCTTCGAAGATTTCCATATGGAAGGAAAACTGTTTAATTTTAAACACCTATTATACAGTATTTTAAGTGGTTTGGCTAGGACGAATCTGCAGTCTCGTATTAGAAAAGCTGGGATTAAATCCGGACCAGTAGTAAATTTAGGTTTAAGCTTCTTTATAGCATTAACTATTTCACATTCAGGGAAATCAGATACATGAATAATTGGAAAGATAGAATCTACGGAACATGGATCATCCACGGATACCGGACTGGCCGAAGAAAAGGATTGCTTAAAGAATTCCGCAAAAGCATTTAAAATATCAGATAAAGTATTAATTTCTTTATTATTAAAAGACATACTATTTGGAATACCCTGTAGCTCCTTTTTCGATTTAATAAAATTCCAAAACTGTTTAGGATCCCTTTTAATATTATCCTCCACCCCCCGAATATATGTTTTGTATGAGACAGATATGTCTTTTTTTATTTTACTTCTTAGTGATTTAAAATTTTCCAAATATATACATAATTAAGTTCCTGGAAAAGAGTTTTTTGATGATCTAGGATGCTATATGCAATTCCTCTACGTAACTGATGTATTAACAATAAACGTCGTCTGAAAATACCGATGTTTCCAATTGGTGAAAGTCGTGCTCAAACTTCTGTTATTGGCAGGATCTTTCCTTCCATTCGTTAAATATTTTATTCTGTATTAAGCAAATTTGCTTTAGTTTGGTTAACACTGTAATCTGCAGGCGACCTCCATAATTTACCATCTCGATTACTATGCACCCAAGACGCCATTTTCAAGCTTCCCCTACATCTTTATCCGATATTTTCAGATGCTTCTCTCAACTGCACAACATTATAAACATATTTTTGCATAACTTTAACGAAAAATACAAAGATGAATTAAAAACTAAGTTAGAAAAATCTTTTTTGTAATATCAGATTTTATTAATCAAAAGTCTATATATTTTTAATATTTTAATTAAATTGCCCCATTTTATTGCTTTAATAAAATATCAGCAATGTTAAAACGCTGTGATTACAATTAGTTTGTTTTGGGATCATAAGCGTCATTAATTATTAACATTATTTTATATATTATAATAAATGTATATATTCGAGCAATAAAAAACTAGTAACCATAAATAAATTTAATTACTATTTGTAATCAAGCTAGAATAATAAATATATGTACCTTTACTGATGTTCGCTAAAATTTAATACATTTTTAGAACTTGAACAATTTATATTACTTTCTATTCAAGGAAAGATAACATCGTAACAGAAATATTTAAGAAAAGAGGTCATAAAATTGTGTTATATCGAAAATAATTTTTCAGTATTAAATCAAAAAAGTTATGTGTGAGGAAAATTTCTTTCATGAAAAATGCGTTGAAGAAAATCACTCCACGATAAATGCGGTGAGGAAAATTGCTGATTTTAAAGTGAGACGTTTTAAGGTGACCTTGACTGTCATTTATGGATCAAGGTCAAGTGCCAGTTCAAGGGGAAAGTAAAATAACAAACGAAAAACTCTATGTTTTATGCAATAACAATTATGCAATTTTTTATCTCGGAAATGTATGATACTGATCGAAAGTTTTCATTTGCAATAACATTATTTAATAAGCGCTTTTTTACAAGTAATGCATTGTTTTCTGGTTTTTCAAGTTTTTTCATCACGATATCGATATGAAAATAAAAAAAAATATTTTGTACACATAAATAAATTAGAAAAAGGTTATGTTTAAATAAGTTTTCTACACGCCATATAAGTTGCATATTATGAGTACACAAGGGTAGTATAAATATTAAATTGAAATGTGTTTTCTGATCAAGTTTTATTTGACCTTGGATAGCTTTTAAACATTATAACTTTTCTCCGACACTTTGTTGTTAAAATTTGTTTCGTAAACAATTATTATTATACTGATAAGGAATAAATTCTGCCCTTTGTTAATTTTTCAGGGTGAATATATCACTTTTTAACGGTTTAGTGCAATGAAAATTTTCGATAAGCATCATCCATTTCCGGGATAAAGAAGTTTAATATGACACATTGGCCACAGTCAAGGTCACTTAAAAATACCTCACGCCAAACCCAGCAATAAATTTTTGGCATAAACGATATATTTTTTCGTTAGTCATGTTATTTTGACCCAGCAATTTTTTGCTTACTTTCGAGAAATCTATTTCCCAGCAAACAACTTACTTTTCATCACTAAGAAATGACCGGTCACACGACATTTAACATTCAATATCTCGACATCTATGGGTTTTGGAGTTTTGTAGCCATAAGCATTTTTGATCAGGAAGTCATGGACTGCAACTTATTATATTTTCAGTAAATTTGATCGCACTATAAAATCCCATGTGTTGTGTGCGTGTTCCTTTTGTTTTGGAGCATTTACATGGCGGTATTGTCCAATTTCTCATCCCTTCATGGCATAGTTTAAAGATTAAAAGTTTATGTGCTCGTTTCTCTTACAAATGTATCATAAGGTAAATAAAAAACATCAATTTACTTTTTAAAACCTAATCTATTATAGCATTACCTTTTTTTCTATTTCTGAACATGGACTATATTAAAAAATCAAGTTTTAAGTGACTGATCTTTAAACTTTTCATAAGAACATTGTTATTTGAGGTTTAGTGTTTTTTTTCCAGAAACCTCCGAAAAAATTCAAAGTTGTTTTTGACATATTGACAGTTACTTTTCGATGCGTCATAGGTTTCTATATAGTAACATATAACTAACGAACTTCTTTAAACATAGTTGATATTATGATATCTCCAAGGAGTTTTCAGATTTCAGGGCCTTGTGCCATTGCGCACCATGACATCTTTGGGAAAACTTTGTGCAGTGTTTTTTTTTTAAAAAGCTACTCTTTTTAAGTTGACATCTATAAGGTTTTCATCCAATCTTAAAACTACAATGCACTGCCTCATGATCTGAGTAACCAGCATTAACCACCCCGCAGTGAGAAGTTAAAATAAACGATAATGACTAATGAAAGCATTCTCTTAACTTCAAGTTAACTAAGAACTGAAAAACCAGGCTTATAACCCTTTGTTAAAATATATGTATCCTGAGCGGGTTTTATACCGAACTATAAACAAGCTGTATATGTATTTTAACAGCCCTGTCTCGATAAGAAAACTAGATAACTATACAAAACGACCCCCTTTTCCATCAACCCTGCTTTATAGATCATAAAAAGTGACAGTTAAGTTCTAAAACTATTGATTTTAGAGACAGTAGTTGATATCTTGTGTAGAAGAACTCCCTTGAGGTTGATGCAGTTGATATTGATAACTTGAGTATAGAGGCCGCTTCGAGCGAAGTGGTTTTATATTTATTTATAGTGCTCTTAAGTACTTTGGATTCGAGTTAAAAGAATCTTTAAATAGTGTGTTTCAGGAACATTGGCTTCCAACTCTTAAGATATCAGTCGGATAATGCATTACTTTTGGATGGAATGTTACTTAGATTAATAAGTTCCACATAAAGTTTATTAAAGGTTATTTAAGATTAATGAAATAATCGAAATTTAATAATTTTTAAAAATGTTTAAAATTATTTTAATTAAATTTGTATATCTTTGAATTAATTATCTTTAGAAAGGAATTAAGTTCTTGAAAGCAAATTAAGTATTTTATGATTTTATTATATAGATTCTCTGCTCTAAAACTAATTGCTGTATTCCGGTTTATTGAATTTGAAGCTACAAAAATGAAAATGGAACTACATTATCAAACTTATATATATATATATATATATATATATATATATATATATATATATATATAAAGAAATTTCATTGTAATGTAGGGTTAGTAATAATATTGAGATCACAAGATTCTTTAGAGGATGGCGTTTGTTAAATAGAAAGAAATTTATATTTAATTCAAAATACACAAAATACCAAGGCCAGATAAACTTTTCAAGCCAACAAGCATTAAAAATTAAGCTCTAATATACCTATATATATAACCCAGTCAATTGCCAGTCAGTACAACACTATTTACTTTGCTGACCAACTTGGAGTTCCTGTCATGTGACAAAATAATAACTTCTCTTAAATATTTCACAATAAAATAATTTTTCAAATTTTTTTTATCGGACCACAATTTTGTGTAACCCAAAGCAAAATTTTATAAATCGAATTTTGTTTAATTATCAACATGAACAATAAAAGAAACAATGAGATATAACCTTTAAAAATTATGTACAAAACAAAAAATTTAGTTTTACAAAAATGAGAGGTTTTAAAATTAGACTTGAAAATAATAAAGCCTGTTCAACAAATCATTAAAATGTTTTGATACTGTACTTATCCTGAACAAAAAATTCTCTATAATTTTTTTATATTTTTAAAGAGTTATTTTATGGTTTTTTGTTTATGTTAAAGGTAAATTATTTTAAATAAGTACTAATCAAGATGAATAGTAAACTTCGCTATATTTCCAACGTTGCAAAAGAGTATCAGATTTAAGCCAAGATATTGTGACTATACTATATGCTTAAATATCAATTAAGATCAATTTACTCTCTTAAGAATCCACTAATAGCAATTTTGGAAGAACTGGGAAGATGTAAATTATTTAGTTTGCTTTAATAAGTTTTGCAAAAATAATTTTAAATTTCCTCTCTTGGGAAATGTAACACGACTAGTCCATTATATGGGATCCACCATATTTAATTTAAAAAAAATAATTGTAAATTAATAATCTATCCCCAGAAACTTTCCCTCAATAATTTGGGATTAAAATGGGGAAATATAAAATTTATAGTTCACCATTTTGGATCCATCATATTTTTTTTTTAAATAACTTTAGACTCGTTATCTGAGACCTCAAAAGAGTTCCCTATACCAGTTTCAGAGGAAAACGGACAATGGTTTCTTTTGTCCGGCATATTTTAGGCACTTTTTTGAATTTATATGATATGTACTATTTTCATCTAAATATTAGTTTTTCTGCTAATCTAAATAATTACGCATTATTCATTAATTATTATAATACTAATTCTGAAATCGAAAACCAAATTGTTGCCGCGATGCAGATGATAATAGACAACACCTTGATAACTGTAATATTAAACTATCATATATGCTTATATCAGAATTAATTTTCATTAGATCAAAATCTATGAAATCCAAAACATACGTGTAAAAATTTGCCTAGCATTTCCAAAATAACATTAAAGGTTATAGCTACTCCAGATCAAAATATCATTGTCTCTATTTAAGAGTATTAAAGGAAAATATAACTATAGAAAAACCTTTGGATCACTAGTGCACTTAAGCAAAAAATGTCCCAATCTAGACTTGTTCTACTTCACAATGAAACAAGCTATAACAAAACTATTCCACAAGTAAGAAAAAATATGCAAAAACATTTAATATTTATATACAGACCTATATATGGAAAATTATATATGGGAAAAACTTACTTATTTTAAATGGAACACCCTATTTATTATTGCATTTTTGGAATACGTAAGTCTAAGCGTTTTTGACATTTAAGTTTTTATGGTAAAACTTAAGTTTACTTTATTAGATTTTTATAGTATTTTGATAAACAATAATACAGGGTGTTCAAAAAAAGAGATTAAAAATTAATTTGAAGGAATAATAAAAAGTAAATTTTTTCAAATGGAAATCCTCATATTTTCTGATTTTATCTTATTTAACATTAGAAATAAGGGTAAGTTTGTATAAGGTTGTCTATGCCGAAAATGTTTAGTTTTCCAAATATTTCCAATTTAATATTTTTATATGGCCATTTTGCTGAGAATTTTTAGTTTAGTTATAATCTTAGTTGGCTATGACGGCATTGAAAAATAATTAAATGCTAAAGAACTGTATGAAGCTGTCACACCTTTTAAAAATTATTAATAACCATGCCGGGGCGCTTAAACTATACAAATGAAAATTATTTAAAGTTATTTATTATTTATAGAGAATGTGATAAATTTATATAGAAAACATGTGACATTGACATTTCGATATCCGCAAAAACATCACCATGTGATGTTAAACAAGTTATTGAAAATTTGAAAAACTTTTATACGTCACAATAACAGCACACCCTTAATTTAGAAAGACAAAGACTTAAACTAGAGTACTATATATATATATATATATATATATATATATATATATATATATATATATATATATATATATATTTAAATATATTTCACGAATCCGTGAAAGCCGTATAAACATATATAACCCATCCGACGAGAGGTCAGTGAAGCCGCGTTCAGTGTTGCATGCTTCCTTCCGATTTGTCCTTTGCACAGCCAGGTGCATGTCGGTACCCTGATGAGTCTAGTGAGAGACGAAACATGTATCTCTGCCGTATCACTATGGCGGGGAGGGTAAGTTTTGACTTTCTTCTCGGTATGGTGGTACAGGTAGGCCACCATCTCGATGGTGGTGGAATAGGATGAATTGTGTTTTATTACAATTTATTCTAACTGTGCAACCTCTAACACAGAAAGGATATGATGGAGCGAAGTTTGCATTCACTGTTTCACATTTTATTTCACTTTCATACGGAGTTGCATATAATTGTACGTTTGCTGAATGTGATTTCAGCACTACAATAGCATAATGTGGATATAACCACTGCTAATGCATCTCACACGGAGGAATTCGTGAAAGCCGCATAAACATATATATATATATATATATATATATATATATATATATATATATATATATATATATATATATATATATATATGATAAATCTGGCCTTTAAAAAAAGCTGGTATCTTTTACCTACTTATTCTACACCAGTTGAATATAATGTCAAGTTATGAAAAACTTATTTTTCTTAACTCCCGTGATATTATCTTGTTTTTACCCACTTATCGTAATATGAAGATCCATCAACCAAGTTTGCAGTTTTTGCATTGTCAAAATTAATATCGTTTCATATTACGATAATATACATATATCATAAATAAATTTGAATTTTTGTACATGCCTGTTATAGAAAAGATTAATTTTTCCCTATTAGTGTGTGAAATAGAGAGTAATGTAGTGCTTTTGGATACCCTCAAGGTAGTGGGCATTCCGTTTTTTACTTCCTTAGTTTGCTACAGGTGACACGAGTAACAAGCAAAATATTTGTATTTAAGTTTCAGGATATCTTCTGCCTTTATTTCACATCAAGAGTAATAAATATAAATGTTACATTTCAATTTTCTAGTACAAATTTACGATAAATTCTAAAAAATGTAATTGAAAAAAAAAAGGTGAAATAGAAAAAAAGCAATGAATGAGAAAATTAAATCAAAATAATACAATGCTGCAAAGTGGGAGCTCCTCCGCTATTTTTACAGTTATTTATTTTCTATATATTTTGATTCCTATAAATTTACCAAGTACTTCAGCTCTAGCGGTTTTAATATGTCTAGGTTCATTCGTAAACTAACAAAATCCATTACTTCGGGGAGTTTGCTCTTCTTTACAATACTTCCTAAATGGGTAATGTTTTAGAATCGAGACCATGTAGTCTGTTAATCAAAGCATTTCTGCTCTATTATCTCCTCTCCCAGCTCTAAAAGCTTTCGGTGCCCTAATGGAGACAGCCTCACTCGTTTCAGTTTAAATCAATATTTGAAATTTGTCAAATTGCAGAAATTATTTTCGCTCGATTGTATTAGGAAACTATACGATAGAAACGTAAGCAATCATAGGATGGATATAATATATATCCACAATACTACTTTCTTTATCAGCCTCTATGTGCACCCAAAGGATCGTTTGAAAGCCCAGAGATCATATATTGTAGGTTATAATATTGTAAGGAAGGACTAGGAACGTTTTTTAATGCGCAGTTTTAGAAATATTATTTTGATGCGTTGTAATAGAAAGATTATATCGATGAATCATCGTCATTATAATGTAACGAAAGAAATATTATATCGATAAGTCATCATAATTTCATTTTTCCAGTAAAATTCTGGACTTGTATTCTCATATATTCTAATGGATTATATAGGTATATAGAGATAGGATAATCGCAGCTAGTTCAGTTTGTATTTGAATATGAAAGTGTTAAGTAGTCATCAAAGAATTGTTATTTGTTAGTGAAAATTGTTGTATTTTATTTAGATCCAGTGAGCGATGTAAAGAGAGAAAATCGTAACAATATTCAAAATACCCCACTCCACGAAAACTACCCGTTATAAAGTATCTTCATCACGTTTTAAGTATGTTTTAATATAGTAGCACAAAATTTCTGTAAAATTATCTTTTTATATCACTGGCTACGGTAAAAGAAAAAAATTTCGTTATACATAATTTACTTAAAATGGATTTTCGATGCTACTTTAAAAGAAACTTTTTGTCATATTTTATGAGTACTAGCTCTTCTAGGGGACATGCTATTTTTCATGTAGTTTAATGATGCAGATCACGTGGCGATGATGAATCGATTATCCAATCAGCCATGTGTAGAGAGATAACATTGCTCCCGGCCATCGGCAAGCTTTTTAATTCATGTCTTGAAAGAGGAATTACACAACTTCATTTGCCTCTTCTAGAATAAATTAAATATCGGAACATTATAGGAACTAGACAATTTACTGAAGAAAATAATTCAGGAAGATGAAAAAAGGGACAATACAAAAAACATAGACGAAACACTTAAGGACAAATGCAACATGAAATTTTTCAGCTATGGAAAAGTCATGTTTGCTTACGAATTTCAAAAACAGTGATCAATGTCTTGATAGTGTATACAGGGTGTTTAAAATATTCAAAAATTTAAAATTAATTTTAAATAAAATACGCTTATTTGTAATTTTCCTACAAATTTTATTTAATCAAGTTGTTCAAAAATAGAAATAACGCCTAAATAAGTAGTTAAATGAAAAAAAAAACTTTTAATTTATTTTTAAAGCAATATTGTGAAACTATAAAAATAGGTTTGAAATAAAAATATAATTATTCCACATTTGACTTCCTACTAGTACACACTTTTCTAATCGTTTTTTATTTTTTACACAGGTGCAATTAAAAATAGATTTATTACAATGCCTTAACCCAAGAATTTTTGGTGAAAATCTTTTTTTTTTATTAAACTATTTATTTAGGATTTTTTGCGCACCCGAAAATAAGTATGAGACGAGCACAGAAACGTTGGACGGGCAATATCAAAAGAGCAGCAGGCAAATAATTGATAAATGTAGCACAGCATAGGAAGACGTGAAAAAGCATGAAAAGACTTATATTCAGAAGTGGACAAATATGAGTTAAGAAATAAGAAAAAGAAGAAATGGGATTGAGCAATTAAACTAAAACATTATGGCACCGTAAGTGTGCTCTCTCATTTATAAACTACTTATACAAACAACCCCTATCCGCATTACATTAAATTAGACCTCTACTCTTCTACCAGCCAAGGAAACAGAAACGATAAAGGGCTGATTGCGACAATAACAGACACGATCAAGTTATTAAAACCTTAACAAAAAAAGTTTAAAATAATAAGCCTTTAGTTTTAATATTCGTTGAACTCATTCGACACTCTCAGCTAGCATAAAATGTTGAAAGCACTATCTGCCTTCTGAGTAGACTACCAATATTTGGCAATCAACAAACACATATATAAAAATGCAACAATTAATCAACACTCTATTAAAAGACGTTTGTTGAGTTAAGTTTGGAGATAATGGAATAAACATATACAGCGAAAAATTTAATCACTTTAGATTCGTCAACGACATTTTGATCCTGTCAAATAATGTGAATGAGGCCAAAGACATATTATAAGAGCTAAATGCAGCATCAACTTGACAAAAATACTATTTCTGGTGAAACGTATAGACGGTAAGTTTGTTGATTTGATTGCTTGCGACCATGAAATTTATATTGGTTGAGATAATAAAAACTACAAAATTAGTAAAAGAATCGGTTTGTTCTGATCAGCATTTGGTAAGTTAGGTTACTTCCTTAGATCTGGAGTTCCAGTGTGCCCTAAACGAGAGCCTATAAACAGTGTGTCATGACTGTGTTAGTGTAATTTCTTGAAATTTTAACTCTAGCAAAGCAATCTCTGAATAAAGTCTGAGTAGCACAGAGAAGTATGAAAAGTGCTATGTTTGGCCTACGACTTCCAGAAGGACTATTAAACGCAGCAATTCGAAGGGTAATAGCAGTAAAAAAAGATGACCAAACAAAACAAAACCAGATGACTGAAAAGTATACTTGAATAAAAATCCAGACATGATGTATTTCAAAGCATAGATTGTCCACTAAGGCAGTTGTCCGATTACACTAGGAGAATTGAAATCAATTGGATTAAGGTTAAAAGAAACCGACAGAACTAAAATAAATTAATGGCGATATGGTGATAATAATCAATCTAGAAATTTAATATTCTGTCCATCAATTTTTACTACATACTAATTAATTAAATCAAATTAATAATAAAGAGTTTATTTTCTTGCGAACTTTTTACCTACTCTGTAAATATATTTATAGAAACCGTTAAAAATAGACAAGGCGAAATCTCTCAACTGATGCGTAAGGTCAGTATCGAGGCGCAAGCGTTTCATAATGGCCCGTTTTGGCATCGCGACGCTAGTCAGTCGACATATAGCAGGCGTCTTGTTGCGACTGTAAGCACGACATCTTTTATACCACGTGGTTTTTATTTCGTAGGCATTACTTTGTATTTTGTAAAAGCTCTTTCTCAAACTTTTAATATTGCGGTTTATCCTGCAGAAAAGTAACTGAAATAACATGATGATAAAAGTTTTTTTTTTTTTTAAATTTATGTACAGGATGTTAATTAAATACGTATGCTACCATCCTACAACAGCCCAAATGTTATTTAAAATGTCCAAAATATAAACGTATTTCATAAATATATTTACTAAATGGAAAGCTTTAATTAAGCTTGAAACTTATTTCCAAAGGTTTTTAGGTCCAAAATAAATGAACCTTACAGATTCTAGTATTATCACTTAAGAATTTAAAAGTTGCACAATCCCTTATGATATGAAATGCTTTTTCTAAAACTTTTAATATTTCCGTTAATATCCTTTGGTCAAGTAATTAACATAATAAGGTAACGTCAAATATTTTTACCATATACAGGATGTTAGTTAAGTACGCGGTCATCGTTTTTGCTGAAAATTTATTCAGCATATTGTTACAACTGGGAACGTTGTTGACAAAAAAAATTATATTATCGTGGATATATTTGAAATTTTGGAAAATTTAATATCCTGTTCTTATTAAGCAATTTTTTCCAAATAGAAAGCTTCAAGTGCGTTTAAAAATATTTCTAAAAGTTTTTGGGCCTAAGGCACAGGGTCTCCAATTTTTGACACTCTTGCAGGGTATCTTCATTATTATTAGAGATAGAGACTTTGTGGGGAGTTTTTGGTTTTATTTTTGTTAAATGGGCTCTAAATGTATTTCCTGATTTAAAGGCTGTTTCTATATTAACTGCTGGAAATTCGTCTTATTTTCTCTGAGGTTCCCTTAAAGGAGGAAATTGTGAAAAAGGAATGTGTTTCTTGCTGTCCTATTGTCGATATTCTAAAGTTATTTATAACATCGTCAATTAATTTTAAAAGATAACCATTCTGTTGTAAATCGAATTTAATGTTTGTTGTCTCTTTTTCCAATGAATCGGCATTATTGCATATAAATATAGCGCGATTATAGAGGTTGCGTTTAATTCCCTGTTTTGTTACAACAGAATGAACTATGGTTGATACTGTCCAATTGTTGATGTTTGTATGACATGAGTTTCGAACTATTCCATATATATATATATATATATATATATATATATATATATATATATATATATATATATATATATATATAAATATATATATATATATATATATAAAGGGTAGTCGTTGCTGACTAGTTAAGATAAACTTGTTAATATTGGGGTGTGCAGCAAGTGAAAAAGGTACTCTTTAAAGTTAATCCAAGCTTTCGAAATACAATAATTACAAAAAAGGAAAATTAGTGAGATAAATTTTCCCTAATAATATTGATAACTTACATCTTTATTTGAGGATGTTCACTAAGATGTTAAATGGTTTTATGACAAAGTACATTGGTAAAAGAGACTAAAAAACTAGGGTCACTGACCAAGTCACAACAAATTGTTACATAAAATTGATTTTAAAAATTTAAATTAAAATAAAAAAATATAAAAAGCAGGAGGGACCATTTTGTTCGTTCCTTCCCGAGTCACATGTAACTGTAAAATTAGTTTGAAAAATTGTGAGGTTAGGAAATTTGTCAGTTGTCAGTAGGCTGCCAACCTTATCCAATTAATATTAAGTTTAGTTTGGATGAACCGCATTTAAGGTTAACTATACAGTAAATGGCCAGTCATGATGAAGTTATTAGAATAGAAAAATTAAAATTTTTTCAAAAAATATGAAAAATCCTTTTATATTAGGAGTTAACAGGGCTGTCCACTATTAGAATTGTATTAATGAAATTTGTTAGATTGAGATTGCAATTAAAGGTAATTATGCAATGTTTGGTCAGCCATACTGAATTATTAAATCGTTAATATCTAAAGAAAACTATGATCATTATTGTTAATAATATTTGTAGAGCTAGATAAAGCTAAGAATAAATTTCACTCAAATGTTTAATATCAGTTTTTTTATTTAAGCTATTCCGTTCTTGTGAGATAAAGACCATCTCTAAGAAAAGCCTCTTGATAAGAGATGGCCTTTATCTCTTTTTTAGTCTCTTTTACCAATGTACTATGTCATAAAACCATTTAACATCTTAGTAAACATCCTCAAATAAAGAAGATTTTCGAAAGCTTGGATTAACTTTACAGAGTACTCTTCACTTGCTGCACACCTCAATATTAACTAGTTTATATATATATATATATATATATATATATATATATATATATATATATATATATATATATATATATATATATATATATTGGTGACTGGACAGAGTGAAAAACCCATCGGAAGCCCGTCGTCTTGAGCTTAAAACTTGAACTCGACTTTACAATTAAGAAATAAGCACTATGCAGTCAACAATTCAAAAGGTCCATCACCACATCAGTGGTAACATGGTTCAATCTAATAATGTATTCATTTGAAAGTCTAGTTTTAACTATGTCTAGTAATTCTCCTAATGGCACATTGGTATACAAACTTTTCACTTCAAAACTTATTAGTTTGTCGTCTGGCTTGTGATTAATGCTACTAATAATGTTCACGAAATGTGTGCAATTTTTAACATATGTGTTCGTCTTACCTTCTAAAGTTTGTATGATTTTTAAAAGAGACTTCGCTATTGCACTTATTGGGAATCCTCTGGAGTTGGTTATTGGTCTTAAGGGTATGTTCGTAAAGGCGTGGTGGTTTACTGTAGTGTGATGTGAGCACCGATCCTAGGTTAACAGGTATATGGTCTTGGTATTTCCTTAGTGTTCTGCAGATTTTTGATTCTATAGATTTAGTGGGATTGCGAGTTAATTGTCTATATTTTCCTTTTTCCAGGATATCTCCGACTTTTTGGTCGTACGTTACGATGTCCATGATCACCGTTGCATTTCCCTTGTCCTCTAGTAGAATTTTTATGGATTTATCCTTATGAAGTTCTTTTAAAGCTAATGCTTCTAATTTGGAAAGATTTTGGAAAATAATGATAGTTATGTTCCTATTTTATATGATGCTGCATTATTTCTAAAAAGCATCATTAATTTATTTCTTAATTTTTTAATTAAAAAAAATACCAAATTACTCTTGCAATGAGTAATTTCACAAGTGAAATTTTCAATTACTCCGATAATTGGTAATTTTATTCGTAAAATGATCAATTACTTCATCATTTCATAATTTCCAAAATTATATTATGAAATAATTCATTAATTGAGAATTCTAGGATTAAAATTGCCATTTATTTTATTAATTGACAACTTTAAAAATGAAATTAATTGATGATTTGAGGAATTAGTTTCGAAATTATTAATTGAGAGTAATTGATAATTTCAATTTGCTGACTAATAATTTTCAAGTAATCGATTAAAGGGTATTTTTTGCCGATAACAGCTTTGAGGTACTCTAGTGAGTTTAATCTTAGTTAAAAACCTTGAAATAATTAATTTAAATTAGAATAAAATTATTTGTTAATCTGGTTTCTGATTAGAATAAAATATTAATTAAAGTTCTATGTAGGATCAGGGGCGGATCCAGCCTCTCTCTTTGGGGGGGGGGGCGGTGGCATCACAAAAGTATATTATGGCAAGCGAAAGCAAGTTGTCGACGGGGGGGGGGGGGACACCGGAGACATTCCCATTTCTAGTGTAAATGGCAGGGTCGTGCCTATTTGAAGCTCTTGGAGAGGAGGGGATGCCAACAACACACACATTCCTAGTATAAGAGGCAGAATTGGGTCTATTTTCCTGAACTCAAAGTTATTGGGGGCGGCTATCGCGAGAAAAACAAGTTGTCAACGGAGAGGGAGTGTCAGCAGTATACACATTCCTAAAATAAAAGGCAGAATCGGTTCTATTTTCCTGAACTCAGAGCTCTTGGGAGGGGGGGGCCATCGCAAGCATACACATTCCTATACCCTATTCAAGAACTAGAGAGAGTAATAAACCTGTTACCCAAATCCCCAACGTACTTGCTCCATTACCGCAGGTAACGGAGGACTGCCGTAAATCTAATTATATTTAAATATTATAAGCTTTTATAAATTTACTGCAATAATAAAATTTCTGATAGTTCATTTTTATTTCTGTCAGTGAGAAAAGTACACTTTACAGTGTGTCCTTAGTGATTTATCTTGTTTGTGCTTGTCGTTATATATTATTTGAGATTAGTAAGATACCGAAAAAATATGGCCTCCACTTCTATATTTATTCCCAAATCGTTAAACCAAGGCATTTTTCCTCAATGAAAAACTTATTACGATGAATGCTTATTATGCCCTAAGAAATCAATATCTAAATAATAATGTTAAAAGCTCTATTGAGATGCGTTCCAACATGACAGGAAAATCTACTATGTACCGAATACTGAAGGAGAAAAAACGACTGGAATGTTTAGTACTCCCCCATTCGATCACAGGCAGATGAAAAACCTCGTTGGAAGAAGAGATGAAAACTGCAATAAAAGGAGTTGTACATACATTTTATTATGAGAAGCAGATCCCATCCGTCAACAAAATTCTTACTAAAATCAATGAAGATCGGGATTTACCTGAAATTAAAAGACTGAGCTCAGAAAATTGCTCAGAGAACTTAATTTTAGATGGAAAAAACCAGATAGGAAATCTGTTCTTATAGATCGTCCGGAAACTGTCCGTTGAAGAAGGAAATATCTCTCTCAAGTAAAAGGCAGAGTTGCTTGAAATAATACATTGTACAAAATTAGTAATTTAACTGAACTTTTGAAAGATTTTTTGAACAAAGTTATTGCGGAAAATTGGGAAAAATCCATATAATAAAAGAATAAAACAAAATGTGGAAACTCAATTAATTTAGCGACGATAGCTTCACTGAATTAGATTACGAATTAGATACGTAATGTTTACCAGTGTAAACACAATTTGTTTTTGTTGTATTTTATTGTTTAATGTTGTTTACATATTTTTTTTATTTTTTTTTATATATTTTTATTTTAGTGTGTTCCATTCTTTAATTTTATATATGTTTAATTCCAATTAGCCGTAATTTCTTTATTATTTTATTATTATATTTGTGTCTTTTTGTTAAGCGTGTAGAATTAACACGTTTATTTTATTTTTTAAGCCTATCCGATATTTCATATAATAAAGGAAATTAAATTAAGATGCCAATGCAATAAAAATAAAAATAAGTAGGTCTAATTTTAACTGTAGCATATAAAAATTAATTACATTTGAATCCCTTCTTAGTGTTTAATTTAAGAAATAAATAAACTGAAACGTCAAATTTCCTTAAAATGTTTATAATTAATAATAAAATGACCGATAGCCCCCAAAAAAATTTTTAATAATATATGGTCGAATTTATTTTTTTATATATGTTTAACTTCTTTTCTTTTTGACAAGGAGAATTTTGATAGTATTTAAATTGTAACTTCGAATTTTTTGAAAGAATAAGGCTACCTTTTAGTCGAAATGTGCCTAAAACGGTTTTTATGCCAAAATTAAAAATAATAAAAATACAGTTGTGATTTGTGTTAAATATGTCAAAATTATCTGTATTTTGTACTGTATGTCGATTATTAAGAAATCATAAGAAATAAAATAATAATATAAAAACTTTTTATTTTAAATTTATTACCGAAATAATATTCTATGCCATAAATACTTAGTGATAAAATAAACCTCTTTCCGACGCCTATGACAAGGATTAAAATCCTTTTTAACACTTCCAAATGTCTATTGTTATCCAACCCAAATAGTCCATTATTATAGACCGGTATTTTTGATTATAAAATTTCTAACCCATTCCTATAAAAAATATATATATCTAACAGATTTTGCCAAAGACACCGACCTAAAGAACACAGGTAGTTTGCGAAGAAAAAAGGGTAAAAAACTATTTATTACTCTCTCTAGTCTTTGAATTAACTATAGTATAAGAGGTAAAATCGGGTATATTTTCCTGAACTCAAAGCCCTTGGGGGGGCGATCGCCCCCCCCCCCCCCTTGGATCCGCGCCTGTGTAGGATACGGAATAAATAAAAAAAATCTTAGCTACTGATGTGTTTAGTGCTTCGGAATTACTTTAAAATAATATATTTTTTAACGTATAGAAGCCCTATTTACTTATTACTTATTTACTTAGGCAAAACAAGATACCTTTAGCTGAAAAGTCCAACTTGTTTTTTCCTTCATACATTTTTCGTGATAGTAGGTGTCTTACAAGCTGCCGATATAAATAACTAACTTCTGATTCGCCAATATAATCGGCCTATAAAGGAACTGGCAAAAAACAGAATAAAAGAAAATCCTCATTTCATTAGGACCTGTCGTGAAGTCACGCGATACTTTTTACTGGCACAATAAATTTCCTAGGTTAACTAGATAATGGAAATACCAACAGTTAGATTATTTACATTAGCGGAAGCGTCACGCGAATATTAAAAGGGACGACCTTCTCTTCATATTTCGATTTAGGGTGGAAATTAAAATGGTTAGTTATTAGTTATGAAAAAATACTAAATAACATGTTATTGAAAAAAATGAGAAAAGGGACGTTATTGCATCACTGACACGTAATCCGACATTTATATGCTAGAGTATCTAAAAATTTTTACTTACTAGTTTTTTTGCCACTCCCTCGATGCTTCATTCCAAAGACTGCATGTTTTTAGTAGATTTGGGTGCTGGAGTACTTTGTTCAATTAGTTTCCAACAGAGACGTATTTTAATGAAGGACTAGGAGAATTTTTGGTTGCGCCCTTGCAGAAATATAACTTTGATGTGTCCTTATAGAAATGTAATATCGATGGGTCATCACAATTTGTAACGTTTCTAGTAGAATTGTATTCTCGTTTATTGTAGTAGGTTTTGTAGGTATATATTGGGGCGGATCCAGCCTCTCTTTGGAGGTGGCGGTGATATCACAAAAGTACTGTATTACAAGCGAAAGCAAGTTGTCGACGGAGGTGAGGGGTAGACACCGGAAACATTCCCATTTCTAGTGTAAAAGGCAGGGTCAACTTTATTTGTCTGAATTTGAAGCTTTTGGAGAGGGGGAGATGCCATCAACATACACATTCCTAGTATGAGAGGTAGAATCGGGTCTATTTTCCTGAACTCCAAGTTCTTGGGGGCGGCTATCGCACGAAAAACAAGTTGTCAACGGGAGGGATCCCAACCGTCGACAAAATTCTAACTAAAATCAATGAAGATTGGGATTTACCTGAAATTAAAAGAAGTGAGCTTTGGAAATTGCTCAGAGAACTTAATTTTTGTTGGGAAAAACCAGATAGGAAATCTGTTTTTATAGATCGTCCGGAAACTGCCCGTTGGAGAAGAAAATATCTTTCCCAAGTAAAAGGTAGAGTTGCTAGAAATAAGACAACTTACAAAATTAGTAATTTAACTGAAATTTGAAAGATTTTTTTGAATAAAGTTACTGCCAAAAATTGGGAAAAATCCATATAATAAAAGAATAAAACAAAATGTGGAAACTCGATCTCATGATCAGTGAGATAGAGGAACCAATTATAATTAATTTGAGAGAAGATAGCTTCACTGACTTTGAATTATATACGTAATGTTTACCAGTGTAAACACAATTTTTTATTTAAATTTTTGTTTTCGTTGTATTTATTGTTTAATGTTGTTTATATATCTTTTTATATATTTTTATTTTGGTGTGTCCCACTCTCTAATTTTATATATATTTAATTCCAATTAACCGCAATTTTTTTATTATTTTGTTATTATGTTTGTGTCTTTTTCTTAAGCGTGTAGAATTAACACGTTTATTTTTTTTTCGGGCCATCGGATTTCCATATAATGCAGTAAATTAAATTAAGATGTCAGTGCAATAGAAATAAAAATAAGTAGGTCTAATTTTAGCTGTAACATAAAAAAATTAATTACATTTGAATCCCTTTTTAGTGTTTAATTGTAATTCTGCAGATGGCTTAAGAAATAAATAAACTGAAACATCAAATGTCTACGTTTTAGTCTGAATGTGCCTAAAAGGGTTTATATGCCAAAATTAAAAATAATAAGAATACAATTATGATTTGTGTTAAATATGTCAAAATTATCCATATTTTGTAATTTATGAGAATTATTAAGAAATCATGAGAAATAAAGTAATATTATAAAAACTTTTTATTTTAGACTTATTACCGAAATAATATTTTATGTCATAAATACTTAGTGATAAAATACACCACCTTCTGGCGATTAAAACCCTTTTTAACACTTCACAGTTCCCAATATCTATTGTTATCCAACCCAAATAGTAAATGATTATAGACCAGTATTTTTAATTATAAAATTTCTAACCCATTTCTATGAAAAATATGTGTCCAACAGATTTTTCCAAAGACACCGGACTAAAAAACACATTTGTTTCAACTGTGCAACCTCTAACCCGGAAAGGATATGGTTGGAACGAAGTTTGCATTTACTGTTCGCATGTTACTTCATTCATACACGGAGCTGCATATAGTTGTACGTTTGCTGAATGTGATTTCAGCACTACAACGGCATAATCTGGATATATCCACTGCTATTGCATCTCACACGGAGGAATCCGTGAAAGCCGCATAAACATATATATATATATATATATATATATATATATATATATATATATATATATATATATATATATATATATGTATATATTTAAGCGGAAGAATTCAATCAGGCTAGTTTAGCAAATATTTCTTTATTAAAAGTTTCTTTAAACGTTTTTTCTCATTTATAAACATTATAATTTAGTGTTTAATATGTCTAATGAGTATATTTGGGAGCACAATTTCAAATGTAAAAGCTTACTCTTGTAATACCAAATTTTGATTTTACGGAGCATGAAATGCGGTTCATACTTTATAAATTACCGTTATTATTCAAAATTCGTTAATATGCATATCAACGAAATATGCCGGGAAAATAAATTAAGATTTGCTTTAAATTTTTGATATTTGGCTTTAGCTCGCAACAAGCAAAACACAAAAACAGTTCTCATAAAATGAAATTTGTTACAGGTATAAGTTATAAACACTTTTACCTCAGGTTTTCTTCTCAGCCAAAAGTAAAAAAAAAATAACAAATTTTTATGAGTTATAAAAATTACTGTTATTTTTATATTCACATCTAAACCAATCTAAGCAAATTTTAAATTTAAAGCAGTTAGTCATAAATTAAAAAATGAGGTTGCAAATAATATATTTCCAAACAAGGATGTATGCTAATTAAATGCTTCAAAAATTATGTTGCTAAAAACAAATTGCAGTCAAATTCCGGTATTTCGAAAAGTTTCTAGATCATCTGTGAATATTGCCACACCACCATAACCAATATAACATGACGCATCAAAAGTTACCTTAAAAAACAATGCAAAAAAAATTAGGGTAGCAAAATAGGAAAATATACAGAAAAATTTAAATTTAAAGTACATTCATTAATTTAATTTAATGTAATTTGTATCTTAAATTGTGAAAGGAATACATTTACTTTAAAATTAAAGCTTTTTACATTACATTTAATTGAATGTTATCTTCAATTTCAATAAATTTACTCAAATTATTGGTATAATTACATTAGATTTAATGTAAAAATTATTAAGTTTAATGCATTAACATTAACTGAATTTTAGAAACGGTTTATGAAATTTGCTTCAAGCATTTTACCTTAAAATTAATGTGACGTATTTTTACAGTATACAAAATAATACAATATCAGCTTTGCATATCATGTCTTCTTCTTCTTTAATAGCCCTACAACCCGGGATGGGTCTTGGCTGACTGCACAACTTGCTTCCATCTCACACGGTCGTCCGTGATAGTTGGGTCAGTTGGTAACCCTATTGTTCTTAAATCTGACCATATGTTATCTCTCCATCGCATTCTTGGGCGTCCTAAGGATCTTTTCCCTGGGGGGGCCTCCTCCCAAATTAACTTGGTAAGGCGGTTATTAGGGAGCCTATGGACATGGCCAGCCCATCTTAGGCGTTGGGATTTAATTTCTTGTACATATCATGTCTTCTTCTTCTTTAATAGCCCTACAACCCGGGATGGGTCTTGGCTGACTGCACAACTTGCTTCCATCTCACACGGTCGTCCGTGATAGTTGGGTCAGTTGGTAACCCTATTGTTCTTAAATCTGACCATATGTTATCTCTCCATCGCATTCTTGGGCGTCCTAAGGATCTTTTCCCTGGGGGGGCCTCCTCCCAAATTAACTTGGTAAGGCGGTTATTAGGGAGCCTATGGACATGGCCAGCCCATCTTAGGCGTTGGGATTTAATTTCTTGTACGATGTCGCTAGCGTTATATATCTGTTTGATTAGTATTCGGGTCGTGATACGGTCCGAAAATCCTTCTAAGGATTTTCCTCTCAAAACACCTTAGTTTCATTTCCATTGCTTTTGTCAGCGTCTCACAGCCATACTTGAGCACTGATCTAATCACTGTTCTATATATCCTGATTTTTGAGGTTCGTGTTAGGTTCTTGGATTTGATCGTGTTGTTAAGACTATACATACATCTGTTTCCTGTGTGAATTCTTCCTTTTATCTCCTCTGTAATATCGTTATCTGCGGGGATTGTCGCTCCGAGATATTTAAATCGCTCCACTCTGTCAAAGTTATTTGTGTCTATTGTTATATTTTGTCTTATTCTATCTCGATTCTTTTGTCTGTTTATGCACATGTATTTGGTTTTCTCCTGATTGACCATTAGGCCGGTTTTCCTTGCCTCTATCTCTATTTTGTTGAAAGTTTCCTTTACATTGGTGACGGTGTTTCCAACAATATCAATGTCGTCCGCATATGCTAGTAGTAATTTTGGCCCATTACTGTTATTAGTTCTGTTCTAATTTGTGTTGTTCTCACTACTTTTTCCAGGATTATATTAGAGAGGGTTGACAGTGCGTCTCCTTGTTTTAGGCCACTGTTTATTTCAAACGATTCTGAGAGTTGGTTACCTATTCGTACCCTGGATCTACAGCTATTTACGCATATTTTGGCGAGGTGGATCAGTTTTTTTGGAATCGAAAGTTCTGCCACTGCATTCCACAGTTGACCCCTTTTAATGCTGTCGTATGCTTGTCGGAAGTCGATGAAAAGATTTTGGATAGTTTTATTGAATTCCCATCCTTTTTCAAGCAGCTGTCTTATAGTAAAGGTCTGATCTATAGTCGATCTATTTTTCCTGAATCCGGCTTGGTATTCCCCTAGGAAATTTTCTACAAAAGGCGTTAGTCTACTTAATAGGATATTCGATAAGATTTTGTATATCGTGTTAAGTAGGGAGATTTCTCTATAGTTGGTGCACTTGGTTTTGTTTCCCTTTTTATAGATAAGGATGCTTTCGTGCCATTTTGTTGGCATTTTCTCTTCTTTCCATATTAGTGTGATTAGTGTGTAATTGTCTATGTAAAACCTCCCCTCCGTACTTGAAAAATTCGGCCGGTATATTGTCGGAGCCTGGGGATTTTGCGTTCTTTAATTTGTTAATTGCTTGTACTGTTTCTTCTATTGTTGGGTCCTCTCTATGTTCTTCCTCTTGATGTATGTTTAGTAGACTTTGGAAATATTCTTGCCATATTTGGAGTGTCTCCTCTTCGTTGATTATGAGTTCATCACTATTCTTTGTAATTATAGACACAGAATTAAGTCTGAAGCCTTTCTTCTCATTTGACACCGATTTGTAGAATGCTCGACTGTTTGAGTCTTGTCTATTCCTTTCCATTTCCTCATATTGCTGTTTTTCATACTTTCTTTTCTTTGTCTATTTAGTTTCCTTGTTTCTCGTCGAGATGTTGTATAGCTTTCTTTGTTTTCTGTTGTTTCTTGTTAAATCATAATGTTTAGTTTCTTCTGTCTGTCTTGTAGTTTTTCTTGGCATTCTTTATCAAACAATTTTCTTGTTCTCTTCCTGCATTTCCCGATCATTAGTTCTGCTGTATCTGTAATTGTTTCTTTCATTTGTTTCCATATCATTACTCTGGTCTATTTTATTTAGTTGTTGTTTCATTTCCTCTGCGTAATTTTCGCGGCTTTCCTTATTTTGCATTTTTTCGATGTTCCATTGTCCCAATGCTTCGTTCGTTTTAAGTTTCTATGACGATATTCTCATCCTGATTTTTTCTCTCACTAGATAATGGTCTGTATCTCCATCTAATCCCCTGAGGCTTCTTACATCCAGCACATTGCTTCCATATCTAGCATCGACAACTACGTGGTCAATTTAGTTCCGTCCGGTGTTGTCGTTTGAGACCCAAGTCTGTTTGTGAATGTCTTTATGTTGACACATAGTAGACTATACAAGCATATTGTTAGCCGATACTAGCTCTTTGAGCCTCTGTCCATTGTCATTTGAGATATTGTGGAGGCTGTGTTGTCCTATTGTCGGTCTTAGATTAGATTCTTTGCCAATTTTTGCGTTGGTCTCCACAGATTATTTGCATGTCTTGTTTGTGGATTCTCTCTAGTGTTCTTTCGAGTTGTTCATAGAAGTCGTCTTTTAATGTTTCGTCTTTATCTTCTGTCGGGGCATGTGCAGCTATGATTGAGATATTGTACCATTTTCCTTTCAGTCTAATATAACACAGTCTCTCACTGATGGGCATAAAACTAATAATAACATAATTTTTCTCCGATCACGAAACCTGTGCCATATCATATCGTCTCCTTAAAAAGAGCTATGATAGACAAACTAACAGATTCGTGGGTGATCCTATAAAGGAATGTTTTTTTACCTTTAGATTGCGGAACTTAAACAATACCTTTTTTATATTTTAACATACGATTGACTGTTATTAGTTTAGTTGCCTGTCAAAAGAAGAAACCAAAAATATTTTAAATAATTTTTTAGAGAAAAAAACACCATACAAGTAAATAAAACAAAAGAATTAATCCAGTTGCCTTTGTTGCTAAATGTAAATGAAACCCCCACAATATTCCTTCCTCGATCTACTACAATCACGCCACGTTTTTCCGGCGACGTATTGTCTAAAACCACAAAGGCTTTCAAATCTTATCAACAATTTTATACAGATACACGCGAAACCTTCTTAACGGGTTCTTTTTTCATTATCAGTTAGGCAGGGGAAAACTTTGTCGTTAGATTGTTGTGGATTTTTACTTTTCTACGAATAATAATACCAAGCAGGATAAAAGTCTTTCTATTTTTCACTTTTGATTGTAAGCTACCCTCCTTCATATACATATACGGGGTGTTTCATTTAAGAAAATCTTGTACCGTGAATGTTATAATAAAATATTTATTTATTTATTTATTTATTGATACTCTTACAAACGCCTAAACATAACATGCTACAAGGTAATTATAAGTAAGAGAAATTTTACAGACTTAACCAACACAGAACAAAGACAGCACAGACAAGAACCTGAATAAACCTAAAGGTCACTGCATAAGTTGCAAGAGCAATTTCTTGGTACAATTAAAAAAGTCAATATCATTATTCTTATATAGTATGTTGCACTCAGTTCACATTAAATCCATTGGAGAAAGAGTACCAATGCAGACATGAAAGAATTTTTCCTTTTGTATCCTTAATCCTATCTTAGGTACATGAAGAGGTATTTAATTAATCAAAGAACAATTGTTAAATTTTATATTATTGATAATACAATAAACAAATATAACAAATTGAATTTGCTTTCTTTTCTGAATAGTTTGAAATTTAAAGCTTTCTAACACACTAACGGATATAAGTTATTTTTTCTAACATATAAATATCTCAAAAACCTTTTTTGAAAACGCTCAAAAGCACAATGCACATTTGCACTAGGAGACCATATATTACATGCATATTCTAGATGAGGACGAACAAGTGCATTATACAATCTTATTATTATATTATGGTTATTAAACTGACTTGTATTTCTAATCACAAAACCAAGCACCCTAAAAGCCTTATTAATAATATTGCGGTAGTGGGTATTAAATTTCAAATTAGACTGGAAGTGCACTCCCAAATCCCTACATTCAGTCTTTTTTTGTAGTTTTGCTCCATCAATAAAGTAATTAAAATTAATAGAATTTATTTTATTTGTATAAGACATAAAGAAGCATTTGTTAGTATTTAAAAACATTTTATTTATTCGAAACCATTCTGTTACTGAATTTAAGTCTGCTTGCAGTGCACTACAATCATTACTCTTTGTTACTTTCTTAAATATTTTAAAGTCATCCACAAATAAGAGACCATCAGAATGATTAACACTATTAGATAAATCATTTATAAACATTAAAAATAACAGTGGGTCCAGGTTGCTACCCTACGGTACACCAGATGTTGCCATAAAAGCCTGATAAAATGACCCTCCCGCTCTCACCATGTGCGCTCTACACGAAAGATAACTTTTCATGAAGAGGTAAGCATTCCTAGAAAAGCCAAACTCAACAACGCCTTTGCACAATCAATATACACTGTATCCAACTGCTTCCCGCCATCAATAGTCTCAGAGGCATGATTTGTAAACACACATAAATTTGTTACTGTGGACTTTCCACTTACATATCCATGTTGTTGTTCTACTATTTTATGAGTGATGTTGGTCACAATGTCATCTGAAAGGATCATCTCAAATATGTTAGCAAGTGAATTAAGTATACTAAGTGTTCTATAATTTTCAACATTTGTTTGTTTACCATCTTTAAATATGGGAGAAATAATTGCTGTTTTTAGTTTATTGGGAAAATTTTTGTTTTTAGGGCAACTTGAAAAATATGAGCAATAGGGGCTGCTAAAAAGTCTGAGCATCCTTTATATATTATTACAGGGGATACTAGACTATAGAGATAAAATATTTCACTTGTAAATTCAATTTTAGTATAATCTATTCATTATTTCGTGTTTGAAGTATTCGGTACAAAAAAATGGGTCTTAGTAAATTTTTATAATTTTGTAAAAAGGTGCATTGATGATTTCCTTCTTGCCCTTCCAGCTCACAGAATAGATGAAACTCCAGACATACAACTTTCATCTCCAATTCACAGTGGAAAAGAAAAGGTTCATCACACAGCATACCATCCCTGGACACGTTGGTAACACGCGCAGAAATCAACCTTTTAAAAACTAGGTGGTGCTGGAAGCCCATCTGCTCAAACAGATTCATAAATTTCTAATCTCATCACCCATCAAAAGTGGGAATGAAAAGGAGGGCGATTAATACACTCACTCATCCTGATTTCAGAAATGACTGCCTACAATTGATGAAAATATTTTTTTTTGCAAAACTCATGTCTACTTTTAATTATTAATAAACTCTTATATAACAAACCATATGATATACCAGATAACATTTTTAAAAGGGCATGTTAATCTTTATTAATACATACGCAAACAACTCAACTATCACTGCCAGTTGAAGACAACAACGCAGTTCAACAACAAATCTACACGTCGTTAACCTTTATTGGAAACTTAATTCTTAGACTTAAACAAATTTTCCAGAATGAAACTTCAATTAAAATTGCTATCAAATAAATTAAAATAATCGCACTACTTCACTCGAAAACTAAAACATCGGTTTCACTGAAGAAAAATTGCAACATTGTTTATAAGATTCCATGTCTTGATTGTGACCAAGTATACATAGGTCAAACCTCTACAAACCTTTCAGGTAGAATTAGTTCTCATAAAAATGATTGTAACAGAGAAGTGATTTTTTGTTCTCTTTCCGAACACGTTATAAATAAGGGTCATACTTGGAGAGACTGAAAATCCCAGCAAAAGAAAACAACTTTTACAAAAGAGTATTTCTGGAAATGGTTCACATATAGAACGAGCTACTTTCTACGAATAAAAGAAGGGACATAGAAAAACTCATTATAATATACAATTACTTGCTACAACTAGAGAGTTATGGCGGTCGGTCCGTCACAGTCAGATATCGTTTAGTCACATTCTTTATTGTTATTCTTACATTTATCTAACCGAGGGCGGAGTGTGCCTCTTTTAATTGTTCAACTATATAACATCCTAGCAGATGTGACAATCTTAAGTCGCAATCTGTTTATTTTATCTACATTCGATACAATAACGAATTTTTGTCGCTACTGTTACCTCCGCCATCGGAGTGGTCTCCAACGCGTATGGAGAAAGAACCAGAATTGTATTTGCAGGAAACAAATTGTTTATGTATTCTTTCCTTTATCTACTTAAAAGGAGAATACATATAGGCAATTATTCCTTCTACAAGGCATGTCAACCAAACGTTGAGTTGTTAGTTTTTTATTGAGCATAAACTTCAATCAGAAAGACATATCCAGGTTTCAAAATGAAAATTGAAGAGAAAGAATAGCAAATTCACCTGCCAGCACCAAGGGCAGATTCAGTCTCTCTCTTTGTGGGGAGGGGGGGGGCGGTGATATCAGAAAAGTACAGCATGGCAAGTGAAAGCAATATGTCGACGGGAAGGGAGACGCCAGCGACATTCTCAGTTCTCGTGTAAAAGGCAGGGTCGGGTCTATTTTTCTGAATTCGAAGCTTTTGGGGGGGGGGCGATCGCAAAAAACACAAGTTTTCGACGGGGGGGGGGGGGAGATGCCAGCAATATACACATTCCTATTATAAGAGGCAGAATCGGATCTGTTTAACTGAACTCGAAGCTCTGGGAAGGGAGGCGATCGCACCCTTGCCCCCCCCCCATAAATCCGCGCCTGGCCAGCTCTATTAATCTCTGAAAATGCCCTAAAACGACCATTTTCACACTTTTAGGTTAGAAAATCTGGCTTGATGGAGAAATTCTGCGACAAAATTTGAAATCAGTGAACTCAATTGCTTCGAAAATGCTATAAAATCTTGTTGACTTGTGTAATCGAAGACCACTACTAAAACCTGACATATATAATATTGCACCTCAACTGCTTACGTTTGAACTTTGCGCTTGCCCCTTCATTACACTGCAATCGGCAACCAATAATACTCATAACGTGGCATCTTAAATAAACTACCCAAAAACTGTAGGGTATATAAAAATGTAACTTACAAACCATTATTTTCTCTTGCAATTTCCAAAATATTAATTCTATAAATACATTTTATTTGAAAATGTAATTTTGGAAAAGTTAATATGCAATACATGCAAAAATTATTTTCATAATCGTGTGTAATACCAGTCGCAAATCAAACCTACCCCTGCGGGAATAATTCTTTTATTTCAAAATTAATAAATAATTGTTATAAGAATGAGGTGATATACTACGAAGCTTTTGTGTTCATATATGTTTTTTCTCTATTACATGAACGATAAAAGAATGTCCTTGTGGCTTAAGAATATGTCACCGGAAATTATATGGCGTGACACGGGTAGATCAAGGAATTTTTATTATACGAACTTTGTTTAACTTCATACAAGAATAAAAGTTAAATTGGATTCTTTGTTTAACATTTTGAACTATATAGTATGATGAGCTATTACGATGGTAGTTGTCAGTGGCGTATCTAGATGTGACGGCGCGGGTTGGCAAGAGTTACTTTGTGGCCTTAAGTCTTGAGAAAAATCTTAGTATGGTACAAGCAGGCGCAGATCCAAGAGGGGGGGGCGGTGGGGGCGATTGCCCCCCCCCCAAGAGCTTTGAGTTCAGGAAAATATACCCGATTTTACCTGTTATACTATTGTTAATTCAAGGACTAGAGAGAGTAATAAGTCATTTTTTACCCTTTTTCCTTCGCAAACTACCTGTGTTCTTTAGTTTGGTGTCTTTGGCAAAATCTGTTAGATATATATTTTTTTCCTAGGAATGGGTTAGAAATTTTATAATCAAAAATACCGGTCTATAATAATGGATTATTTGGGTTGGATAACAATAGACATTTGGAAGTGTTAAAAAGGATTTTAATCCTTGCCATAGGCGTCGGAAAGAGGTGTATTTTATCACTAAGTATTTATGGCATAGAATATTATTTCGATAATAAATTTAAAATAAAAATTTTTTATATTTTTATTTTATTTCTTATGATTTCTTAATAATTCACATACAGTACAAAATACAGATAATTTTGACATATTTAACACAAATCACAACTGTATTTTTATTATTTTTAATTGTGGCATAAAAACCGTTTTAGGAATATTCAGACTAAAACGTAGCCTTATTCGTTCCAAAAATTCGAAGTTACATTTTAAATACTTACAAAATACTCATTGTCAAAAAGAAAAGAAGTTAAACATATATAAAAAAATAATTTCGTCCATATAATATTAAATTTTTTTTTGGGGGCTATCGGTCATTTTATCATTATAGACATTTTTAGGAAATTTGACGTTTCAGTTTATTTATTTCTAAAATTAAACACTAAAAAGGGATTCAAATGTAATTAATTTTTATATGTTACAGTTAAAATTAGATCTACTTATTTTTATTTCTATTGCACTGACATCTTAATTTAATTTCCTTTACTATATGAAATATCCGATAGGCTTAAAAAAATAAAATAAACGTGTTAATTATACACGCTTTAGAAAAAGACGCAAATATAATAATAAAATAATAAAGAAATTTCGGCTAATTGGAATTAAACATATATAAAATTAAAGAATGGGACACACTAAAATAAAAATATATAAAAAAAATTAAAAAAATGTATAAACAACAATAAACAATAAAATACAATAAAATACAACAAAAACAAATTGTGTTTACACTGGTAAACATTACGCATCTAATTCGTAATCAAATTCAGTGAAGCTATCGTCGCTCAATTAATTGAGTTTCCACATTTTGTTTTATTCTTTTATTATATAGATTTTTCCCAATTTTCCGCAGTAACTTTGTTCAAAAAAATCTTTCAAAAGTTCAGTTAAATTACCAATTTTGTACATTGTATTATTTCTAGCAACTCTGCCTTTCACTTGAGAGAGATATTTCCTTCTCCAACGGACAGTTTCCACACGATCTATAAGAACAGATTTCCTATCTGGTTTTTTCCATCAAAAATTAAGTTCTCTGAGCAATTTCTAGAGCTCAGTTCTTTTAATTTCAGGTAAATCCCGATCTTCATTGATTTTAGTAAGAATTTTGTTGACGGATGGGATCTGCTTCTCACAATAAAATGTATATATAACTCCTTTTACTGCAGTTTTCATCTCTTCTGCCAACGAGGTTTTTCATCTGCCTGTGATCGAATGGGGGAGTACGAAACATTCCAGTCGTTTTTTCTCCTTCAGTATTCGGTACATAGTAGATTTTCCGGTCATGTTGAAACACATCCTAACAGAGCTTTTAACATTATTATCTAGATACTGATATCTTAGGGCATCATAAGCATTCATCGTAATAAGTTTTTCATTGAGGAAAAATGCCTTGGTTTAACGATTTTGGAATAAATATAGAGGTTGAAGCCATATCTTTTGGGTATCTCGCTAATCTTAAATAATATATAAAAACAAGCACAAACAAGATAAATCACTAATGACACACTGTAAGGTGTACTTTTCTCACTGACAGAAATACAAATGAACTATCAGAAATTTTATTATTGCAGTAAATTTATAAAAGCTTATAATATTTAAATATAATTAGATTTACGGCAGTCCTCCGTTACCTGCGGTACTGGAGCAAGTACGTTGGGGATTTCGGTAACAGGTTTATTACTCTCTCTAGTTCTTGAACAGAGTATAGGAATGTGTATGCTTGCGATCGCCCCCCCCTCCCAAGAACTCTGAGTTCAGGAAAATAGAACAGCTTCTGCCTTTTATATTAGGAATAAGTATGCTGCTGACACTCCCTCCCCGTTGACAACTTTCTTTTCTTTCTTTGAGTTCGGGAAAATAGACCCGATTCTGCCTCTTATACTAGGAATGTGTATGTCGCTGGCATTCCCTCCTCTCCAAGAGCTTCAAATTCAGAAAAATAGGCACGACTCTGCCATTTACACTAGAAATGGGGATGTCTCCGGTGCCCCCCCCCCCGTCGATAATTTGCTTTCACTTGCCATAATATACTTTTGTGATGTCACCGCCCCCCCCCCCCAAAAAAAAAAAAAGAGAGGCTGGATCCGCCCCTGGGTACAAGTACCTAATATTTTTATTTAGATATGAAAAAAAGAATGCCAAAGAGTTTTAAATTTATTTAATCGTAAAAATTTATAATTATTTTATTTCATTTCCATTTTAATTTATATTTCCGCTCGATTCAATTCCATGTAGTTTTTACACTCGAACCTTTATATACATACTTAACGTGTTTTTTTTTTAAATAGTTCACTCATTACCGCACAGTTTTACAGTTGTAGTAAAAATGTTTAAAACGCATTGTGTGTATTTTTAAAAAAACAAACAATGAAAAATGAAACTTATACAAAGATCAGTAATCGAAATAACTCGAAACCAATTATTTTTAATCAAAAAACAAATTCAAAAGTGAAGAGAAATGTTTTTTCGTTACTTACTATTATATATGTGTGTATTTAAAAGTTCGTGTGTAAGAACTACGTGGAATAATTAAAAATTGATGATAATTATTTTTTGAAATGATAAAAAAGTTTGCATCGAGCGGGGATCGAACCTTCAGTTCTTGGAGCACTGGTAACGTGCTTACCCATTTCCGCTACGGCAGCTGATGTGAGAATATTGCTAAAAGAGCATCGCACTTTAATAAAAATTGGCAATTCTTGGAGAAGGTGGAAGCACACAATTTTCCGAATTTTTCGATGTTTTTTACATACTTGTTATTTTTGGGTCGTGAAACACGAATATGTATGTCAATTTTCGCACTTGTCGCCTGGTTTTTCCGAAAAAGAAAAAATTTTTACTCATAAAATTTTATTTATTAGTAAAATACACAAAAACTGCAAAATATTTTATTGTTTTAAGAAAATTTACGTAAATAACCGCGTAAAAATACGAATTCTCAATAAAACGTAAGAAAACCGTTGTCTTGTTGTTTTATACTGTTTCTAGACATGTATGATTGGTTGCATACGATTTATATAAAAAACACGTGATGCGATGTTGCCACGTTGACGTGGATTTTAAATTCCATTAGGATGGAATACTTGATAGTTCAAATGTAATTAATTGTGGTCATTCCCGCATTGTTATGTAAAATGTGGGTAAACGTGCAGAATCGGGATGCCAAACATAAATAGATCGTTCGGCAAGCTACGTTTATCTAAAAACGAAAATCATAACTAAACTAACCTGAACGGACCTGAACTAACCTGAAGAATTTTCCAAATTTTTCGATGATTTTTTCCATACTCCCTATTTTCGGGTCGTAGATCACGAATATATTGTTTTTCTTCCCCGATCTTGCGTGGTTTTCCATGGAATATAGATAAGTGGAGTTTAGGTTAGTTTAGGTCAGTTCAGGTTAGTTTAGCTATGATTTTCGTTTTTGCCGAACGATTTGTTTATGTTTGACATTTTGATTCTGCACATTTTCCCAAATTTTACGCAACAATACCGGAATGACCACAATTAATTTTTTCTATCCTAATGGAATTTAAAATCCACGTCAACATGGCAACATCGCATCACGTGTTTGGATTTAAATCATATGCAACCAATCATGCATGCCTAGAAACAGTATAAAACGGCAAGACAGCTTTTTATACGTTTTATGGAAAATTCGTATTTTTTCGCCGTTATTTATGTCAATTTTGTTAAAAAAATGATTAGATATGGTGTAGTATTTGTGTATTTTACCATCAATGTCTAAAATTTAAATGTAGTGATCGGAAAATACAAGTTATATGAGTGAAAATTAATTTTATTTTTCTGAAAAACGAGGCGAGATCGGCGAAAATTGGCAACATATTCATGTTTTATGACCCAAAAATAGGAGGTATGTAAAAAAATCATACAAAAATTCGGAATTCTGTTTCCTCCTTCTTCAAGAATTACCAAAAAATTTTCACAAAAATCAAATGATCGATGGCACGAACGCTTTGGAGAATTTTTTAGATGACCCTAATCGGTGTAATTCTTAAGTTTCATTAAAATCGGTGATGACAAGGTCGCGACCTCCCCTGTTTAGTTATACTTTTATAGAGATGAACAATAATGTAAATGTTAATAAGTTGGTTTAAATGAAACTTAGGAGAGGATAATTTAATAAATGAATATATTAATAAATACTAAAAAAAATAATCGGCTTTAATGTCGCGACACTTTAAATTATTTATCTCAGGAGCTTTGCCGTTTTTTTTATTGCTATCCACTTTCATAACTTTACTAACATCCGTGGGAGGAAGCAAAAGAAATTTAGCAGGTTTGTTTTTATAAGCGGTTTATATTGTCGTTTGTTTCAATTTTATTACCCAATTTTTTGCCTACGTTCGTAAAATTATCAACAAATAGATTGCAACTTTAATTTTATCAGACAAGACATTACCATTGTGGGTCTTGATTTCAGAAATGTTAGTTTTCGCTCTTTTTTGAATAAATTATTGTAGTAATTACTTACAATAAACTAGAAACATTGTTCTAGTTTTCCTGAATTACTGTGTTATAAAATCTGTTATTTTTATTTTTTTTTATATAATTATTTTAATCAATATTTGGGTATTTTAACTAGGGTTGTAACGGAGGTCATCTTAGCGGGGGCGGAAGCGCAGACGGAAGTGCAGAGCTTGGACTCCGTGGAAGCGGAGGTTAATGGAAGCGGAGGCGGAGGTAGATAAATAAAGAAAAAAGGATTCATTAAACATTTATTAAAGAAAAAATCTAACTATTGGTAATCAAAATTAAGAAGAGGCAGATTATACTTGACAAACAACAATTTTGCGCCTTTGTCACCTTCTAAGTGATTTCTTAGGAGTTCATAAATTAAACCGGTTCCACTAAGCAGTTGCTCACTTGGTACTGAAGCTGGCGGCGGCGATAAATAAGTGCGCACGATGGGAGCAAAAACTTGAAATTTAGTGTTATATCTCCACGATAATAAAGGGTCTTCGCTTAGTTGGAGTCGGTTTTCTTTATTATATTCATTTATTAATGATTTCTATATTATGAGGTTGCTATTGGTAACAGTTGTGTCGTTTCCTATTTCCTCTTCATCGTCACTGCTATTTTTCAGCATATCGGCCAGATTTGAATCCACACTTTGCATTGGCGATATAATCTGGAAGCTTATGCACGGTTCATCTTCCACTGGATTTGATTCAAATCTAGATCTTTTAGCAACAGAAGCTCCGTCATCATCAACTCTACTTGCATCTCTTGCAAGACTCAAATCATACATCTTTAGCAAACGTAATAGTTCGGACTGGACTTGTTCCTTAATTATTTCATTAAAAAACTTTAATTTATACCTTGGATAAAGATATGTAGTAAGCGAATACAGTGAATTGCTTGGAAGGTCACAAAATATCGAATTGATGCCTTTGATTAGTTTTTAAATCATATTTTCGAAATCATGATTTGTGTCAGATTTATCTTTTCTTTTAATGGGATTACTGATGATATGCAAGTTCTTGTATCGCTTAGATTCCTCGTTATTTTTTCAAAAGGAGTCAGTATAGTTGCTAGTTTATTAAGACATAGCCATTCTTCTGGGGAAATTTGTGGAATATTGTGTTTGCTGGCATACAAGCAAATAGAATTTTTGATCTTTAACAGCCGCTCGACCATATGGAAAGTGCTATTCCATCTGAAATAAACTTAAATTATTGTATTGTACCTAGTCTCCCAAAGTAAAATAGACAGAGGCCCTCATATCATGCCATATTATTCGATCAGAAAACTTGACAATAATTAGGTCTAATGCATTTTGCAATTAAGTTCTTTACTTCACTGGTTTCTAGAGCAGAACGAACACACAGTTGTAGTTGGTGGATTGTGTCACTTACATTAGGTACATTAGCCAAATGCATTGCTCTGACCATATTTGATCTATTATCTCGAATAAAACAATTCCAGTTCAGCAGCATCATTTTGAAATGGTCACAAATTATATCGCCAGCATGCCGGCTCCGAAGTGAGTAACATTTTAAAACAATCTGCCCTCGGTTTAAGTCTGTAGTTATTCCGTGTGCCGATAAGCTCAAAAACGACACATTATCACTGGGCTCAGACCATATATCCGTGGTGAAAGACAGTTTAAGAAATTGTTTTAGCATTTGTTCCATTTTTTTTTGTCATTTTAGTATATATCTCGTCACATATATGGTCAGTAAAAAAGTGACGCCCTCTTAATTGGTAATTCGGTAAAGCCGTTTGCATTACGCTACGAAAACTAACGCCCTTAACAAAATTAAACAGCATATTTTGTAATGAAATAATTTCTCAAATCAAATCGTCCATTTTTTTTTGCTTTAGAATGTGATATATCCCACATTTGATTCCTTTTTGTGGATTTTTCCATTGCCATTTGCCTTTTTGTTTGCTGTAATGGTGTTATTGCTGACTTTATCTGATTCAATTTCACTTTTTCATGTTGTTCTTCCATTTTACAAAGTTCCTCATATTTTTCTTTATGAATAGATTTCAAATGCTCTTTCAGTGATGTAGTAGTCCGGCCTTTTCTTGAATAGTTTTAGTAATAGGTTTTGCATTTTGCATAATTATCATCTATTACTAAAAAATAATGCCAAACATCACTTGCTTTTGGCTTCATCTCCTGATTTAAATAAGAATAACTACTTATTATGCAACAAATCACTACACGATTCAATTACAAGTGATGAGCGAACGCACAACGTCAAGTTATACCCCTACCGGCCTATATCCAATTTCTCACCGGGTAATGCACTTTGAAGCATTTCGCAAATTCAGCCCAAAACAAGAAAGTTAAAGAAATGTCGCAACGATGTATTTGAATCGCAACACAAAGCCATTTGTTGGCGAAGTGGACGTTCTCACATGGATAACTGGGTATTCAAATTGCCTAATCTTTGACATCAATGCCCTGTTGTTACTTATAAAAAGACCTTTTACTACAAATAATTGAAGCCTACTATTATTATTATTACTTATTAAAATGTGTAATAATTATTAGAGAGAACAAGATGATTGAAGAAAATATGAAAGAATTCTGTCTATCCACTTTTGTAAAACAAACAAAAACGCCAACAATTTAATAAAAAACACACGAGGCAAACTACAAATAAAAGATATATTCTCAGATACCCAAAGTCACACATTGTTGTCAACCCACAACTGATTTTTATAAATGTTTTTTAAATAATATTTTTATTAAAAAATGTATAACTCCGTTACAACTCCGTTAAAAACTTGTGGAGGTGGATGCGGAGGCGGAGGTAGGATTTATTGCGGAAGTTCTGTATGTGCGGAGGCGGAGGCGAGGTTCCGTAACAACCCTATTTTTAACCTATGAATCAAATTCCCACGTATGTGGGAAAGTTTGATAAAAATCTCTGTTTTTAATAAAACCAGTTGTAACATTTTTCCCTAATATATCGGAGTAAAAATTTGTTTTAAATAAATTAGATTCATATTAAAAATATCTGAAATATTTTCTTTTATTATTATTGTCAATTTTCATCTTTGTTTCTGTGTATAAAAGTCATATGAAGATGCACCTGCACCTGAGAAATTTTATAAATGCTCAAAAAAAAATATAAAAAATAATATTTTATTTTGACTTCTTAAAACTATCGTTATTTGTTACAGTTTTGTTATTTTACAAACAAAACTATAAATAATTTTACCAAAATACCAACAATCAAGCCAATACTCACCATAAATTAAACTCTTATTTTCATCAAGTAGTCTCTTTAATACATATAAAATAAAAACTAAAAGTTTTTGTCACTGTCACACCAAAAACCGGTTTTGTTAAAAAATCAAGTGTGCCTAGAAATGTATCAAACACTCCACTTTTGCCACTTTCATCAAGGGTGTAGTTAGTTATTCACTTGTTTTTTTTTTCTTGGCGCTCTTGAGTGTCAGTAGAGAGAGTCTGGGCCAAGCCTTGGTTGTGAAAACTGGCATAAACCCAGAAAGCAGATTTTTTGCTAATTTTCTCAGAGTACAATACTACTTTTATTCCTGTTTGCAGCTAAAATCATAGTTTAGTGCGTTAAGGCATCATTTGCCAGATATTGAGGATAAACAAAGTTTTATTGTATTCGTTTTTCGTTAAGTACAGTTTAGTGAAAGTGATCTCACCTAAGAAGTTAAAACACCATCATTGTGACTTTAAATACTTGGTGCACCCTTAAAAACAATCAGGTACATGCCACAAACAGTTCTTATTATACCGGGACTTTGCCATCCTGTTTAAAATTAGATTTGCCTACCAGAGCCAACATATTACACACCACTGCTCCATAGAGGCCATCGGCTATCCAGCTTGCCGAAAGCGTTTGGATTTAATGACAAAACTGCCTTTCAGGTATTAAAACTTCATAATAAACAGTGAAATTACCAGTTTTAATGTATATTTTCCTTTTTCCCCTGTGATTGGGAACTAATAAGACTTTATGCGAGCAATTACAGGACACTTTATTTTTAATTTCATTTAAAATACCTTGTAAACCGAAGGTATACGTATACACTAGGTAATTTAAAACATCACTTCCCATATTAATAGTCCAACACTTTTAATTAGGCTTAAGTAAACATAATTTTAGACTAAATCGGCGTATTAGATAATTCGTTAGTGCAAAATTCAACCGTACTCAAAAAGTAAGGTTAATCAGTTTAGCCGATAGTGAAAATTAAAGCTGGACCTACATCTAAACCGACTTGGCGTATGGCGCAGATGACGTCATACTTGTAGTAGGGTTGTTTATTGTTTCTTTGTTTTTTTTTTGTTATGATCCATTTAACAAATAGTCACATATTTCTTTAGTTTAAAACTGTAATTCAAAATCCCTTTTTTTATTGTTAAATATAGATTATAATTGTTTTTGGAATCGGTGTGTTTTATTTTTGGATCCAGTTGTTTCCTGTTTTCGATAAGATCATCGCTTCTTCTTACCGACGGGCCTAAAACAGGTGGCGCTTTGAATTTATATAACCCCCCCTAATCTCCGGCATGCTAGCCTAGGCACTGCCCTAAAAAAAGGAGCGATCAATACTAAAAAAATAAACACCTGTACAGAACAATTGAATATTTAATTTTCATTCATTCTTTTTCATTTTAATTCTTTTCTCTCACGTGACGTAGCATATTGTTTTAGTAAATCTAAATAAATTATATCATGTAAGCAACAAAATTAATTCTACACATACGATTTTCTTTCTCCGAGTTGGTAAAAGAACCTGAAATGATTTTCTACTTTTAAACAGTTCGTGTACGTGCCACGTTCATAAGAACGTTATGTAGCGTAAAGGAATTCACTGAAATATATGAAAAGTTTTCGGGAATCATAAAATATATCCCTGCCATCCTACGGCAGAAGTCATTCAAAATACGTTAATCAAAACTCGAAAGAGCGGTGAGTCTTGCATACCTGAATAGGTCCATTTGTCAGAAATCTCCCTAATGCTGTTTACTTCTGCAAAGTCAGGTTTATGATACGAGGAATCTTAAGGTAACAGCTAAGTGGATCATTTTTACTGGCCTGCCCGACAGCTCGAAATATCCTCACGAATATAAAAGACCTCTTGCTTAAAAGCAATATTCTGAATGGCTTCAAGACATGACTAATATATTCTGGTTGTATGTTAATATTTTATAAAAGCGATTGATGTAAGGGCCACTCTTAACTTTTTAGGTTTTGAATATATACACTATGTACAAGTAATGTTGAAGGCACTTTTTATGCCTTATTTTTTTCAAGTTATTTACATGTAATCATTTTTCATTTAAAAGGAGAGGCTCTGACGTTACAGTCATCAATTTCTTATATATAATATATTGGTAGAGGACTACTGACACAATAAAATGCTAAAAGGAAAAACTTTTCTGATTTACATACGTACATCAAGTTTAAAGCGGGGGCTAGATTTCGAATGTTAAAAGATATAAATATCAGCTCAAAACGAAACACCATTTTATAAGAGTATGTCTAAAGAGTGTGTTTTAGTTATATAGGTGTATTAGATAACATTAAGGTTTCTTCTCTAATGGATAATAACAATAAATCATCACAAACTCAATTAATGGTTATAAATAAAACATATCAAACTGCATAATGAAGGATTTACTCGTATATTTTAATTTTAAAGATTTTATTTTCAAAATTCAAAAATTATTTATTTATTTCATTACAGCTATACCGTTGTTAAAATTAGTTAAAAACGAAAAATATCTAGCTCATTTCCACTGAAAATTCTGCTGATTTTAAAGTTTTTTTCTTATTTTAAACTAATAATACCATTTGAATTAAAACTACAGAAATCATAAAAAAATAGAAACTACAGATAGGCACAGGCGTGGATCCAAGGGGGCGGTGGGGGCGATAGAACACCCCCTTTAAGGCTTTGAGTTCAGGAAAATAGGTCTGATTTTACCTCTTATACTATAGTTTATTCAGGAAATAGAGAGATTAATAAATCATTTGTTACCCTTTTTTCTTCGCAAACTACCTGTGTTCTTTAGTCCGGTGTGTTTGGCAAAATCTGTTAGACAAATATATTTTTCATAGGAATGAGTTAGAAATTTTATAATCAAAAATAGCGATCTATAATAATGGACTATTTCGAACAGAACCATGATTTTCAAAATAAATTTGCACAATTTGGAAGCGTTGTTCAGGCGTCAGTCTATTCATGTTGAAATGCCAAATCAAACTAAACATAAATCACTTGACAGCTGACAGAATGGCCGCCAGTTAAAAAAGTGTTGCCAACTTAAAGTTCTGTACCTCTATAAAAAACACCCTTTATATATATATATATATATATATATATATATATATATATATATATATATATATATATATATATATTTAAAAAATATATAAATAACATTAAACAATAAAATACAACAAAAACAAAAATTTAAATAATAAATTTTGTTTAAACTGGTAAACATTACGTATCTAATTCCTAATCAAGGTCAGTGAAGCAATCTTCGCTCAAATTAATTATAATTGGTTCCTCTATCTCACCGATCATTAGATCGAGTTTCCACATTTTGTTTTATTCTTTTATTATATGGATTTTTCCCAATTTTCCGCAGGAAATTTATTCTAAAAGATCTTTCATAAGTTCAGTTAAATTACTAATTTTGTAAGTTGTCTTATAGCAACTTTACCTTTACTTCAGAGAGATATATCCTTCTCCAACGGATAGTTTTTCCCAGCAAAAATTAAGTTCTTTAAGAAATTTTCAGAACTCAGTTCTTTTAATTTAAGGTAAATTGCGATCTTCGTTGATTTTAGTTAGAATTTTGTCGACGGTTGAGATCTGCTTCTCATAATAAAATGTATGTACAGCTCCTTTTATTGAAGTTTTCATCTCTTCCTCCAACGAGGTTTTTTGCCTGTCTGTGATCGAATGTGGCTTGGGAATACTAACAATTCCAGTCCTTTTTTTCTCGTTTAATATTCGGTACATAGTAGATTTTCCAACTCCTGTCGTGTTGGAACACATCTCAATACAGTTTTTAACATTATTATCTAGATATTGATATCTTAAGGCATCATAAACATTCATCGTAATAAGTTTTTCGTTGAGGAAAAAAATGCCCTGGTTAAACGATTTTGGAATAAATATAGAGGTGGCAGCCATACTTTTGGGTAAAAATAGACCCGACCCTGTCTTTTACACTAAAAATGGGAATGTTTCTGTCTCCCCTTCCCCCTATCGACAACTTTTTTACCCTTGCCATACTGAACTTTTGTGATATCACTGCCCCCCCCCTAAAGAGAGAGGCTGGATCCGCCCCTGGATAGGCATATAGGGTACTGGAGGACAATATAGAACGCACACAATTTGCAAAGTAGAGTTTTTGTAAAAAGTCCGGCAACGTCGTAACATTTCCTTGAATAAAATTTGTTAAAACTTATTCGTACCCACCTCGTCTAATCAGGCGTTTGCTGTGAACATGTACTTTGGTATTAAGCAATCCATGCTTCCTCAATCCTTTTTTTTTTAAATTTAACACAGTATTTGAGAATACGACTTTGGAAGTAAGCACACCTACGGAAATCTGTAGAAGAAATATTTCATTTTCAGCTAAGGTATCCTTTTTATTTTTGATAAAACCGGTTCGTGTAATTGCACCACACTTTTGCGGGTTGTATGAGCCTCGGCCCGTATTATCCTACCTAGTCTATATTAAACGTGAATCCTTGAATACATGGGCTGTATTTTAATAAAGGTTGTTTATGAAACGATTGGGTCATCCGACTATATATTTACAGTGTTCGATGTTGAAAATGTATGTTTTTATAAAAACAGAACAGCGCAAAAAACAATTGTAAATTGTTTTTCTTACCGGGCTAAATGTAATAAAAGCATTTTTTAAAAAGAATTTATGCAAATCCGGCGACAAAATTCAATGTTAAAATTTGCGCTTGAATATCACGTTACTTTGTCGGCACATCACCTGATTTTGGGACGTGACTTCCTGGAAAGTATTATAACCGTCAGATTTTATACAGAAATCAGCGGTAGTGGCAGAATTTAAGTAGTATTAGGTAGTAACAGATCAGATTTAAGGAAAGAGAATATTCAAGGGGAGTAGCGGAATTCGGTTGCCTTAAGAAGTGGTTGTAAGTTGAGAAAAAAGGGATATGCTTTGAATGTTGTCTTATTTCTCTATTGCATCTAATCCTCCATTTAGACGTAAGATCTCCTAAGGAGATATATTATTCGGTATATTCGCTAAAGTGTTAATTAATTTTGTACATATAAAGGGTGTTTTTTTATAGAGGTATAGAACTTTTAAATGGAATAAAACAAAGATAATTTTTTTAAATTGACATGAAATTGACTTTATTCCAAAGATAACCTTCTGACATTATAATTTAAATATGACTTCTGGCATGTGACCGCCACAGCTGGTTCGGACGTAGTCTAATCTGGAGGTCCAATTTTCGATGACTTTTTCCAACATTTGTGGCCGTATATCGGCAATAACGCGACGAATGTTGTCCTCTAAGTGATCAATCGTTTCGGGCTTATCGGCGTAGACTAGCGACTTCACATATCCCCACAGAAAATAGTCAAGCGGCGTTAATTCGCGCGATCTTGGAGGCCAATTCACGGGTCCGAAACGTGAAACTATGCGGTTACCAAACGTTTCCTTCAATAAATCAATTGTGGCACGAGCTGTGTAACATGTTGCGCCGTCTTGTTGAAACCACAGCTCCTGCACATCATGATTGTTCAATTGATGAACGAAAAAGTCAGTAATCATGGCTCTATAGCGGTCACCATTGACTGTAACGTTCTGACCAGCATCGTTTTTAAAGAAGTACGGACCAGTGATTCCACCAGCCCATAAAGCACACCAAACAGTCAGTTTTTCTGGATGTAACGGTGTCTCAACATACACTTGAGGATTATCATCACTCCAAATATGGCAGTTTTGTTTATTGACGTAACCATTCAAACAAAAGTGAGCTTTATCGCTAAACAAAATTCGCTTATGAAAATCGGGATCAACGGCAATCTTGTTTTGGGCCCATTCACCGAATCTACGCCTTGCTAGGTGATAGTGTGGCTTCAATTCTTGCACGAGTTGGATTTTGTAAGCACGCAAACCAAGATCTTTCCGCAAAATCTTCCATAAAGTGAATGGACACATATCCAATTCCTGTGCACGATGGCGGATAGACTGATTCGGGTCTTCCTCTACGCTACGCTCTACAGCAACATTGACTTTTTCTGTACGCACTGTACGACTTCTCGGTGGATGCGTATTATCTATACTATAAAAAACACCCTTTACTATTACATGGTTTAAGTCTCACCTTTTCTTATTAATTAATAAATTGTTCAAATAGATAGCGCACAATTTATCATGCAGTCATGATATTATTTTAGAGTATATTTTAATTATTATAAGTACATTTTTCTGGCCAAATACCATAATACACTAATTAAGGAATATTTGTTAAGGAGTTATTTAAAGCTTTGACACATAGGAAGTTGATTTTATTTGATTTCAGGATGTTGTAAATTTTATTTAGTAAAATTTATTTAATAGATGTGGTCGAATTTAGTCTCAGTTCTTTTATTTCAATTTTTGAACAACAAACACCATTTAAACTATTCTTCTCAATTTTTTAACGCAATAAAAGACCATACAAAGGATTGAACGGCGCACTGGCAGTAGTACTCCTTACACAGGCTCACCGAAAATAAGCTGCCTTTTCATGACTTAGTGACCTTGAAGTTAAAAAAAAAACAATAATAATAAATTCAGTGAATTTAAATTTAAAAACGGGGCCACAGCGCAACGGTCAAAACAAAAAAGATAAGTGAAAAATAATATTTGAATTTCAGGTAAAGTGACCTCTGGTGGCACAGTGAAGACACATTTTTATAACAAACTGATAGTAATCGTGTTCTTTACTGTTAAAGGATCTTATATTCCAGGTGGCACAACCTAAAATGTCTATTTTTTTCCAATTCGTAAACCTTTTTTTAGCATGGGTCATCATCCTTAATTCAGTCCTGTTCCGAGGCAAAGTTCCGGTTCTTTGAGCATTGTGTTTTGTTTTACCCTAGGTAGAGTGCTGGTCCGACCCAAGAACCCTCCTCCTTTATCCGGGCTTGGGACCGGCAGTGGCAGTTACCAGGCTACTCAATTCACCTGACAACCAACTCCAGGCTGAGACGAAAGGGATGACATTAACCACAGCTGGGAGAAACTAAAGCGAAATATCAACGAAGCAGCCACTGAAACACTCGGAACACGAAAAAAAAAAAACAAGAAAAAGAAGGACCCAACAAGACCCCCTGGTTCTGTAAGGAAGTTAAGGAACAATGTAAAGAGAAAAAGAGAGCTTACTTAAAATACAGGATAACGCAGTCTCCGGAAGATTATCAAGAGTACAAAAGAATTAGAAATAGCACCAATACATTAGTGAGACAAGTTAAAAACAAGCACTGGGAAACCTTTTCAAAAAGAATGGAAAGCGACTTCTATGGACTCCAGAAACAGATATGGCGGCTGATCAGAGACCAAAGAAAGGAAACACATGAGTTAATTAGCAGTAACCACATACCGAAGGGAACTTGGGTGAACTACTTGAAGGAATTATACAAGAAACAACAGACAGAAATCAAAAAAGGAAGACGTAGAACTAGCCTTAAAAAAACTAAAAAACAGGAATAGTGCGGGACCTGACGGAATTACCAATGAACTACTGAAATACGGAGGAGAGAGCCTGACAGAAAAACTGAAAATTCTCATCAATAAAATCATATACCATCACAGAATCCCCGATGAATGGAGGAGACACCAATACTCCTATTTAAAAAAGGCGATAAAAAAGTGCCGGCTAATTACAAAGGAATCTTCTTTCCCCTCATTAAAACTAACCACAAAAATTCTTAAAAGCAAAATTAATGAACACACTTCCTTAGCAGACGAACAGCAGGGATTCCGGTCGGGAAGGTCATGCACGGATGCCATATTTGTTATTAGATAAATAACTGAAAAGTCAATTGAATATAATCGTCCAGCCTTTATGTGTTTCATCGATCTAGAGAAGGCGTTTGATCGTATACAGCTGGAGGATGTAACACAGCTACTTTACGACAGACAAATACCTCAAAACATTATCAAAACGATTGAAACTATATATGAGGCAAATACGATTCAAGCTAGGATAAACGGTGAATTGACTGAAAAAATAGAAGTAAATAATGGCATCCGACAAGTGACTCTCTTAGCCCCCTACTATTTGACATCATCATGGACGAGTTGATAAAGGAAGTGCGTAGATTGAAAGAGTATATAATGGGAGACAGGTAAATCAAAATACTGTGCTACGCCGACGATGCAGTGTTAATAGCTGAAAGCGAAGACGATTTGCAAAGACTACTGCATCAATTTAACATAACAGCAAAAAAGTTTAACATGACTATATCAACGTCAAAAACTAAAACCATGACTACATCTAGAACACCACTCAGATGCAAACTAGAAATAGACAACAAAATTATACAGCAAGAAATGAAGTTCAAGTATCTCGGAATAGAAATATCCGGACACGGGGATGTTGAAACGGAGGTGAGGGGACAAGCCATGAAAGCAGCAAGAACAGCCGTATGTCTTAACAGTACCATATGGAGCAATAGACATATAGGAATCGAAGTTAAATCCAGAATTTATAAAACATCAATAAGACCCATACTAACATACACTGCAAAAACCAGACCAGAAACCTCGAAAACAAAACAAATACTGGAAACAACAGAGATGAGAGTGGTGCGCAGGATAGCTGCCAGGACACTTATGGATCGGAATAGGAGCGAGGATATAAGAAGAGTGTGTAAAGTCAATAACATAAATGACTGGATATTACAAAGAAAAAGGGAATGGGACGAACACATCAACCGCATGACCGACTACAGAATAGTAAAGATCACGAGGGACAAATCACCAATAGGAGTACCGAAAGACCCCGTAAACGATGGACTGATAACTTCGCAATAGACTGAAACTAGGCAAAGAGACGAAGAATAACAAGCAAATTACTTATATATAAGAAGGAACAAGAAGAAGATAGTAGTCGTTAAGTGTAATCTCCAGGATGTTAAAAATTAAAAAAAAAAACTGCGAATAGCTGTAACTTGGGAATTACATTTATTACCTCTATTTGACCATATAGAATCATCTGTCCAAATATTCTTGTGCATTATCCGAATGCCCTGTATATATAAATATTAAAATGCTACACCACATTTTAAATATCTTTAATAAAGTCCCTGAAAAGGGAAGCCATAAAGATACCTTCTGGTGTTTTGAAGGTTGGCGGCGTTAAGACGTGATTTGTGCATCATAAACATGTTGAACGAATATCTATTTTGAAGATTGCCCAGTTTAATAATTTTTTGGTAAACATAATGCCTGCAACGATACAGTTTCGGCAAGCTACGAAATTTTACCCCAAAGGTCTACTTTTAATTTATCGTTCTGCATAGCTTTATTTTTCCTGCTTGTAAAGCAATACCCAGATGGTCATTATAATATGTATATGCCGAGTATCACCTTCATCCCAAAATTTACCCAAATGTATTACACCCAAAGTTTTCAAGAATATATTGGCTGGCCTGACCCGGCTTAGTATATTTTGCCGTAAGACTAAGTAAAATTTATACTGCAAGTTCCTCGCAAGCTCAGACCTTTAGAGAAAATATAAAAATATTGATATTTATTATAATTCCGGAAAATGCTTTCCAGAACTTGTCGCGAAGAGGTGTTTTTCGGTTTTTATTTGTTTTTCAACTGGTCTCTGGGTATATATGTGTTTTTATTTATACAGTCGTAAAAATCCTTTACTGTAGCTAAATAAAACAAACTCATACAGCTGTGTTGTTTACTTTGTATTATGATAAATAAAAATGGCAATATATAGTTGCGACTAGTTAACTTTTTAGTGATAATTATTGTTACAGTTTTGTTATTTTATGAACAAAACTATAAATAATTTTACCAAAATACCAACAATCAAGCCAATACTCTCCATAAATTAGACCCTTATTTTCATCAAGTAGTCTCTTTAAATACATATAAAATAAAAGCTAAAAGTTTTTGTCACTGACACATTAAAAACTGGTTTTGTAAAAAAAAATCAAGTGTGCCTAGGAATGTATCAAATATTCCACTTTTGCCACTTTCATCAAGGCTGTAGTTAGTTAATCTTTTGTCTTTTTCTTGGCGCTCTTGAGATTTCTAAAAGCATCAGTAGAGAGATTCTGGACCAAGCCTTGATTGGGAAAATTGGCATAAGCTAAAAAAGCAATATTTTCGCTGATTTTTCTAATTATGCAGCACTATGTTTATCCCAGTAAACAGCTAAAACCATATTTAGTGTTTCAGGGCAACATTTTCCAGATTTTGGGGGATAAAGAAAGTTAAAACTGTATTCGTTTACCCTTAAGTAAAGTGTAGTGAAAGTTATCACCTATAAGAGATCAACACTATATTTGTGACTTTTGATACTTGTTACACCCGTAAAGACAAACAGGTACATACCATAATCAGATTTTATTAAACCGGGATCTTCCTTTTCTATTTAACATCTGGAATTCCATGCCGGAGCCTGGCATAAAACACTTCATTGCTCCCAAAGAAGTTACCGATTATCCTGCTTGCTGAAAGTGCTTAGACTCAGTGATAAAACCACACTTCAGGTATTAGAACTATTTATAATAAAATGTGGTATTACCTAATTTTTCGTATGCTTTCATTTTTCCCCTGTGATTGAGAACTAATAAGACTTTCTGCGTGCGATCACAGGACACATTATATTTAATTTAAGTTAAAATACCTTGTAAACCTAAGGTATAAGTATACACTAGGTAATTTAAAACATTATTTTACCCATTAGAAGTCCAACACTTTTAATTTAGTTCCTAAATCGGCGTACTAGATAATTTATTAGGGCAAAATACAACTGTACATAAAAAGTAAGGTTATGGAGTTCAGCCGATAGTGAAAATTAAGGCCTGACCTAGATCTAACTGACTTTGCGTTTGGCGCGGATGACGTAATAATTTAATAGTATTATTCATTGTTCCTTTCCCTGTTTCTTTTTTGTAGTTATTATTTAGCAAATAGTCACATATTTCTTTAGTTTAAGATGAAATTCACATAGACATTAACTGTTTTTGGAATCGGGGTCTTTTATTTTTGGATCTAGTTGTTTCCTGTTTTCGTTAACATCATCGCTTCTTCTTACCGACGGGCCTAAAACAGGTGGCGCTTTGAATATTTATAACCCCCTCAAATCTCGGGCATGCTAGCCTAGGCACTGCCCTAAAAGAAGGAGCGATCAACATCGAAAAAATAACCACCTGTACAGAAGCATTCATTTTCATTTTAATTCTCTTTCTCTCGTGGCGTACCATTATTGTTTGGGCAAAAAAGAGATATTTTGGAAAACGATATTTTAATTACTTCGTATATACTATGGCATCTTAACGGAAATATTTGAAAAAAATTTTATTTCTATATTCCTAAAAAAAGTTTTTACCAAAAAAGATAACCTATGTTTCTCGGAAAATAATAGTTTTAAAAATATTTCTTTGTGTTTTTTTACCAAATACATAAAATATATGAAAAAATTAAACTAATTAAATTTTCGACTCGTTTGGTGGTTTTTAAGGGATTATCAAACATATATTGTTGCTGTTTTCACTTTAGTATCCTTCTTTTTAAGGAAACGGAAGATTCCGGTGTCAAATTTGTCATGGTTCTCTCAGTTTTTAATATACAAGGTGATTTTGAAAATCTTTGTTTTTTATTCACATCTCGTATTTCCGCTATGCGTTAAATTATCAGAAAGGTAAAAACTCATTTTTATAGAATTTTTTACGTAGAGTTTAGTGGCACAGTTAGTTCTTTTCTAAAAAGTTTAGTTTTTAAGATATTAACTAAACTTAAGATTTTTTGATTAAGTATAATTTAGGCTTTTCAAAAATATATAATGTTTTCTTTTATTTTGAAAAACAAGGTCAGAATCCGATATTTTCAATAATTTACTTTGATCGCCTAAACTGAAGCATATTTTAAATGGTTGAACAAATCGTCTTATAAGAAAGGTATAGAAATGTTAGAGTAGCGTTGGAATGATTGCGTTACTTAGAAAGAGACTTTATTGATGAATAAAGTTGTTAAACAAATTACTGATCGAAAAGATAAAAGCAGTACAGTTATGGAAAATTTTTCTTCCAAATTTAGTGATCCTTTTAAGACAGTCAATAGTTTAAATAATTATTTTATAATTATATATCCCTACCATTTACTCTCGATGTCATAATTCACAGATTGAAGGGAGAGTAACAAATTCCATTTATTTGTTTCTTACTGATTCTGATGAGATATTAAAGGTTATGAAGGGTTTAAAAAACAAGAGGTCGGTTGGAGATGATCAGATACGTTCTTCTTTCTTCTTCTATTTTAAAAGTTTCCTTGTTATTTAATTTTTGTCTCATTTATAATATTGCTCTTTACCTTAAGTTTTAATTGTTTTGTTTTTACTATATTAACTTGATAGAATTATTCAAGAAAGGTATTTAAAACTGTATACTTATTGTTGAGGTTTTTTCTTTTTCATTTTTTTTTTCTTTTTTTATCTACCGCTGAGAATGAACTATAACTTTTATTATGATGTTTATTACAGTAATGATATATTCTTTGACATTGTTCCATGCCCTTATGGTTTTTTTTTTGTAAGTAGTACTTACTGGAATAAATAAAGACTTATATATCTATCTATCTATCTATCATATACTTAGTAAGATATTTACGTGTATTGATTAAAATGATCAAGCATGTAAATACATATAAAATTTTCTCCCGCTCGTTGCCAGTAGCAAATTTCAAAAAAATCAATCAACCTGTAAGTGACCTTGAAACGCTACCTTGATATTTAGGCCAAAGTTATCTCTATATGTCTGTTTTGAAGATGTAAGAAATGCTTATTGCTTAGTGAGATGGAAATAATTGGTTGAACCTAAAATGATCTCTAATTCTGAACTCATCACTCAATTATTGAAACGGAAATTTTCTGGAGTTTTCATTTCTCATTTAGAAAATAAGGGCTTCTATTAAAAAAAATTAACTTAACTTCTGAATGACCTTCAGATTTTACTTCAAAATCAATGTCATTATCTGATGTCCTCCATCCAACTCGAAAACATTTTTCCCTAGCTCACTTTAAGTATATAAATTGAAATGTTTTACCCGGTATATTTGTCGGAATAAATAAAAATATTCAGCAACCACATTAAAGGAAAATAATTTATTTAGGCTACGTCCACGCATTTTCTATAAATTCCTATGGGAAATTATCCTTTTTTGCTTTTAAGCCAATAAAATTATTCTGCGATTCCTGTCATTCAAAAGATATATAAATCACTTTTGCGAAGTAGCTCCTATTATTTAAGCGTCCGCAGGGAAAATATTCCTGAGAATTATGGCTGCAACTACTTAAGCTCTTCTCTCGTGATCCCGGCTATGGGACTGTATCGGACCAAGAGTGAAACTCACAGGAAATGTCCCGATTAAAATCGATGTTCTGTGATTTGTCGATTAGATATTGCACTTACCGACTTACTGTCAGACTGCAAAATATCAACGGATAAATTATAGTCTTAAGGAGCCAATGCACATTTAATACTTTTAAAATGTTTACAGGGTGTTCTAGAAACAGAATTTCGAAATTTTAATCAAGTTTTTTTGAGGAAGTACTTACATGATATTTTTCAATGTCATAATCTAATCAAGAGAATATCAGTTTAATCATTAAAAATTGTATCAGCCTAAATTAACTACGATGAAAATATTTACTCTGGGATTTACTCAATAGAGTTCCTTGGGTTCTAATAAATTAACTTCACTTGAAATGAACCTGTATACTGTTATGCTTTACAATAACAAATAAGTAAAGTAACTGTAAGGTTTTAATTATTTTTAGTCTTTTAACTAGATTAGTATTTTCCAGGCGTTGAATAGCCCGACATAAGCTAGATAGAGGAGTCTCTATTTATGACTGTGCGAATGTTCGTATAATTTTATCTACAAGTTTCATTTATAGGTTTCTATGTATGTCACTGTTTCGACATAACCAAGGTGAATATAAAAAGTTCCTAGATATCTCGTTTTGAAGTAGTTGAATAATTTAAATGTTCCGTAGAGATTCTTCCAGGTAAGCAACACAATTTTTAAACAGTTTTATTCAGTTTCACTGCTGCTTATGGATTGTCGACTCATGGAATTTTATTCCATAATGATAATGCAAAGCCTTACTCATCTTTAGTAACTGTTGGAAAATTATTAGAGCTCGGTAGGAAAGTTATATCGCAACTTCCACATAGCCCTAGCCTAGCATCATCTGGTTACCACTTATTCCGAAGTTTGTAATTGGTACACTTTTTCAAATAATGATGACCTTAAATCGCACGTTCAGTTTTTTTCTGATAAGAACCACAATTTCTATAAGCGCGGAAACACCAAGCTGCAAGAAAGACAGCAAAATGTCATTGGACAAAAGGGAAAATATATAATTGATTGAGGTTCATTCCTTGTATCAAATAATGAGCTTAATTTTACACTACAAAACCTAAATTACTTTCTTGCCGACCAGATGAATTCATATTTTTATAATCGAGAATTTGGACTCCAATTTTGTATTGTACCTGCAGATCCTCATTTCAACTTTAAATACACATCAGTAAGATGAAATACTGTCTCCTACTTTTCTTGAAAACTTATCATATAGTCAATATTACCACTAAATAGACATTCCTTTATTTAAATTAACTACGATACAAATATTTAATTTGGGATTTTACTCACCAGAGTTCCTTAGGTTCTAATAAATTAACTTCACTTGAAATGAACCTGTATACTGTTATGTTTTACTAGAACAAATAAGGGAAGGAAACTGGAAGGGTTTAACTCTTTTTAGTCTTCTAATTAGATTAGTGTTTTCCAGGAGCTCGATAGTCTCGACATTCACGAGATAGAGGAGCCTCTATAAATGACTGTTGGAGAATATTCATATAATTTTATCAACTATCGCTTATATTCAGTGAAAGCACGGCGGAGTTGCTATCGATGAAGGTTCAATCTGTGGTGGACACTCTCGATGGGTACTTTCGATCCAACAGCCTGTCGCTAAATGTTTCCAAGACACAGTGCATTATGTTTGGTAACAGATTGAATAATCAATTTACATTAACGTTTGAGGATACAACAATAACATCAGTTGAGAGCGCTGTTGTTGTGGGACTAAACGTCTATAGAAGGTTGGACTGGGGGGCGCACATCGAGAGAGTTGCCACTAGAATATTTTAGTATTGTTTCGCATTAAGAATTATTTCAGAGAGAGTTGGAATCGATGCAGGTCTGTCAGCTTACCATGCATTTGTACAGTCCAGACTCAGATACGGTTTGATATTTTGGGGCAATTCCTGTGATATTAATAGAATTTTGATTCTGCAAAAAAGATGTTTACGATGTATTTTTGCAATGAAACAACAAGACAGTTGTAGGAATATATTTATTAGTGACAATATTTTGACGGTTATAGGTATGTACATTTTGGATTCGGTGATGTTTATTGTTGATAACAGGGATCTTTCTGAGGGTGCATCTATTAAACATAACTACATTATTAGAAATAAAACAAATCTGCTTTCTGATAAATATAACTTTAGTTTTTTGCAGAAAAATGTCGAGTTTTCTATAATAAAAGTTTTTAATTCTTTACCTGAAAATGTACATTTACTACCGAGAAATAGATTAAAGTGTGTCCTGAAAATCATTTTGGGTAAAAAAGCCTTCTATACATTGCACTAGTTTTATGAGTGTGATAAAGACAGTATTGTCTCGAATTAGAATTTTTGATATTGGCTGTATTATTAAATTTTAAATGTATGTAAGTGTCCTTGTTATTTAATTTTTGTCTCATTTATAATATTGCCCTTTATCTTAAGTTTTAATTGTTTTGTTTTTACTACATTAACTCGATAGAATTATTCAAAAAAGGTATTTAAAACTGTATAATTACTGTTGAGGTTTTTTCTTTTTCATTTTTTTTTCTTTTTTGTTATCTACAGCTGAGAATGAACTATAATTTTTATTATGATGTTTATAACAGTAATGATATTTTTTGACATTGTTCCATGTCCTTATGGGTTTTTTTGTAAGTAATACTTATTGGAATAAATAAAGACTTATATATCTATCTATCTATCAACAATTTTTATTTATAGGTTTCTAGGTATGTCACTGTTTCGACAATACCAAGGTGAATGTAAGAATTTTCTAGATATCTCGTTTTGCAGTCGTTGGATAGTCTAAATATTCCGTGGAGTTTCTTCTAGGCAACCAACACAATTTTAAAACAATTTTATTTCGTTTCACTGCTGCTTATGGGTTGTCGACGGCTGAAATTGGTACGCATATATAAACCTGATGACAACGCATTATTATGGTACTATTTAGATGGTCTGATGATGGAGGCGAAAGTTAGCTACAGGATATTTGTTCTGGCAGACGTAGTCCTACCAAGTTTGGGTCGTTCTATGTGTCCGATAACTACTCTGGTTTTAGGTATACCCAGGATTATAGAAACTACACAATGGTGAACGAAGACACTTTAAATTTGAGTTAGTTTGATTGATAATCCCCCTCCCCCCAAATCAAGGTTATTAGCGTCCCGAGAACTAAATGGCACTAGGATGGCTAACAATAATGTATCACGAGCGCTGCACTCTCCCACCCAACTTAAGATTTGTAGAGCGCCGTACATAATTACTTTATAACTATTTTACACTGCTTTATTATAAGTTCAGGATTTAAATAGCCCCAGTAAGTCAGAATTTTCCATAAATCCGTGAAAATTATCTTTGACACCAAAATTGTCCATTTCTCGGATTGAATGGTAATTCTGACACTTAAAATTACTACTATTAGAGTAACTTCACGCCTGAGCCCCGATATTACTTTGAATTCAAATGCATAGAATACAAATTCGGGGCCAAATTGCCCACCAGGTCAAAGTTTTTAGTAAATCGCAAAAATTGGCTACTTTTCGGAATGAATAATCCTGATCATGGTAACTTTATATTTGTATATTATTAAGAAGAGATGCGAATTATCTGGTTCACGAATAAGTGGTAAGCGCATAAAGAACATTACCGTTTACTTGAAAAAGTTACCAAAAGTGTGAAATTTGGAAATGGTTTTCTATTTTAAAAACTGTTTGTAGAATCGCAAGTGATGAGAATATCAAAACATGAAGAAAAATTTTTCCAAAATATGTAATTTCTTTTTCAGCACATCTGAAATGCCTTAAAACTTGCAACTCTTCATAGATTTTGAGTTTTTTTTAACTACAAGTTCATATGGTCGCTGCGACTGAGAAAATTTAACTAGTTTCTCTTTCTCTGGGGCCTGGATACTTCGATTCCTAGTAGTCACTTGCCACATGTATGACAGATATATTCAGATTTTCGACAAATTCTTTTGCTTCAATTGCTGGATATATTTATTCACTTTTACTGCGCAAAGGAATGATTTGTGAAATGAAAATCGACCTGTTCTCCGTTGAGCACGCAGCTATGCATCAACTTCCTCCAAACAACGAGATCATGTTTTTTTCTTATCTTTTACAGGAGTGTACTGGCTATCTCTTGACAGTTTAACGATTAAAACGAAAGTAAACATTTTGAGGTTACAATGAACATGCTTTAATCTACAAATATTACAAATGCCAGTATTACTTTATTATTAATTTGTTTAAACTCTTTTTACGGTTAAAAATTGGTGTTATCTTATAAACATGTTTGCTTACATTTTTCTAGAATAAATTACAGGTCTAGAAACTTACATCAATATATATTTTTTACGATTTTCTTGAAGCATGGTCAACGACATGCATAACGTACGTTTATTATAAAACTAATGGTTACCTTTTGTTTGGCAATTATTACTGTTGATTTATCCAAAATTTTATATATATATTGGGTCTTTTCTTTTGTTTACATCTCAAAACAATCCCTATTTTTTTGTAAATAATATATTTCCCTTTTTTTCCCCAAGGAAAATGTATCACGGATTGGAAAATGTATTTTCTATTTGATTTTGTGAATTGAACAATGGTGGATTATTTTCTTTTTTAATCTTTATTTTCGGAATTTGTTTATTTATTTTCCAATTTCCGTCTCATTTAAAAATTTTGTTGCAAATCTGTTGAGCATATCGAAGTACTAAATTTGTTATGGTTTAAAATATATAAATAGACTTTCTAATGATATTATTTTAAGTTTGGAGATTCATTTCATCACCTATGTACTTATTTTTTTACTTTTCTAATTGGTATTTTAGGTAGTTATTATATTTGAAATTTGATCATCGAACCAATTCTTACCCATTTCGAACTATTAAAGCACTTTGTTTTTACAGAAAATTAGTTTTGTATTATGAGACATTTTAGAGTATAATAGATAGAAGTATTTTTATATAGAGTTTGAAGTAGTTGAAATTATTTGGTAAGTGTCATACTCGCCCATCATCTATTTCTAAAATCTCTCAGGTTTAGTCATACAGAGCGATACACAAAAAACTCACACGTGGGTTCATTTATTCTCGAAAGGGAATTCTTATATTATATCATATTTTCTATATTTTTCGTTTTGCAGACAGAGCCCTACAGGTAGACACATCTTATGTACTTTGTTTTCTAAGTACCTTGACGAAACTGGAGATTTCACTTACCCTCTCGTTTTCTCTAACGACGACACTGCTGCTCTCAATAATAGCTATTCTTTGGTTACTAATTATTTTTATAACTTTAGGTATTTTCCTAACAGGCTGCGATTATTCTTTTTCTTCAAGTGCCTTCCCCATTGCGGAGGTTGGCAATCATAATAGCTATTTTAATTTTTGAGGCAGTTGCTCTAAATAGTTGTTTTGAACTGCATCCATTCCCTTAGGTCTTTTAGCCATGAAATTCGTCGTCGTCCTACGCCTCTTCTGCCACTTATTTCACCTTGGATTATGAGCCGTAAGATGCTGTACTTTTCTCCCCGCATAATGTATCCGAAATATTGCAGTTTTCTCTGTTTTACTGTTATCTCGATTTCCTTTTCTTTCCCCATTCTTCTCAAAACCTCGGCGTTCGTAACTCGATCCACCCACGAAATCCTCTGAATTCTTCTATAGGTCCACAATTCAAATGAGCTAAGTCTTCTCATTGCCTCTCGATTCAGTATCCATGCTTCCATTCCATAATATAGAACATTGTATACGTAACATTTAGTCAGTCGTATTTTTAGGGCTAACGTTAGATCTTTGCTGCAGATAACCGTTTGCATTCTAATAAAGTTGGCTCGTACTTTCTCGATTCTGGTTTTTATTTCGACGGTATAGTCATTATTTTCTGTTATTAGGGTTTCCAAGTATGTGTACTTCTTAACTATTTCTAAGTGTTGGCCTCCTACCATTTGGGTTTCATTATTATTGGTGTTGTTCTTACTAATTATCATGAACTTGGTCTTCTTCGTGTTAAGAGAGAGTCCATATTTTCCACTAACTCTTAATATTTTATTCATTATTTTTTCTAGGTCTTTCAAACTCTCAGCTATTATTACGATGTCATTTGCATACCTAATATTGTTGATTAAAACTCCGTTTACTTTTATCCCTGCTGTTTCAGATTCAAGACTTTCCAATATGACCTCTTCAGAATAAGCGTTAAATAATAAAGCTGACAATATACACCCTTGTCTGACTCCCCTTTGTATCACCACATCCCCGGATATTTTCTGTCGAATTTTTATTGCCGCTCGCTGATTGTAATACAGATTTGATATCAACCTTAAATCTCTTTCATCCAAATTTTTGCTTCTGAGAATCTCTATCAGTTTGTCATGTTTAACCCCATCAAAAGCTTTGTTGTAATCTATGAAGCAGACATAGAGGTCCTGATTGATATCTAAGCATCTTTGAGTAAGCACATTAAAAGCAAATAATGCTTCTCTTGTACCCACCCCGTTCTGGAAGCCAAACTGTGTGTCACTAATATCCAGCTCCAATTTGGAATGTATTCTAGCGTATACCATTTTTAAAAGGGTTTTCAAAGTATGTGACATGAGACTGATTGTTTGATAGTCACTGCATTCTTTTGAACTTGCTTTCTTTGGTAAACATATGAATGTTGATGTTAACATATCTTGGGGGATAGTTCCTGTCCGTAATAAGTTTTTCGTTGAGGAAAAAATGTCTTGGTTTAACGATTTTGGAATAAATATAGAGGTGGAAGCCATATCTTTTGGGTATCTCACTAATCTCAAATAATATATAAAAGCCAGCGCAAACAAAATAAATCACTAAGGACACACTGTAACTTTGCTCACTGACAGAAATTAAATTGAACTATCAGAAATTTTATTGTTGCAGTAAATTTAGAAAAGCTTATGATATTTAAATATAATTAGATTTACGGCAATCCTCAGTTACCTGCGGCACTGGAGCAGGTACGTTGGAAGTTTCGGTAATAGTTTTATTACTCTCTCTAGTTCTTGAATAGAGTATAGGAATGTGTATGCTTGCGGTCGCCTCCTTCCTCCCAAGAGCTTTTAGTTCAGGAAAATACAACCGATTCTGCCTTTTATATTATTAATTTGCTGCCACTCTCCCTCCCCGTTGACAACTTATTTTTCTTGCGATAGCTGCCCCCAAGAGCTTTGAATTCAGGAAAATAAATCCGATTCTACCTCTTATACTAGGAATGGGGAATGTTTCCGTGATATCACCGCATCCCCCCTCCCAAAGAAAAAGGCTGGATCCGACCCTGGTATACCTACGTAATTAAAGCTGTGATGAACATGGTGAAAAATATTTATTACTGAATTAATTTGTAATGTTTTCATTTTGCCAAAACTTCTCGATGAAAACCAAAAATGATTTGAACCGCTTTCGCACAGAGGTAATAACCAGGATTTGACACTGCGAAAACAACCTAACAAAGCCAAGAATAACATTTCACGCTAATCGCCTCGCCATGTGGAGCAGACCTGATAATTTCTTGTTAGCATATCAATCCGGTTGAATTAACCCTTACATAATTAATTGACTTTGGTACGTTCAAGATCCTGGCGTCATTTGTCAAATAAATAGAGTGTTCTATTCATATCTTAAATTAATATTGTCTCAGTAGTGCAGTAATCAAATTTTTACCACAGGCTGTATCAATAGCGATTTATTTATTTAATTTGTTTAAAACCCTAAGAACTTTATTGACAGTTGAACAAAGCTTGGCAAATTAATATATATATATATATATATATATATATATATATATATATATATATATATAAATTATAAGATACTCTAATATATGTGAAAGAAGTGTTTTTTAACTATAAAATAGAAGTAAACAATAGAAAGACTCAAGGTATTTCAATATCAGAAGCATTGATGTAACAAAAGAAAGCAAAGGGCCTCATAGAATCTTGCTCCTCATCTTCTAAAAAAAGAAGATACTTTAAGAAAAAATAAATAAACAATTGTCTCTAATAAAAAAAACTACAATAGTTAAAATGAATAATGTAATGTCAGGTTCAACCCATAGACTCGTATGCTTGAAGTATAGACTTTTAATGATAATGAAGCTGAGAATTATCTTAGACTTTTAAGCCAGTATCTCTGACGTACCGATGACGTTGCTGTAGTGTGGTTGTTAGATTATATGATTTTGCGAAGTGAATTGGTTGAGAGGGTGGCCCGATCCATATACTTGGTTATAGTCTCTCTTATGAAAGTGCTGAATGTATCGCACTCAAGGTCCCTATGTACAACTGTATTTCTTACGAAGTATGGGGCTTCACAGATTATTCGTAGAATTTTATTCTGAAAACTCTCTATTTCCTGAATCTAGATCTGCCTGTGGTGATCCAGATCGGAGCACCAAAAGACTAAATAGATCGAAGGAATAATTTGTAAATAATTAACTTACTAAGATCAGACACCACAAACAAGATTAACTTACAACCAATCCCATTCAAAAAGTGGATAACCCATTATCATACGCAGCTTACCGAAGACCGACAAGAGTACCTCGTTAACTCCCCAAGACGGTACAACGTACAAGGCCACTATATAGAGGTAACAAAGGAGATGGTGTGTAGGGCTGTGGATTCATTGAAAAATAGGAGAGTAGCTGGACCGGAGGAAATACCTGCTGAACTGTTAAGGAACGGTACTGAAAAACTAACGTCCTTTCTTCAAGAACTATTTAACAGACTCCTAAATAATGATGATGCTATCCCAACTATATGGAAAGAAGGCTGGATCCACAAAAAAGGAAGACGCGACGAATGCTCAAACTATAAATGTATCACTGTAATCAGCGCAATGAGTAAAGTATACGGAAAACTGCTTAGAAACATTGTAGAAACAGAATATGGCCCCCAAGAAATTGAAGAACAAGCAGGTTTTAGAGCTGCAAGTGGTAGTTACCCAAGATAAAGAAGACCTCGAATTTATAACGAGGAAACTATTTAAAGAATACGCAGAGTGGGGATTAACTGTCAACTGCAGTAAAACTAAATATATATGTATCGGTGGAGAAGAAACAGATTTGGAAGTAAATGACAATATCATAGTAAAATCTTGTTCTGATTATACCTACTTTGGAACAAAGATCAGTCAAAGTGGACGAACTGAAGAAGAAATACTGGAGCGAATAACTAAAGGGAAAAAAGCTATCGATTGGCTAAACTCACTTTTATGGTCAACAAACATCTCCAAGGATAGGAAACATCTTTTATACAATGCAATATTTAAAAGCTTTGTATTGTATGGATGTGAAACATGTCAGATAAATAAAACTTTAGAACGTAAACTGCTGGGTCTTGAAATGGGCTTTTGGAGAAGATCTGCCGGAAAGTTGATCGAACGGATAACCAACGAGAGAATTAGAGAGATAATGGGCGTAAAGAAAACTATTCTCGATGAAATCGAACAACGTCAGTTGGTATGGTACGGACATGTGGAGAGAATGGACGAACGTTTACCAAAGCAAATACTAAAATGGACACCAAATGAAAAAATAAAAAGAGGAAGACCAAAAGTTACCTGGATTAAGGCCATTAACCGAGCCATGTCCGAAAGAAACTTATTTCCAGGGGATTGGGAAGACCGTAAACAATGGAGACTGGGAACCGGAAGGCGTAGAACGCTATGAAACCAGATATATATATATATATATATATATATATATATATATATATATATATATATATATATAATTAATATGACGTTGAAGTCTTGAAATTATACAGTTGTACGATCCTGAAGAGGTCGCAAACGCAGTGTCATCAGCAAACAGAAATAGCTTGATAAAGTTATCAGTTAAAATCTCAGCTGTATATGAATTCAACAGAATAAGGGACGATAACCCAGCTATAATAGATTTCACTTTTGAGACGCATCATCCGATGACACTACGAATGATCTCCCTTCATGAAAACTTGAGACTAGTCTTACAATGTTGCTTGGTGTCTAATCTTATCATCTTAATAACAGGTCTGTTATCCCACACCTTATCAAAAGCCTTGCTTATATCAAAAAAGATTGCACCGGTATGGAACTTTCTGTTGGATCCTTGGGTGGGCATCGACACCAATCTGGTGGCCTGCTGAACGGAGCGTCTGTCATTTCTTTTATAAAATCTGGAAGCCATGCCCAGTCCCTTTTCAGTTGACCAATCAGAGCGTTACGAGTTTAACAAAACTATTGCAGCTTCAGTATGATTTCTTATTGTTCACCGCCCTTGATAACCGCGCTGCTTTGACTGCTCTTACTTTCACGCGGTCAGACGTATTCGGTCATGTTTGCTAGCATTTTGCACGTATTTAACAAGCTCTTTGATCGAAACTCAAAATATTGGCTTGTAGAATGATACTATTTAAATTTTTTTTTTGGTTAGTTAAAATCGAACAATCCATGACGTATTTAGGTGCATTGAAAGATAGAGCACTAAAAATTTCAAATGACAGTTGTGCAAAAATTAATGAGCCAATAACGCCTGATTTTGGTACGCAGGAATTACATATAAATTACTATATTTCCCCAAGGGCCAGTGCTACAACTTGAAAAATGACGAAGCCATGAATTTTTTAAAAACTCCGATTTTCCTGTTTTGCTCCGTTAATAATAATCAGATTGAGTCGATCCAGGGCGCGTTTTCTTGGCATTTTTTATTATTAGTATCTACAATTCATTTATTTATAACAGTAAGATTGCTTATTTAGTTTTAGTTTTATACGCAAAAAAACAAAAAAAGAACATTTTTTGGTTTTAATTGTTAATAACAAAGAAATGGACACAGAAGTGAGTGGAAAACAACAAAATATTACTACTGCTTTTAGTGTGATGACATAGTCGGTATTTTTATCTCCCTGTTTAGGTTTTTGTAAAAATAAATTATAGAAAATTTATGCTACACCCGACATTTATCCTGTTATCCTAGTAACTTCCCAAATATGCCTAATAAGCTATTCTAGTCATAAATGTTCTTTTGTTGTATTTTTGGTGATATTGTTTGTTTTACGTACTTGTTAAATAATTAATTTTTTGTCCCATTTCTATAAAAAAAACATTTCTACCTATCTGGTTTACTCCAGGTAAAAGACACAACGGCACCTCCAATAAAAATATACCAAATGCCAGCATCAGTCAACAAACACGAAAATACAAATAATAAAACAATATGTATTTTGTATACAAACTTCCATACAAAGATATTCAGATGTTATATAGATATAACAAGATATGAGCTTTCAATATTGGATATCCATACAAAGAGAAATATATTCGGTAAAACTTTATTGTAAATATGTGTAAAATTGTATGTCTATATTTGCTCTTTTTTTAATATAAACATATGTTGAATTTTTTATGAAGTATTGAGAAAATAAAGGTTGGATATTGTGTACCACTAATTTATCCTATCTGCAGTCTGAAACTGAAAATTTTTCAAGATAAAACCAAATATATTTTAAAAGGGTAATTACGTGTTTTATGAATTATTGTTCCTGGATTTAGACGTCCTTTTCCGAGGCGGATTGTTGGATCTTTGAGCGATGATCCTTTTTCCATCAGATAGGCTGCTACCCTCGTCTGAAAACCCTCCTCCTTTATCCGGGCTTGGGACCGGCAGTGATAGTTAGTAAGCTACTCAATCCACCCACCAACTAACCCAGACAGAACAAGAGAAGTAAGAAACCAAGTAAACAAGGCAAATAGAATCTCAGGAAGCCTGGCGGATATAATATAGCACAACACATACATGAGCAAAGACGCAAAAACAAAAATCTACAAGACCTGTATTCGACCGATAATGACGTACGCAATAGAGACGAGAGCTGACAACACAAAAACAAAATCAATTCTAAGAACTGCCGAAATGAAAGTACTAAGAAGAATATCGGGATACACATTAAGAGATCACATACGCAATTCAACAATACGCGAGGAACATGGAATGCAGAATATAGTAAGATGGGGACGGAAGCGCAGAAGAGCCTGGAATGAGCACGTAGGAAGAATGGCGCAAAATAGGATAGCGAGAATCGCCCGAGATGGAACATCGGAAACCAGAAGACCAATAGGTAGATCTCCTAAAAGATGGAGAGAGTCCTGGATTTCAACATCAAATGAGATGAATGATTGGGTTGGAAAAAACAGGCTGTAAGCCTATAACAAGAAGAAGAAGAAGAAGAAGCGTTTAGACGGTGTCAAATTGGAATTATTATCAGACGTTTCACCTGCACGAGGCATCTTCAGGGATCTTTACTCCACGAGATTAAAACGCTGAATGACCATCGAGAGAAGGTAGTGCCGGATTCCTTCCGGCTAAAGCAGCGCGCCCACTGTATCGGTTCGGCTCGGTCCGTTCCATCCGCTTCAGTCAGAACGTCGATGACCCCCGCTCTCTGGCTCCGCACAATTCAGACTACATAGTGATTAAAACTGCTTTAACCATTAGAGTTTGTAGAGCTGTTATTTTTGATGAAAAGTGAATAAAATCAGTAGTTTTTCTGACTCTGAGGAGGATATTGTTGTGGCTGCTCTAGCCTGTGTTGAAGCTGAAGTGGAGAAAAAGGGAAGAGGAAGATATTATATATATATATATATATATATATATATATATATATATATATATATAAGAAAAGTTCACGGGAAATTTCATTATTTATTTCCAGAGTTGTTGACCGACAATGAAACGTTTTTCAAATATTTTAGAATGTCTTGTATAAAATTTTATGAAATTTTAAATATGTTGCCGTTCAGGAAACAAAACACTAACCTTTCGGCAATTTTTGCCCTCTTGAGAATAGTCGAAGGCGCCGATGCCGAAAGCGCGAAAGAGTTCTGGCCGGTCGGAATCAGTGAGAGGCCTTTCATTTATTTACGTGTAAATCAAAACGGGCCGATGGTGCGTTGCCGAGCGGTCTGAACCGAGCCGAACCAGTGGGCGCGCTGCTTAAAACCCCCTCTGGACTGAAGGTCCCCACGATCAACTTCGGTCGACTATGGTGAAGCCATAACACTCAGATGATCTGTTTGAGTGTCCTCTTGGTTTCCGGGCCGAAGCCTTGTAAACCTCCCGTCTTCAGACAATGGTGTTTCCGCTCTAGGTGCAGTTGCACCTATTGCATCGCACCGCCTTACATTTTGCAGTGTAAGGTTTGTCTCTCTCTGATTCATTCACCATCGTATATACTTGTGAAATGTGTGTCAGGGCTTCTTGCGTTCTCTGAAATCCGGCGCTGCCCATAGGATTCCTCCTCTTGGCTCCGCATAGAGGTAATCTTGTTTTCTTGTCCATTTCTTTTTTCACTTCTCGTTCTTCTTTTTTCATCCTTCTTCTCTCTTCTACCTGATATTCCAGATTTCTTTCTTCTTGTTTCCTCGCCTAGAATTGCAATCTAGGTCTTTTATGTTTTCTTGTATCCTCTTCGGGGCCGTAATCAATTGTTTGTCTGATCAGTGGATTGCCATGTTTTTCTGCTTTCTGAAAAACTTTGACATTACTCAACATTCTTACATGTGTTGAAAATTGTCCGAATGTTTGGTTTTTTAAGCAATCTGGCAATCTTTTCAATAGTTGTGTGTATGTAAGGCAAGACAACACTGTCCATAGGTGGTATATTTATGACATTTTGTTGAGAAGTTGCATTTTTATAAACAATAAAAAACGTCCAATATCTTCAGCGCAATATCCGTTACCTTTCAGAGCATTAGTCAGTTTTTCTGTTTCTGATTTCAGTGAATGTTCATTACATATTAAAAGAGTTCTATGTGCTAAAAAATTAATGACGGATTTAGAACGATGGAGGTGTGATGTTTCATTGAGATATCGATTTATATATGGTGGTTTTCTGAACACAGAATGTCATAATTTACCATTATCTTTCCTTTGGACCCTTGCACCCTTGCACCCTTTCACCAATTTCCATAGTGAATCTTGTGCTAGGGTGTTGTTGGTTTAGATGATCCAGGAAATTATGGAAGTTATATGTGCCATTCGGCCAATCTATTAACGTATTATCCACATATCGGCACCAAAATTTAGATTTTAGAGGAGCAGAAGACCAGATATTTTCTTCGAAAGCTTCCATGTGTGAGTGGAAATCCCATGGCCGCCCCCGAAGTCTGTTCGTAGAAGGTTATTTCAAAAGAAAAATAATTGGAAATAAGATGTGCTTTAATTAATTGTAGTAGGGTGGAGTTAATGTTGTTATTTCGCAATTTCTCCGATATTATGGAAACTGAATCGTTTATAGGAACGTTTATGTACAAAGATTTTACATCAAAACTGACCAATGTGTTTCTGGGCTCTAATTGGATGGTGTTTAATATTTGCACAAAATTTCCAGAGTTTTTACAAAATGATTCAGTTTTTTCTGTAAACGGATGTAATAGTTTGGCCAAATATTTACGTATCTTGTAGGTTGTTGAGTCTATTGAGCTGACGATTAGATGTAAAGATATATTTTCTTTATGCATTTTAGGCAGTCTGTGAAGACTTGGAATCTTGGAGCTGCTTGTTTTAACGGTTTTCTTTTCTTCTCGAGTAAGGTTGAAGGCAATGATTAGAGATGTGAGGAACCTTTCGATTTGCTGGATCCGTTCCAATTACTTTTTTCAGTATATTTATCCTTATACATAACAACAGTTGCATTTCCTTTGTCAGCTGAAAGAACTAAGATGGTGTTGTTCCCGTTCAATTTTTTAATAGTCTTCCTTTTAGCTGATGTAATATTTGATATAGATGGCTTTAAGTGTTTTATAATTTTCGATGTTTCCTATTGAATCGTGTCTGCTTGCTATGAAGGTAATTTTTTTAATTCTGTTCAAGTTATATTTATATGTTTGACAGATTGACGACTGTGCTTGCTGAGTTATTGTTGCTCAAATTTCCTTTTTTGTTCATAATGACTTGTTAATGGATTCTTTTTGGTCGGGCGTAGGTGATTTTATCCAGCGTTGTAAATTTCAGTCATTAAGTGTTCTAATCGCATGGAGTAAAGATCCTTAATGATACTTCGTGCCATCGCAGGCGAAACGTCGGGTAATAATTCCAATTTCATACAATCTAAACTTTAACTTGATGCATGTCGTGCATTGCTCTTTCAATTAAATTGAATGTGAAATTGGAATTGAAAAATAGCGCAAGAATATTTTATTTTCTGCAATTGAAAATATTTCTATTTGACAGATTTTATAAGCAGATTAATTGATATAAATGTGTAATTTTTCACACGAATGGTTGATAGGAGGTATTGGCAGTATACAGTTCATATACATGATATCAACACTAAGAATTTCTAAAAAAATATTAATACACTTTAAATAATCTTATGGTAATATATTTTTTCTTAATAACGCTGAACCACGTTTCAGTAATTGTGAAATTCTAGTGATTCTAGTGATTAGAAGTCGAATTCGACAGAAGCAAGCTAGTCGGGTAGTTCACAACGATCGCGACATTTCGTTGCCTCTCGAAAAAATGTATAAGAGAGATGAGTTTGGAGGCAGATAAGAATAATGGAGAAAGTAATTTTAACTGATATATCGGCATCGAGCAAACGCGTAAAAGTCAGTCTTCAGATAATTAGACAGACAAATAGTCACGCTCAGTAAACTTATTACCTAGTGTTAAGTCGTTATGTGTTCATTTTGTCATTTATAAATAAATAATTCGATGTTAGTTTTATTTAATCCAAAAATACATATCTTTAGGAATATTATTTACTTCTTTTAAACGCTTCGCAATGAAAAAGGAAAAAAACTTCGATTACGTTGTTTTTCACATTGAACGGTAAAAAAATATTTATTCCACTACTAATACCCTCTTTGACTGTTCGTTCAATACCTAAATAACCTGAAATCCGAAAAAGCTTTTTATAATTTCCACATTTCTATCTTGGTCTTTTATTCTCCCTTAAAAAATGACAACTTCCATTTAACACGGAATAACAAGACTGGGATTTCCAGTCATTTTCGTCAGATTACGAATACTGTAGAAATCATGTATTTTATATCAATTAATTTTGAAAGTTGTTGTACTATATGCAAAAAAAAAATAATATACAGAATGTTTTAGTTCAAATAGCGAATTTTTGATTATCATGATACCAAATAAGGTCTTGTAAGATGAAAATATTTTGATTTAAAAAAAAAATTAGGAACTTTCATTATTTTTTGGCCTTTCACACTAATACGGGAAGGACGCAAAATTTCTTACATTTACAAAAGTCTCCCGACATTCTGGCAAGAATATGGCCTTCTGATTGTTATTGAAGGTCACTTGTGGATTCTTGAAGGTCACCTTGTCCCTTAGTTTTTTGTATATATTCATAATGAAACGGTTACTGAAAAAATTAAGTTTATAGTAAGCATGAAAAAGGAAAGAAAATAAAAAATAACAATAAAAAAGTAATAAGTTCGTTAACTAAATTTGAAAAAGAAGATATGACTACCATATAGTAAATAAAAATTTTATAAATTAATTGAACCGACTTGTAAAAGTGAGCAAAAAGTGAAAAATAACTAGAAATTTTTATATGAAATTTAACTTTTTGAAATCGGCGCCAAACTAATACCTGACAAAATGTGATTTACATAAACAGATTAAAAATACTCTATTTGTAATTGCTTTATTGTCATAATTTGTATATATTAGTAGTTTATTTATTTTATTTATAAATAATTTGGCGCCGACTTCAAAAAGTTCAATTTCATATAAAAATTTATAGTAATGTTTTACTTTTTAACGTACTTTTAGAAGTCGGTTCAATTTTTTTTATAAAAATTTAATTTTTCTATTTTCAGTTTTAGAATTCATTATGATATCCATAAATTATTTGAACTAAGTGCTAATCGAGATTAGTGTACCTCGCAATGACTCCAAGGTGGCAAAAAAGTATCCATTTTATCCAAAGTTGTAAATTACCCTAAAATGAACCACTAAAAATTCTTTGGTTCTTAGAGTTTTCCAAATACTAGTAAAATTGTGGCAAACAAATATTTAGTCTGTCATAGTAAATCCACTATCTTAAATTTCAAGTTAATTTTAGGTTGGTAATTTAGGCCCCAAAACCTTCCAATATCGATGTTTAAAGAACCTGAGATGTAAATTTCTTAGCTCGATATATTTTATACTGCATATTGAGTTTGTATATGCCTCAAGAACCCCACAATATCAATCTTAGACAAAATCGGAATATGTTATATTTTCTGTCCCTCATATTTTATCTTATCAATCTAATAGTAGTAAAAAAGTAACTTTATTTTCGTAATACACGACTCGGAAAATCCTCTAATACCAAATATGAAAAAATGCGAATAAGGTAAAATTTTCAACCCACCATATTGAATTGCAAAAAAATTATTTTAAGTCTTAATCTAATCTAAATCCTTCGAAGCCCCCTAGTACCAATTTTTTATGAAATATTTAAAATTTCTAGACTTATATTCGCTATTTACATCCTCAAAAACAAGTGAGTCTTACCGTTGAACAACATCGAAAAATGTAAAATTTTTAGTCCGCTATCTTAGATTTGCCATATTAAATCCTGAAAAAAATACTTTTAAATTCATATTTTATACCCTCAAGAACCCCCTATATCAGTTTGGGAGAAAATCGAAAAATGTAAAATTTTTAGGACACCATATCGAATCTGCCCGATTGAGTTTTTCAAAAAATATTTTAAATTCATAATTAACACTAAATCTTTTAATCCGCCATATTGAATTTTTTAAAAGTAACTTCAGATTCGTTATATGCGACTCCGAAATCAGACAAAATTAATTTTTTTTTCCGCCATATTAAACCGTCCATATAGAATTTTTTAAAAATAATTTCAGATTCGTTGTGTACGACCCAAAGAATTCCCCCATATCAATTTTGGAGGAAATCAAACAGAATTAATTTTTTTGCCGCCATTTTGTCAGCGCCATCTTGGATATTACTGCACCAATTTCATCCAAAAAAATATGGGACCACCGCAAAAACTTCCTGAACATAACGTAAGAAATTTTATTGTATATTTTTATTGAAATCGGTGCCGTCGTTCCGGAGTAATCGGTGTACATACATAAAAAAAATACATACGCGACGAATTGAGAACCTCCTTCTTTTAGAAGTCGGTTAAAAAGAAAAGTTCACGGACTGGTCTGTATATATTTGCTTGTTGGTCTTGGGGAAGGTAAATTGGTTTATAATATATCTATATACGAGGGGTCCTCACAATGTTTAAAATTTACAGAGGGATGTAATAATACTTTGCGCAACCCTAGGACGCGAGAAATTATGTTTTTCCAAAATTACTTAATTATCAACACTTTGTTGATAATGTGAAACTTTTAAAGAGTCATCATGCTCTAAAAATGGTTCAGAAATGTTTTAGATTTAGAAGAAATATTTTTAATAATTTTAACAAGAAATTTTTTTTAAATTTGAATTGTTCTTTAAGTAATCGCTTCATAAATTTGTTAGAACAATATAATATGGGGCTATCGAAAGATGGGGCCATACAAAACTTATTGCGGAGCCCTAGGATGATAGATTTCTACTATGCAGGGGTATAAATTTATTTTTAAAATCACTTATTTCTTCTCTTTTTATGAATTAGAATACATTTCAAGAATCCCCAAGTTCTAAAAATCATTAAACCATTGATTTAATTTCTTTTTTATTTAGTCTTGGCGAATTTATTTTTAAAAATATTCCAAAAACAGAATTGTTTTTTTTTTCAAGCAATTATTTTGTAGGCTTCCTTAAAGTTTTTAATCGGAAAATTGCCCTCTTGCGCAGTCCTATAACTCATACTTCGCAGGTTATGTTTCCAAAACTAATCAATTCTCGTGTCTTTTTGAAATACTTCAGTTGATGTTATATGTTAATCATGCAACCTTTGTTGCTTTTGAGTTTTCGTCAGTTCCGTCGTTCATTATGTAAATTTGTCATACCACTTTTTGCAAACCGGTAAATAAATTTTTTTATGAAAATTTATATTATGTATTCTCCGTTCATTAATCCATCGGCAGAAGCCTTGTCTCAATTAGAGGTCGAGAGGTAAAAGCTCTTGCACTATTTGGAGGTAGAATAGATGCAATAGCTGTCCTATTTAGGAACTCTAAGTTTCAAAGTTAAGTGTGTGGTGTTCAGACCCGGATTTTTTTCAACTCGTTCTGAATATGGCAGAACAAAATAAAATTAGTTTCTCTCCAAAATTGGTATCGGGGAGTTTTCGGAGTAGCACAAAACAAATCTGAAATTATTTTTGAACAATTCAATATGACGGATCCAATATGGCGGAAAAACGAACTAATTTTTTTTGGATTTTCCCCAAAATATGTTAAACGGAGCTTTCGGAGTCGCGTATACCGAATCTGAAATTATGTTTAAAAAATTAAATATGGCGGATTCAATATGGCGGACAAAAAAATTAACTTTTTACGATTTTCTCCAAAACTGTTATAGGGGAGTTTATAAGGTCGCACATAACGAGTCTGAAATTAATTTTAAAAAACTGAGGATATGACGAACAAATAATTAATTTTTTCCCATTTTCTCCGATATTTTTAAAGAGAAGTTTTCGGGATCGCACATAACGAATTAAAAATTAAATATGGCGGATTCAATATGGCGGACAAAAAAAATTAACTTTTTACGATTTTCTCCAAAACTGTTATAGGGGAGTTTATAAGGTCGCACATAACGAGTCTGAAATTAATTTTAAAAAACTGAGGATGACAGATCCAATATGACGAACAAATAATTAATTTTTTCCCATTTTCTCCGATATTTTTAAAGAGAAGTTTTCGGGATCGCACATAACGAATTTGAAATTACCTAAAAAAAAAACTAAATGTGGCGGAGTCAATATGGCGAAATAAACATTTTACATGTCTCGATTTTGTCTAAAATTGGAATCGGAGGAACTTTGAATGTGCTAATCACGAATTTAAAATTATTTTTGAAAAATTCAATATGTCGGGTCTAATATCACGTCTTAAAAATTTTACGTCTTTCGATTTTTTCCAAAATTGGTATAGGGGCGTTCTTGACAGTGTAAATTACGGATTTTAAACTATTTTTAAAAGACTGAATATGGCGAATTATATATAGCCGACCAAAAATTTTACATTTTTCGATTTTATTCAAAATTGGTACTGGATCGTTTTTGAGGTTGTAAATAGTGGATTTAAATTATTTTAAGAGAAGTTAGTTTGTCAGATTCAATATGACGGTCTAAAAATTTTATATTTCCGGATTTTGTCAAAAATTAGTACTAGGGGGCCTTCGTGGGCGTAGATTAAGATTAGATTAAGAGGTTAAAATTAATTTTTTGAAATTCAATGTGGCGAATCCAATCTAGTTGGTTGGATATTTTACGTTATTCACGTTTTTTTTTTTTTTAATTTGGTATTTGGGGGTTTTGGGGTGGTAGGTTACGAAGCTGAATTTTTTTTTAGTTTATTATGAGAGATACAATAGAGAGGACTAAAAATTTTACATTTTTCCAATTATGTTCGAAATTGACATTGAATGTTTTTAGGTCATATACAAATTCTATATTCCGGATAAAATATGTCGAGCTAAAAAATTTTCGACTCAACTTCATTATATCGTTATTAGAAGGATTTGAAAGCATATATTACTGATCTAAAATTAATTTAAAATGGTGATGCGCATATCCTAAAACCCATTTAATACAGGTGACCTAGCCGCATGTACCCAAAGTTTGGATTCCAGATTGACATGTACAATAATAAGCGGTAATTAGTTCATAGTTCTTAGAATGCTCGACATTATACATAACCTCTTCGTGAATATTATTGTAGGCAATAAATATGTAGTGTATCGTTACATTTCTAAATTTGGCAAGCACCCTGACTCTCAGAAAGCCTTGTTCATAAATGTACTCATCGAGTTGAAACTCTTCCTCATTTGCTCTAAAGAGTTTGTCTTGTATATAAGATGGGGAAAGATAAAAAAAAGGGAAGATGGGATGTCATGATAATCTAATCGTCTCCATTGGATCTTTCTTCTCAGAAGATTATATGTTTTAACTCTGTCTTGGATAACATTGAGAGTTTACAATCTTAATTGCATTTGTTGGGCAAGCTTGATGTTCCACAACCGTTAATTAATCATTATTAACTCCACAATTTAACTGCCAAGGACAAGATCGTATCTAAAGTCGAAACATTCTAATTTTCATATTTTCGGATAAAAAAATATAGATACTAGATTTAACCGTGGGCCGACCTTGAAATTTAACCTTAAGCAAGATGTAAAATCCGTCAGCGAATATAAAGATAAAAATCTTTCGATCACTTTTCTAACTTCGGAAGATATCTTTGTTTCAGGCATCAAATGGATTAGCTATCATTCAATACTAACTCGACCTTAAGCGGACCTTGACTTTTGGCCTTGAAAGAGGCAGAAGTCATTCTTATGGATATAAAGAAAAGCAGCAGTAACATATGTTACTTGTAGGCTTCAAAATATAAAATAATGAAACTTCAGTGATCTATATCTTTGAATCACGAGTTTTTTGGACTTAGCGGCCATTGATATTTTTGATCCACTAAGCTAGAACTACCAAAGCTAGATGGTTTCAAAAAGTTTAACCGAAAGCCATTTCACATAAGATTTTTGAGGGATCCTTGGGAAAGATCCTTATATTTTCGCTTCAGGAATTCATGCTAGCGTTTTGTACAGACCTTTTAGAGGTACCCTGTAGAGTGTAGCCTTTTTATATAGATATCAACTTTTATATTCATATTTACTTTATATGACGTCATGTATAAATAACTCATAAGGTATATATCGCTTAGGCTTGCTTTTTTATTCAACTTCAGGTAGTTTTCCTTTGCAATTTATATTTTTGTTCATATTTTGCTTGCTTTAAAAATGAAAAGTAACAAAAAGTGCTATTAAATATTTTATGAAGCGTCTTCCATCTTGACAAGCTCAACTAGACCTTAAACAACAAAAAATTTATAAATATATATATAAAATATATCCTTTTATCAATCTTAAGGTAACATTATTTATTTTTTTTAAGAAAAGGAAACAAATAGATATAACAAAGAGGAAATAATTTAAGAAGCAATCGAAGAACAAAGTTGATCAAAAGGCATTCTTTTTATAACATCAAGAAATAAACGACATATTTATATTGTACATAATGTCGCAAAAAAGTTGACCGATTATATTTAGGTGTCTTGAAAAGTCCTGAGACTGGCACATAGATGGTATAATTGACGCCGATGCTCGTCTCCAAATAACCTTTCCAATGCAGCTCTGATTTCATAGTCTTTTTGTTGTATTATAGGAACGATTTGCAATAACTCCAGTCAATGAATTAATGAATGAATGAAAATGGGGTGGTGATACTAGATCAACGATGCCTAGGTATCCATTGGGCACTTTACATCCCACCATATCTGTAGGTTATTCGATGCCGATCGCCTTTGCGAATCCAAACAGTCTCGTTAGTTGAACTTGCCTAATTGCTTCCGGTAACAAAATTATATCTCCAAAGTATCTCTGTCCCAGTGCTAGGCACTCTCTGAGGACATGGTCAACAATTTCATCCTCCTTCAAACACCATCTGCATGTCGGGTCATCTTCGACATCGATTCTATGAAGATGACCCCTGAAGTGACAATGTCCTGTCAACAATCCCACCACAATTCGCAGCTCTTTCCTTTCCAAGGAGAGAAGCTCCTTAGTACGCAGTGCACTAGGCCCAGTTATATGTTCCTTAGCACACCTGATTCCAAGAGCTTCCCTCCACGATTCAATAAATTTACTTTCCAGCAAGGACTATAATTCCCTTTGGCCAAAAGCAATTGGGACAGGTAATATTGGTTGGGGTCCATACGATTCAGTCGCCGAACCTAACTTTGCCAGACGGTCTGCTTCCTGATTCCCGCGTATGCCCGAGTAACCCGGGATTCATACGAGTCTAACTGTGCAGCCTTTCCTTTTCATACCATTTAGTACATCCTTGCACTTAGACACCAGTCGTGAAGTTACGACACTGGACTTCAGTGCCAACATCGCAAACTTACCCTCTGAGCATTTATTTGTTACTCTATTCCTGTCTATGTCCCTCTTACAGAGATAGGCACACTGCAGAATAGCATAAATTTCCGCTGTGAAAATTGTCGCACATTGTCAGAGTGGTTAGTACTCTCTGATTCCTGTGCTCCTGCTGAATACTCCGGCTTCAGCTGTTTTATCTTATCGAGATCCATAAGTATACCACCAGGATTCATTTTTCGGTAGATTGTGTTCTCCCTCGCAATCCTCTCTACTTGGCAGAGTATCTCCAGGGAGAGGTTGGGTTTTAAAAGCGGCGTCATGTAATGTGTCCGTATGGGGAGTGATGGACACCTCTCCACTATGCTTTCCGAGACACCTGAGTAGCCGCCCGTTCCAATTCCAAGATGCCCCAGGCAACTGAGACGATAAACAATCTTCAGGGCCTCGTTCTCTATGTATAAGTGAAGAGGAGACAGGTTCACCAGGACTTCCAGAGTCTTGGTGGGAGCAGTCCTCATCGCATTTAATATTCCCACACAAGCCATTCTCTGAACTTTGTCAAGTCCAAGAATGTGTTTGCGCTTTGTTGTACTACGCCACCATACATTAGCCGCGTACGTTATCATGGGGCGGATCACCATAGTGTATATCGAAAACAGCACTTTAGGTGTCAGTCCCCATGTATACCCAAAGGCTCGTTTACAAGCCTAGAAAGCACATATGACTTTCTTGGTTCGAGCCTCAATATGATCATTCCAGCTCAGTCATGAGTCCAGAATTACTCCCAGGTATTTAACTGTCCCCTTAAGTTGACGAGTCTCCCACAATTACCACATAACGCCAGTGCTGATCCACGAAGTGCGACGACTAATGCTATAGCCATTTTTTCGAAGTTCCGCTGTATAGTCTTCTTTTTGGTGACGTTCTTCTTCTCCTTGATGATGTCGTTCTTGCTTTTCTTTTAGATGACGTTGTTCTTCTCTTTGGGATATTCTTCTTTTTCTTGTTTGCCTTTAAGACAACGTTCTTTTTCTTCTTGTTGTTCTTTAAGTCGAAGTTCTACAAATTTCTTAAAATGAACACGATATTTATTTGCTCCATTTCGGCTATGTGTTTCCTTGTATACACTATAGAAATTTCTAGAATATACCTGTAAATTTGACCCTAAACGTCTTTCTTCATGTTAAATTTAATGGTGATCTTTATTTTCTTCTATCATTTCTAGTTTCCGAATAGTAGGGTGTTTTAGTACATTGTCAAAAATTCGGTTCCAAGTTCCATTATTGATGAAAAATTCATTGGTGAAGTCTGTTTTTCTCTATTTCCTCTAGTTTCAAAATAGAATATTCTAGAACTAAAAGTTTCTTTATTTATGACAGTTTCGGTGGTGAAGTTAGTTTTTCACTGTCTCTTTTAGTTTTCAACTAGAATGTTTCAAAACCATGTTGAAAACTAGTCTTGTTTTATTATTTGGTAACAAATCCAACACTGACATTCGTTTTCTCATTCTCTGATGGTCTACAAATAAAAATTGCTAGAAACCCGGTGATAATACTACTTCTGATACGAATTGTTGCGACTTTCTCTCTTTTCATTCTCTCTGGGTTCGAATAGAATAGCACTTTTCTCTAATTACTTTCAACCTCTTTAAGAACTATTTTTTAACGCTTTCACTGTTCAAATACTCTCATAGAATATTCTTGCGATTATGAGTAATCGATATAATATTTCTATAAGGACGCGGTTGAATTTCCCTAGTCTTTTGTTAAAATATTATATTTCTATAAAGTTATAACCGAATTTCTCCAAAGTTTTTCCTTAAAATATTTTAGTCTCAGGACTTTTTGAATCATCTCTTATATTATAGATTTGAGACAAATGTTTTTTTTTTTAATTTTTTTTGTACTGTTCCTATTTGTTTTATACAAAATATAAATTTGCCAGATAATCGAAGATTTAATTTAAAATTTTTTTCTAAACCAAAAATTAGTGAACCAAATTTAAATAGAACATTTTTCATTAAAATTATTTACCAAGTGGTACTATGTTCTGAATTGTAAAATCTATTACAGGAAAATTTAAGTGGTGCAAATATTAATCCTGAATAAAAAATGTTATATGACGTATTTAGTTGCGCTTTTTGAAGACTCGTGGGACAGGAGGATGAAAATTTTCACATTTAGGGAGAGATAACCAATTTTTCTTTTTCAAATTTTATTTCACTTTTGTCATTGGTTTAATTAAAATTAAATGTTTGCAAAATGGCATCATTAGTTCTTATAAAACCCCAAATTGTAAAGGTAAAAATAATTCTATATCACTTTAATAATTTTTGGATAAATAAATATTTATTACTATTTACAGAATGAAACGTACTTGACATTCTATGTTTTGGTTATTGAACGGAGAGCACATCATATAAATTTTCATAAAAAAAAATATTTACCGATTAGCATTGATTTACAACAAAGGGTATGACAAACTTATGTAATAAATATGTTTATACTGGGAAAAGAAAATCTACATGTAAAAAAGTTGGTGTATTAACGACATAAATTTAAAATTAATGTGTGGTGTTGATGTAACAATCATTGACAGATTAACTGTTGATTCAGTTATCCTATCTTCTTATTTAAATAGTTTAGATTACCTAGAACACCAAGAAAATTTGCCCACTGGCTACTAGACAAAACCTATGGTTCATTCACGACGATGCACTTTTACACCAATGGCGGATCGAAGGGGGAGGGAGTCGACTCTGCCTCTTACATGAGAAATATGAATGCAGTTGACATCCCCCCCGTCGACAATCCACGTTCGCTTACGATCGCCCTCTTCCCCCAAGAGCTTTGCATTCAGAAAAATAGAACCTACCCTACCTCTTACCCAGGAATTTGAATGCTGCTGGCATCTCCCCTTCCCCCGTGGACAAATCGCTTTCGCTTGCTATGCCTCATCCCCTAAGAGCTTCAAATTCAGAACTGCTAGCGTCTCCCTCATATTCACAACTTGCTTTCTTTTGCCATACTGAATTTTTGTGATATCACCGCCCCTCCTCCCAAACAGAGAGGCTGGATCCGCCACTGCTTTACACTTAATATTAAATCTTAAAAAAAAAATCAGTGGTAGGAGAGTTTTTAATACCGATGAATTGGCAGAGGAATTGGTGCTCCTACAAATTGGCCTCCCTGCTCACCGCATTTAGTGCCTATGGATTACTTTTCATGGAGAGCTCTTAAACTCATGGTATGCTGTAGACCTTCAAACAATGAAGAGGAATTGTGGGTACGAATACAAAGTTCAGTAAATAGTTTTAACTTAAATGTAGGGGTGATGGAAAGGGTGAATTCAATTTTTTCGGTGTAATTAATATTTGTGTATTTTGAAGACTACTTAGGGTTCAATTAAACAATTAAATAAATATTTTTTTTCTAAAAAATTAAAATTTCAGTAAGAAATAAAGAAATCTTTCTGCCGTATTTAAATAGTTTGTTATATATGTAATTCTCCTTTCAGGCAGAGAATATGAAAAATATATATACAAACAGTTTATTTCCTGCAAATAAGAGTCTGGTCCTCTCTCCATACGCGTTGATGATCTCGTCAGTGGAGCTGTATCGGGCCGGGAACAACATCAGCAGGAAATAAATGATATATGAACCATAAATTTCAAGGTATGTCGGTAGGATATTGGACCTGCCATCTACCAACTTCGATGTCAGACTGAAAAATATCGCCGGTCGAACGAAATCTATCGAACGAATCATCGGAATAACTTGAAATTTTTTAAAAAAATCAAAATTTCAATAAGAAATAAAAAATCTGTCTACCGTATTTAAATAATTTGTTATATATGTAATTCTCCTTTCAGGCAGCGTATATGAAATATATATATATATATATATATATATATATATATATATATATATATATATATATATATATATATATATATATATATATATATAAACAGTTTATTTCCTGCAAATATCGCTCTGGTCCTCTCTCCATACCCGTTTCGATCACTTCATGATCTTGTCAGTGGATCTGTATTGGACCGAGAGCAACATTAGTAGGAAATAACTGATATATGAACTATAAATTTCAACGTATGTCGGCAGGATATTTCACCTGCCATTTACTAAATTTTAAAAAATTTCACGTTACTCCGATGATTCATAGATGTCCTTCGACTGGCGATAATTTTCAGATTGACATCGAAGTTGGTAGATGGCAGGTGCAATATCCTGCCGACATACCTTGAAATTTATGGTTCATATATCAGTTATTTCCTGCTAATATTGCTCTCGGTCCGATACAGCTCCACTGACGAGATCATGAGGTAATCGAAACGCATATGGAGAGAGAACCAGAGCGATATTTGCAGGAAATAAACTGTTTGTATAAATATTTTTCATATTCTCTGCCTGAAAGGAGAATTACATATATAACAAACTAATTTTTTTCTGTTTCAATTTGCCGTTAACTATGTGTGTTATGCTTAGGCTCTTTGCCATTTCTTGCATTAATATTATTGTAAGCTGATTACTGTGTAAATTTTTATTACTGGTGGCCTATTGACCCTTAAACAAGCTTCAAATTTGTTGGACCAATTCTAAGCCCGGAGGAAGAGTGAAAGAATACCAAGAGTCGCAGGACGCAATACAATATTTAAATTGGATTATCTCAGAAATGGCTGCCAGAAAGGAGAAATATTTAATTAGAAATTTTATATACTGAGGCGCAAAAAAGTCATGAAGCTGCTGCTGATGGCGCCCTCTCAAACCTGTAATCAGATCCTGATTTCTTACTCAAGAAAACCTCAAAGTATGTTATGAACATTTTTAAAAGTGTGATGATGTATCAAAGTAACAAGAAATTTTATTTATTTTGTATTAATTTATGACCTTCAGATTTTCATACAAGTTCAAACTTTAATAAGCTCTATACCGCAATCTTACAGGATTTATCCAAAAATCTCGAATTTATCATAATATTATCGCAAATTTTCTATTCCTAATTTAAGAGAAAAAGGAAACTACAAGAAAATTCGAATTCGCATCTGAAATGTTGGGATCCATTTAAGTCATCGTCAATTCCCTTTATTTGACGAATCTTTATTTGTTTTCTAACTCTGCGACAGATTTGGAAATTCTCTCAGGTTTCAAACATCGGATGAATAGCGGTGAAAAATTTTCTGATGGGATGCGAGTCCTACTGGGTTTTAAGGTTCACCAGGGAATAAATTGAATAAAGGTCCGACGATAACGGTTTGTTTACTTAAGGGCTTTACATTATGCGGTATTGCTTCGGTTGACCTCAGCGAACTTTTTTTTTGAAAGTCAAATAAGGTTGATTTTTAATTTTTGCTGAGACCTAGTCTTCTTTTTTTTTGTATGCATTGTGTTAAAAAGAAGCAAGGGATATGAGGAAAATTTTTTTGTGGTTTATTTTTTAATAACTGAGTGATTCTCACAAAAAATGACTGGTTGATGTTCACCATTACAAATAAATATAAAAAATTATCTACATCTTATGCATCTGTTCAAGGATGTATTGAACGGCTACACAATCAGATATGTGTGGGTTCCGGTTTTCTGGGGTATACACGGAAATGAGGAAATAGACAGAGTGGCGCGATTGAATCATCTAGATCCCAACCAATTCTACTTGCCCCAATAAGCATGATAACTGTTTTGAATAAATGCTCCACGAAGTCTTTACGCACCTATTTTATACAAAATTATCTTATTTACGCAAAAAATTAATGTTTTGAAGGAAAAATTGACCTTTGAAAATTTGATTTTCACACCAAAACCGTAGAATAGTAATGGCGTCCGTTCATGACGTCACCCTTTCGTAAACACTTGACGAGTTGCATCTTATTGCTTGTTTCGATTCATATTTTCCATTATTTTGTGCGATAATCATGAATTCTAATGTAATCGATGGTGTGCAGTTCCTCAATGTAATAATACATCGATAAAAACTTCAAATAAGTTATTTATTAACGTGCTAATGAAGAAAAATATCAGAAATACGTGACTAAATCTTGCAAGGTGAGGTCCAGCTTCCGTATCTGTTAATTCAGTAATTTATTTCTGCGAAGATCATTTTGATGTTAGTATTTATTTAATATAAATAAGTGGCGAAGTTCACAAACAAAATATATGTAAGGTAAATATTTGTCAATAACACCGTCGATCCCGTTTGAGGTTAGGTTTCATTTCTTTATTACTGTATTATATTTAAAGTTCCTAAATAAAAGCTTTCTCTTTTCCCAGTTACCAAATAATATGGAAAATTATATACAGTACCATGTAATGGGTTCAGTGCGCATGAAGTCAGGGTGTATACCCACAAGATTTGAATGCTCACCAGGCAGAAGCAAACGAATTTGTGACACCGCTGAGCGTCCCTACGCTTTCAAAATACAAAGAAAGTATCTAAATGAAGAAAGTGACAAAGACATAGACAAACAAAAACAGTACACTTAGAACTTGCAGGCACTTCATTGGAAAGTTCAGGTACGTACCCATTGCTTTTTTATACCGGTAACCTGTTTTATTGAATTCAAGAGTATATCTTTTCTGTTTGCCGGTTTAATCATAACATTATAGGTACTTGATTCCAAATAATCTTTGTGGTACCTATTATTTATGATTTACAAGTCAAATGGCTTCGCACTCCATCCAGGGAATATTGACTCATACCAGGTACACAAAGATACCAAAAGTATGAAGCTGTGTGGGAACCCTTTCTATGTTATCGGGTCCTTGGTACCGTGGTCAACGGTATTTCCCATGAACTTTCATACGGTTCGCGCCGTTGCTAGGAGATTTGCTTTCTGCATCGGTTTATACAGATGCTCACTAAGATCCAGTCCCTTGATGTTCTGCAGGAGGTTCTTTGGTATCACTCCAGTTGTTGAGAGTATTATGGGAATCGTTTGGATACTGTTCATTGCCCATTGTCTTCGGATTTGCACCTCCAGATCTCTGTATTTGGCGATCTTCTCGTCATATTTTGGCCTTAGGTTGTTGTTGTTAGGTACAGCGATGTCGATTGGTGTAGTTCGCCTAGAAATTTTATCTATTAGTATAATATCTGGTCTATTATGAGCAACTATCTGATCCGTCAGAACCGTTCAGTCCCAATATAACTTGAACTGGTTGTTCTCAAGAATAGGCTCGGGATTGTATTGGTAATAAGGCACTTTCCTACCTGTAATAGATTTAACTTTACTGCTAACTCTTGGTGGAGTATCTTAGCGGCTGAGTCGTGTATAATCATGTACCTATTATTATTATTATTATATTATTATTATAGTCTGTTGCAAAAATTATGGTACATAATAATATGTAAATAGTTATAGTTTGTTCATAAGTAATTATTTTTATTTTTTAGCTTTGCACACAATGGAATATCAAGATGCACCTACCACCCTTCCAAAATCAGCTGATAAATCAGTATAAGTATATATGTTATACAAATTCAGAAGTAAAGCTGTCCAGACTGAAGTTAAAACAGTGCATTAGTTAATCTCGCTCCCAGCATCATGGACTCGATTCTTGGCAAATTTGAGCTATTGGCCCTGAAAAATCCTTATTCCATGACGTTGTCGTACTTTTAGTAGCAAGAAACTAACACAATGGATAGTTTTATCCACAAAATATCTGATTAACGATACAAATAAAGGCAAATTCGAACGATAAAGGTGATAAACAATGATGACTGATGTGATATTTACGAAAGCTTGACGTCACGCGCTTTTGATTGGTGTTCGATCTAATATGGCCGATTTCTATGTTTTGTGTTTTTATTTTTACGAAAATAAATATAATCTCGCATGTAATCTAAAAATAAATGTGTTTTTTAGAATCTGTCTATCCTATATAATTAAATCAAGTCATAATTTTAGTGATTCTTCGTTACAGTCATCATGCCTATCACCGCTGGTAAAAGAGAATTAATATTTTTGCTGGAAATTAAATTTACTGAATCGAAAGTTTGAGATGTACCAAGAAACATATAACTGGACCTAGTATAGGACGTACTAAGAGCGTCTGTCCTTAGGAAGGAAAGAGCTGCGAATTGTGGTGGGACTGTTGAGAGAAGATTGTCACCTGAGAGACCATCTTCATGAGATTGGTGTGACCCGATGTGCAGATGATGTCTGGAAGAGGATGAAATTATTAACCATGTTCTCAATCAACGAAGCTTCTGGGATTCGCAAAAACGATCAGCCTCGAGTGATCTGCAGCCATGGTGTAATGTAAAAAGCCCAATGAGACCCTGGTATCGATGATCAAGTATCACCACCTTTTGTTTATTTATTCGTTCATTTATTCATATAAATTAGATCTTTAATGATGTAATATCCAAATAGTTAGCTTGAGAAGATATTTTGGATAAGATTAGAAAATGAAACATGAGATTTCAAAGGCAGTGGTATCTCAATCAACCATACTCGCTATGCAAATGAAAGTGCAGTCTTAACTAACCACCGAAGGGATCTCCAATATATATATATATATATATATATATATATATATATATATATATATATATATATATATATATATATATATATTTATGCGGCTTTCACGGATTCCTCCATGTGAGATGCAATAGCAGTGGATATATCCATATTATACCATTGTAGTGCTGAAATCACATTCAGCAAACGTACAACTATATGCAGCTCCGTATATGAATGAAGTAAAGTATGAACAGTAAATGCAAACTTCGTTCTAACCATATCCTTTCCATGTTAGAAGTTGCACAGTTGGAACAAGTTGCTAAGGAACACAATTTATTCTATTTCACCACCATCGAGATGATGGCCTACCTGTACCACCATACCGAGAAGAAAGTCAAAATTTACCCTCCCCGCTAGAGGTACATGTTTCGTCTCTACTAGACTCATCAGGGTACCGACATGCACCTGGCTGTGCAAAGAACAGATCGGAAGGAAGCATGCAAATACTAGGCGCGGCTTCGCCGACCCCCCGCCGGATTGTGTATACATGTTTATGCAGCTTTCACGGATTCCTCCTCCATGGGGTGCCCACTCTAAGATCGTCTACGATTGAATGTTGCACGTTCATAATTTGTCTGATTTTGTAGTTGGTAATTCTTTCCAACCTGGATCATCCGACTGAGCACTACCAGAAGTCCATTTCTGTAGCTTCTGGTTTCTTTTTGGTTCGCTCTTTCAGCGTCCATACTTCGCAGCTGTAAGTAGTTATACTTGTGACACTCGTGTTGTATATTCGGTGTTTATTTGTGTTGGAAATTGTTTCCATCCCCATTTCCGGTATTCTTTGATTAATTTCCTCGTCATATATTCCAGATCTTCGTAATTTTGGGCTATAAGTACTTGATCGTCTGCAAAATACAGTGTATATATAGCATTTTTATTAATCGGTATGCCCATATTTTTGCATTTCCTTTTCCAGCTCTTTAGCGTCTGTTCAAGGTATACCATAAATAACGTAGGGGATAGACAACATCTCTGTTTGAGATTCTTTGTGATATCAAAACCCTCTGAGGTACTGCTTTCAATTTTGATCTTAGCTGTAGAATTGTCGTACATGATTTTCACCGTTTTAATTAGGTTGACGTTCAGGTTTGTGTTCTCTAACACTTCCTGTAGTTTGTTTTATGGGACACTATCACATGCTATCTACAGATCTACGAACAAAAAATTTATTTCCTGATTTACGGCCATTTTCTTTTCTATGCTTTGTACGACACAAAAAAGATGATCAATCGTTGACCTTTCTGTCCTGAATCCCGCGTGCTCTTCAGCTTCCATGTCGCTATATTTTCTTTCTATTCGTTTTTTCAGTAAAGTACCATATATTCTGCTAAACGTACTTGTAATAGGAATGCCCCTGTAATTATTACAATCCTCTCGACTTCCCTTTTTGTATATGGTTACTATGGCTTCCTTCCATTCCTCTGGATGATGAAGTTTTGGAAAAGTTAAGTTAAACTTTTCCACAGTTTTTCAGGACCGTATTTTATTAGTTAAGCCGGTATATTTCCTGGTCGTGGCGATTTATTATTTTGTAACTGTATTTACAAATTTCTTTCACCTCTCTTGTTGTTCTTATGGGAGAAGCTGACGTCCTTATATCTTGATTGGTCCGGTTGCCAATAAATTCTGTTCTATCTTCACTCAGAAGTGTTTTAAAATAATCATCCCATTTTCTTTGTCTGATGGTTGAAATTAAAACTTTTTTCTTTCCTATCTCATGTACTTTAGGAACCTCCAACTGTATTTCTTCTTCTTAAATGTGCATTTAGTTTACACATTTCCTTTGCTACGATGCATTTTTCTTTTGGCTAATCATTCGCCGGACTTTTGCCTGGGATTCTTTGTATGTGATTTTGTCTGAATCATTGTTTTTGTTTAAGTATTTTTGATATTTTGCCTTCTTTTCTCCCATCTCTTCTTCTATTTTGCGGTCTTACTACAATGTTTTTTCTTGGTTTTTACTAGGTATCCACGGGCTTCCACCGCTACTTCCCGGAGGCTTGTTTTTATATGATGAGAGGCTTATTTTTATATGAAAATCTCCAGTCAATATTAAAAAGCTTAACGAGTGTGTTGAACAGTTCGGACTACAAATTAATACTACCAAAACAAAAATCAAGGTTATTAGTAGACACCATTAATATCAACGGGGAAAATATTGAAACTGTGTAGCTCAATGTTATTGATTGTTTTACGGTGGCCCATTTCTTCGTAAACAAACGCCAACTTCTATTGTGCTGTATTTAGAAATATGGAATACCTCCATGTAAGTAATATACTAAGAATTGGTATCTCTGCAACCGATAATGAATACATAATAGTAACCATAGGCTTTTATAAGCTCATCACATTTACCTGAATAATTTAAAAAATAGCAGGATTTTGAGATTATGTTTCGTCTTTTATTAAATAATTTGTTTTAGTTTGTGTGCTTTTACTTCTAAATTTATGACATATGGACACTTGTATCAATTTATCTGTTAATATTGTTTTACATACTGCGGGTAAAAGTATATCTGAAAATAAAAGTTTATTTTATAAATATTTCACCAGTTTATTGTAAATGTAAGTTTTAACTTAAATCATCAAATTTATACAATATTTCTATTACTATTTATACACTGTTTTGTTTCTTTTGCAGCAAATAAATAAAATAATGAAATTATAATCAACTGGTGTAAGTATATTGTTTACCTGAGCTTGGACCTGGTTGAAACTCAGCCATGGAAGTATTCTGGGTAGAGCAAGCTTGCTCTATTTCTCTTTCATATTCCGCTATTGTTTCCAATCTTGACCTTTTGACTGTCAATGGTTGAGTTGTTACGTGTCCTGCTCATTTTTTTCTGTCTAGTTGACATTCAAACTTCGCTGGCAAACAATCTGCTGTCATTCGGACCTGTAATATTGAGCCCATCAAATGATATTTTGTATAGTTCTTCATAATATTCGACTAATAAAATAAAATAAGTACAAAACATTATTACCCAGCTTTGATTACTTTATTTCTAACCTCAAAATTTCAATTTTTATCTTTGAAAAGTTGAAAAATAATAATTTTTAATGCAAGAAAAATAAACAGTTATTACCAAAACTTACATTAAAATGATCACAAAAATACGTTTTTGATTGTGTAAGCACAAGGGCCGAGATCCCTGCGGGCTAGCTGAAGCCAAATTTTTCTATCATTTTCCGAACGTGGAATGTGAATAAACAACTTTTCAGGCATTTTAATTCCAGTACTTGTACACTGAGGTAACGCACAACACTTGCAACTCGTCCTTTATTACAAAAATCTCGAAAAAACTTTATATCACCTTATCAGTTTATCCGTGTTTGGGAACATGTTTCGTCATAGCGGTCGCGTGACAAGTATTGGCTTTTTGAAGCAAAATTTGAAACAGATTTTAAGATACATTATTAGTTGTATTAAAAAATATATTAAATATTTTGTGCATGATTTTAAATATTTTCTCAAAAACAGTCATCGTCCCCATTTTGGACACACCACTCTACGTAGTGCTGGCATAGAGAGGCAACTAATATACACTTTACCACAAAGAAAAATGTCATATCTAGGATATATAATGAGAAGATCTACCTACTTCATACCAAAGCTAATAATACAGGAAAAACAACACTCTTGGCTGGTAATGTATATCAGACGCTGCATTATTTATAGAGACGAATTAAATCACTCTCGTTATAGTGAATTTATAATATGAATCGACATGAATTTATAATACGATTGTCGACGGGTGGCACCTGAGGAAGAAGAGGAGTGAAATTGTTTAATTTATCGAAATAAGCTAACCTAATCTAGGAAGTTCCAGGAAATTCTAGAATTATTCCTAAATTCGAATTTTAGAATTCAGGACTTATATATTATTATTCTTTGTCGTATCTAAGTTGTATTTAATATTCCACTTTCGCGAATGAAAATTTTAAATTACACAAATATTTAATTAGTTTTATATTCGATTTTATTCAAAATAGAGAACGTTTTGTTTTTTGTTATTAGATTAATTTAATGGAAATTGTTAATAAATTATACTTAATTTGTTATTTCCGCTAACTTCGTCTCCGTCGAGTCAACTTTGAAGGGCATTAGATATTACAATTATTTAATTTTTTTTATTCTTGAAATTCTAGGGACGTTTTGCATTAGTCAGGTAGAACACAAGGGAGCGGACGATTAAGAAGGAGGAAATATATTAAATAGCTATTAATAGCAAACAAATGGACCCTGCACCAATCAAATGAAAATTGGATCCAGGTCAAATTCGTTGAAAATTCAGTATGTTGTAGGTCTAGATAACCTGATCAAAAGTTCCCATAGGCACAAAGTTAATAGTTTTTGACATACAGAGGGATGAGTTGCGCCCAATCCACTCTTTACTTAGGCAAGGCGTAAGGGTCAATTTTCTCTATCTATCGATAGGTTTAGGATAATGAAGGAGATCACCAAGGGAATCTTGACTATGACCTTTAGATCAAGGGACAAAGGCAAACATTGTTAAGATGTCATTTTTTATGGAAAAACTTTTTTTTAAGAAATAGATTTAAAAGATAAAATTTTTTTTTGTGAGATATTTTTAGATTTTTTTAATATTTGAACCTTATATGACCTTGAGGTCAATGGTCAAGGTGAGGTTCGTAGTTTGGATGATTTTTTGTATGCAAAAGTCCATTTTTAAACTATTTTTTTGGTAGTTTTCTTATTCATGTTATTTTTAATCATTAAAAGGTTAGATGAAGAAAATGAACAAATAGAGTTTGAAGAAGATGAAGTTGAAAATCATATCCTGGGTTATTATTGTTCATACAAATCTGGTGCTCGTACTGTTAGTATATGTGCACATGTTGCTAGCGTTATACGGTTTTTAGGATATGTGCAACATCCAGAACACGTGAAATATCCATCTGAAAGAGTACTAAAAACTGTGCATGATGCAGGCAATAGACCACTTCATTAAAACATAAACAATCAACCACAATAAACAATTTTAGAAAACAATCAGCCCTTTTAAGGGCTATATGATGTATAAAATCCGATCGCGCAACCTCCACGTGGTATATCTTTTGTAAAAATCCGTAATCAAATATTATGGCACCGCTCTTCCTTTGTTATGTTAACATGATCATCGATTCAGATTAAATCGAGTATTTTAATCTATATAAGTCTCTAAATTCTAACCCATTAATGATTAAATTAGAATTATATAAGTCAATAAATTCTAACCTTTTAAAGATTAAAAATAACATGAATAAGAAAACTACCAAAAAAACAGTTTAAAAATGAACTTTTGCATACAAAAAATCATCCAAACTACAATCTTCACCTCATCATTGACCTCAAGGTCATATAAGGTTCGAATATTACAAAAATCTAAAAATATCTTACAAAAAAAACGTTTTTATCTTTTAAATCTATTTCTTAAAAAAAAAGTTTTTCCATAAAAAATGACATCTTGACAATGTTTGACCTTGACCCTTGATCTAAAGGTCGTAGTCAAGATTACCATTGGTGATCTCCTTCATTATCCTAAACTTATCGATAGATAGAGAAAATCTCTGTATCTCAAAAGCTATTAACTTTTGGACTTTGTGCACATAGGAACTTTTAATCAGGACATCTAGACCTACAACATACTGACTTTTCAACGAATCTGACAGGGATCCAATTTCCATTTGGATGGTGCGGACGCGTCTTCCCTCTGTATCTCGAGAACTATTAACTTTTGGACATTATGCCCATGAGAACTTTTGATCAGGACATCTAGACTTACAATATACTGAATTTTCAACAAATTTAACCGGGATTCAATTTCCATTTGATTGCTGCGGGGTCCTTTCAAAGTTCGATATCAGTGTTAAGATTGAGGTTAAAAAATATAAAAAGTATGTATGTCAAAGAATGTAAAAAAAAAAGTTATAAAAAAATTGAACCAACCTCTAGAAAAGCGCTAAAATGCGAAAAATAATATAAATTTTTAGATAAAACTGATAATTTTGAATTTGGCGCCAAATTAAGACCTCTTAAAATTTGATTCGCCTACATATATATATATATATATATATATATATATATATATATATATATATATATATATATATATATTTGGTTGCCAAATTTTTGAGATCTGAGATGGAAGCTGCTTTGGTCGAATCAAATCAGGAAAAAGTGAAAAATCGAGGCAAAACTGCCATTTATAACCATGGCCCTGCTTGCGCACGAATGTACTTCCGGTAGACGCGTTCAGTTACCACGTGTGAAAGAAATAACAGCTCAAAAAAAGACACTGGGCAACAACAGTCGGCTGAAATGTATTAATTAGTTAAGCCAATTCGTTACTCATTAGCATTTTCCACTCAAAACAAGAATAATAAATCTAATAAATATCCCAGTAGTTATTTTTAAATTCCAGAAATATAAATTAATACATTAATAGAAATTTCCTGATTTCTGCAACCCAATATACCTACAAACCTAACAAATACAAATATAAATGGCCGGGAAAAAAAAACAATATCTGTCTGAATACAAAAAAAAAGGTAGCAGTAAATTTGATATTGATAAGAAAATACCTGAGCACAGTGTCGTGAAATTCCAAAATAAGGAACCAAATAATGGCAAATAAAATTAATCGAAACTGTACTTGATGAAATGCTTTCTTTTAAGCAATCCATGGGAAATACTTAAGGAAAATGATACTGTATTGTCCTTAACGAATTTGAAAAATAAAGTTAAATTAAATAAATTAGCCATAGTGAGCTTAACCGCAAAATTGAACCGTGACATACGAGACACCTTGAAATGGAACTAATTCATTAAAATATGCACAATAACTCCCAATTTAACAACTTCATAAAGGCAAAATCAAAAACAATTTCCATTAAAATACGTGAAATATTATGCGGTCTTCATTTTTTAGTTTATTGTCTCTATTTCTCCAACCAGAAAGTACAGTTTATTATTTCACCGGCTGCCGTATATTCGATATTAAATGGTTCGCTTCTAAAAGCTTGGACAAAGAAAATTCATAGCATAAAAGCGACATATTTATTTTAGAGGAAAATATGACACTTTTGGAGCGTAGATGTTGTTTTCGTCTTTTTTGTTGTGTTGTAAAAACAATGGATTGTTGAATTGACACATATAAAATTTCTTTTTGGGGAAACTTGAGCTACGAAGGTTATTCAAACTTTTTCGTAGGGGTTTAACACATTGATTGGACATCATTTATGTGTCATTTGAAACCTGCTCAGTAACAATAGATAGATATTTTTTATTTATAATTGTTAAGATCGAATTCTGAAAGTGTCAAAGAAATTTTCTTTTGTAACTTTTTCAGATATCTATTTTAGGTGCGATTTTTTGTTACGTAGTCTCTCAAGATTGATATTTTTTTAATTTTTTTGTCGACAAAACAGATTTGGATGATCCGACCTCAGAGATTCACTTCAAATTTCGAGGGTCGCTAAAGTTACCTAAGTAATGGAAAATTCCAAACTTTAAGAACTTTTGGTGCATTTTTGTAAATTTTATAGCATAAATTATTCAAGTCAACAAGTTTCTTTATTTTTGAATATATTAAAAGTTAGGTAAGGAAAAATTCTGAGAAAATTCACATGTATTTTTTATGAAGCTGTTTTTCAAATTACGGTTTACTTTTAACGTTTATATCGAAAAAATACCAAGGATTGCTTCAAGAATACGGATTTACCGCTTCTCGGAAATGGAACTTTGACGAAACAGGGGTCACAACAGTTCAGAAACCAAAGAGATAGTAGCTACTTGTGGTCAAAAGCAAGTAGGTGCCATCACGTCAGCTGAAAGAGGGACCTTTGTAACACTTGCTTCTGCCTGTCATGCGGCTGGTAATTATTCGAGATGGGCCTCCAGATTGCATTGGAGCTGGTAATCCTTCGGAATGGATGATAGAAAAGGAAATTATAGTTTTCATGAATCACCACCAAAAAATAACCTGACGTTTTATTGCTTGACAAACACAATTCACACGTGAATATTGGAGTTGTGGAAAAACCCAAAGAAAACGATGTTGTAAAGTTATCGTTTCCACCTCACTACTCTCATCAATTACAGTCGTTAGATATTGGAGTCTTTTAAGAACTATTTGAACCGAGCACAAACAGTGTGGATGCATAATAATCCGGGGAAAAAGATGATTGTATACGATATTTCAGGTGTGGTGAAAGATTCATTGCCGCTAGCTTTAAACCCTGCAAAATTTATGAGCGGGTTCAAAGCTTCTGGTATATAGCATATGAAATTGATATCTTTCAAGGTAGTGACTTTGCACCATCTTACGTCACAAACCATCCAAATGCTATAGAAGACCCAGAAAATGATGCAAATATATCGGAAAATTTAACTTTGTGCCTTGAAAATCCAGAACTATTGGCTTATACTCCAGACTTGGACATAAGTGGCATTGAAATTATACCTCACATTGAAATTGTGACCGAACCAACCTCAAGTTGCTCAGGTTTGCAAAACGAATTTTCACCATCCGAGATAAGATCTTCACAAAATATGCCACCGAGGAAATAAAATACTATAAGTAGAGGCAAAAGAAAATTAACTATTTTGATGGATATACCTGAAAAAGAAGCCTCAAGAATGAACATGAAGAAAAATGAAAAAGAAACAGAAAAGACGATAAAGATAGAGAAGGGGGAGAAGGAAATGTTAAAGAAAAAGTTGAACGAAATGGGAAGCAGCCAGAAAAACGAAAAGGGAAGGGCAAATCAGCTAAAAAGAAAGAAGCAGAAAGAGTTAAAAAAGAAATTTGACTTCTAATTCAGAATCTGAAACTGAGGAATGGTATTGTCTAGTTTGCAGTAAAGTCTATAGTGAGCCACATAAAGACGAATGGGTAGAATGCGTTGTTTGTAAGATGTGGGCACATGTTAAATGTGTCTCAGGAGATACTGTTTGTATTAACTATGACTCAGACGAACACTGAATTTATTTTTAATGAAACACAAAGCCTAATTATTGCATAAGATATATATATATATATATATATATATATATATATATATATATATATATATATATATATATATATACAGGTCTGGAAAATCCAAACCAGACAACCTCAGTTCTATTTTAACATCACCAAACAACCGGACATACCATCGACTTCGAAAAAACAAAAGAAATAGCACCAGTACAGAACTAAAAGGTACGCGTCATAAGAGAGGCCCTAGCAATCGAAAAAGCGGGACAGCTAAATAAACGAGACGATGCTATAAATTTATAAATTTTTCATCTACATGGAAAACATTAATAAAAATCAAGAAAGAAAACAACAAAAATCAACTAGTACACGAGAGACCTGCATACAAGAACAAAATATATCGCACTCGGGAGAGGGGAGGAGCCTGCGAAGCCGCCCATCCAATCAGGCAGCGAGCCAGCTAAACAAAACTCGAAATTCTTCAGAGGCCACCATCAGTTCTCAGCGAGTAACGAGACGAACAGCACTTGAAAATGTCAAATGAGATTTTGGCGAAACGTCGTGAAAACTATTTTTTGAACGAACGGATTGAAACCCGGAATAACCAAACTATTCATTCTACCATCCGTGAAAATCTACGATATAGCATATATATATATATATATATATATATATATATATATATATATATATATATATATATATATATATATATATATATATATATATATAATTATGTGTAAGGTATGAAAAGAATATAATTACTATTCATTCTACCATCCGTGAAAATCTACGATATAGCATATATATATATATATATATATATATATATATATATATATATATATATATATATATATAATGTGTAAGGTATGAAAAGAATATAATTACTATTCATTCTACCATCCGTGAAAATCTACGATATAGCATATATATATATATATATATATAATTATGTGTAAGGTATGAAAAGAATATAATTACAAGAGTTTCTTAAAATGTACCTAGTTTAATTTATGTGATTTAAAGTGCCATGTTGATTATAAGTAGGTGTAGACTTACGAAATAAGATAAAACTTAAATATTTATTTTGATTATTGTTTAGAAGTTAATTTTCAGTATGTTTTTTGACTAAGGTCACAAATTCTGTAAAGAATTTTGTTTCATAACTGAAAAATATAAGTTCGAATATTCGCCATTTCGATTTTTTTTACTGTAACTACTTACCCCAATAAATGTTACAACTAACCCCATAGCTGAGGTAAGTTGTAAAATTGCAGTTTTCTGCGAAAAATCATTGTTATGAAAGAAATACGAATTATTTTGTTATTTTTTTTTTACTTGATTTAATAAAGGAAAAGTTAACGCATGAATCAGTGTTCAATACGTAGTTCAGGATAGGTGTCCTTTAAAAATTGTAAACTTAAGAATTTGTTTTAAAGCAATGCGTATTATACCGGACAATCTGGTCGATGGCTTTTTGAACTTGTCGGTACGAAAGTAGGAATAATATGTTATAAAAATTGTGGTTTAATAATTACTGGATAAATGGAATATAAAATTAAAAGAAATTTCCTTCTGCTGTTTTTATTCTGTTACATAAATTTAGATATTCCAAATCTATTTATTTTTTAGAGTGCGTTTAATCTCTTTAACTCGTTTAAGATTAATCCCGGTAACATACTATTTGCAGAGCTTTTACAAAACTTTGTCAGTTTTACTTACATCGTCAAACATTGACCTATCCTATCAAGTTTAACTTTTAAAAGTTTTACCTCCGAATATGCCTAAAAGTTGTTACATCTCCTTACCTTAAACGAGTAATTAAATTTTACGCATATATAACTTTTAATGAGTTTTCGTTTCGTTCCGAAACTTTAGTTAAATATTCCAATTTTAAAAGCAAATTTCACATAACAAAAATCTAGTTTAGAATGTTAGAAATTTCAAACTATAAAATTACTGATAAAGTTGTGTTCTGAGTGTTAAGTGGTATGGTAAAATTTTGTGGATTTACTTATGAAATACCGCTGGTTTTACAAACGGTAGGATTTTGTTTGTCGTATCCTGTTTATAGTATATGTTTACAAATGAAATCGGATTCATCCCAACAGTCAATATAGCTGTGTGAATACTGATAATACACACATTTTAGTTTCTGAAAGATTAGGCTACGAATAAAAAATAAAATGTAATAATTTTATGGTTCATGCGAGTAGATAGTTTAATAAAAATACTTTTTTTCTTAATTGTAAAAAAACGACATTTACTAAATTCCATAATTATTTAAAAAAAAAGAGACAAGTGAGTTCGTTAATTTCTGCAGAACAAGGTCATAGCGTCACTGTAGAAATTTGTTTCATTTTAGCTGGAATATATATGTCCCCACTTTTAATTTTTCCGAGGTCAAAGCAAAATTTCTAGACCGTGCTACCCCAGGAACATCAGCGTGTAATTCTGCAAGCTGAATAAAAACTGAAATATTCACCATTTGGTTCAAATAGTTCCTCCAATTTTCAGGAGCTTCACCTAGCTCGTAAGTCATATTCAAACTTTAGATATTATTGATCTTGCTTTTCTCTTCACTGAACGGATAATTTACAATCTACTGTTATTGTTTTCATGAGACATTTAACAACATTTATGACCATGCAACTATAAATTAGATGACACCGCACCCAGGACGCGCAATCACAATGTTTCAAATAAGTGGAATATTTGGACTTACTTACTTGCAAGCATCTTTAATGTATACAGCCGTTAACGGATTCAGTAGATGAAGTATATAGCCGTTCAACCAAGATAATTTTAGTAATGCTGATTGTATAGCTGTTGAAATAATAAATATGTCACTGTTTCAAGACCATCAATCAATAGAAATACAGGCCCATCTCTATTCCGAACCTGAAGTACCTTAAAGGGAACAATCTAATTTCATTAAAAAAAATCTACTTGCGCCTGTTGTTAACAAATATCAGTATACGTTTAGTAAACTGCCAAATTGTGACAATCAAGCCATTAATTACCAATCAGAAAGTTCTAACGCGTCTCAGCTTCAAGCCAAAAAGTCTAGGGATCTGTACTTCAACCTGGGAAATCTAACGTTTTGGAACATTAACAAGGACGTTCGCAATTCTCTATAATGCCACATGGAAGTTCCTCTAATTTTGAAAATACTTCATCTGAAGATGTCCTGCCAAATCCAGTAGTTCAAATGAACGATAATGAACGATAAAATAAAACGGCAGTTATAACTTTAACTCCTTACAAACCAGAACTTGAAGTGCTAAAGAAATATTTTTTATAGAGGTATAGAACTTTTAAATGGAATAAAACAAAGATGAATTTTTTAAATTGACATGAAATTTACTTTATTCGAAAGATAGCCTTCTGGCATTATAATTTAAATATGACTTCTGGCATATTACCGCCACGGCTGGCTCGGACGTAGTCTAATCTGGAGGTCCAATTTTCGATGACTTTTTCCAACATTTGTGGCCGTATGTCGGCAATAACGCGGCGAATGTTGTCCTCCAAGTGATCAATCGTTTCGGGCTTATCGGCGTAGACTAGCGATTTCACATATCCCCACAGAAAATAGTCTAGCGGCGTTAAATCGCACGATCTTGGAGGCCAATTCACGGGTCCGAAACGTGAAACTATGCGGTTACCAAACGTTTCCTTCAATAAATCAATTGTGGCACGAGCTGTGTGACATGTTGCGCCGTCTTGTTGAAACCATAGCTCCTGCACATCATGGTTGTTCAATTGATGAACGAAAAAGTCAGTAATCATGGCTCTATAGCAGTCACCATTGACTGTAACGTTCTGACGAGAGTTTTTAAAGAAGTACGGACCAATGATTCCACCAGCCGATAAAGCACACCAAACTGTCAGTTTTTCTAGATGTAACGGTGTCTCAACATACACTTGAGGATTATCATCACTCCAAATACGGCAGTTTTGTTTATTGACGTATCCATTCAAACAAAAGTGAGCTTTATCGCTAAACAAAATTCGCTTATGAAAATCGGGATCAACGGCAATCTTGTTTTGGGCTTGTTTCACCGAATCTATGCCTTGCTAGGTGATCGTATGGCTTCAATTCTTGCACGAGTTGGATTTTGTAAGCACGCAAACTAAGATCTTTTCACAAAATCTTCCATAAAGTGAATGGACACATATCCAATTCCTGTACACAATGGCGGATAGACTGATTCGAGTCTTCCTCTACGCTACGCTCTACAGCAGCAATGACTTCTACTGTACGACATCTCTGTGGAAGCGTATTACCATTTGGAGTAAACGTGGTGCGAAAGCGTTCCATAGTCAATCGAATTAATTGCTTTGATGGACGATTATATTGACCGTAAAATGAACGTAGTGCGCGATACGTATTTCGAACAGAACCATGATTTTCAAAATAAATTTGCACAATTTGGAAGCGTTGTTTAGGCGTCAGTCTATTCATGTTGAAATGCCAAACCAAACTAAACATAAATCACTTGACAGCTGACAAAATGGCCGCCGGTTAAAAAATGTTGCCAACTTAAAGTTCTATACCTCTAAAAAAAAACACCCTTTATAAGAACTCTACCGAGAATTGGGTAAAATGTCAGCTCTGTATGCGATGGGCTTATACTGCATTTGCTGCTGTATATGATGAAGACGTCTTTATATGTACATTCTGTAAAAATGCTCCAAAGTTCTATTATGCCCCAATGATCGTTTCCCATCTTAACCACCACATACGGGACAAGATGGTGTTTTACGTTTGCTTAGAATATAACTACTATTTAAATTTTGTGTTGTAGTTTAATAAGCAGCCAATCTACTATAAATAAATGAAAACATTATATTGATCAATACTTTATATTTTTATCGATTTTCTTTACCGTCTCCATCATGTCCCCAGTTCCCCTACTGAGGGACACACAAGAGGAAAAATATTGTCACTATTGAATCTTAGTAGGCAATGCACAATCAGTTGTTTCTATCATGACTAGCCAGATATTTTTTCTAGTATCTCTTGTAGTGTTGTATTTTTTAACGACCAATTTTATGAAAATAGAGCATAGAAAATGACAAATTAATGGGCTTAAACCTCTTTTAATATTACGAATTTTCAAGAAAAAATTATTAATATTGATATATTATGTCCCCATGGAAAAAGTTTCAGCTAAACGGGAACAACAGTTGCTAAAACAGTTAACTTTAATAAAGTTATTAAATTTTACTCATGCATGGATGTTATCGAGTTTCAGTTTATTTGAAAACTTACTCTATACGTTGTGAAATTTGAAAAGTTAATTTAACAGGCAGAAGCAAAGGGAAATTTATTATATAAAATCTTTGACGAGAAGCCAATTTGTATCTAATAAATAAGATGACAACAAGGCACCAAAGGTATATTTGTATTTCTAAACACATATTATGAAAGAACTATAAATTTGATGACGAAGCAGTGATCTAAACAATTATAAAAAGAAGAAATGGGTTCTTGATTGTTATAGATAAACGAAAAACTGAGTTGACTAATCAGAATCAAATATTAATCCACTATTCTTGACATCACTGAGAAGGTTTAAGGCTATATTTTGTCCCGATTATGACCTATGATCATTGTAGTACACGCAATAACTTTTTCATAGTTGTATCTAAGGAATGCTATCTGGCTTTACGTAACTGATATTTTACTCGATGACACTACGCAACAAATTTTAGTTTATTTGTCGTATCTTATATGAGAAGTGCATTTTTTTTGTTAATTTTAGGGCGCTGAACTCAAAATTAACAATGAAATTAAAAACTTAGTTGCAATTTTTCAAGAACAAATTTTTTTCAGTTTATTTTTAACAAAACAACAAAAAAGATACTTTTACACTTGTAGAGACACTAAATATCCTGTCTTTTTGTTTTTCTTTTGTGAATTGTATCTGGAGCATCTCTAAAAAGAGTTTAGCAATAGTCGGCAAGCATGGCGTATTCCACTTTCCCAGGTACATTTTGTCGTATTATTCAACATCTTACCGCCATCCTCCGGTTAGATTTAACTTCAAATAAGAGATCCGAACATAAATAAGTACGACGACGGGTGTCTGGGAAGGTGTCAGTCGGAATCCCACTGACGAGTCCTACGACTGGCATCGGAATGAAACACTCACATTTTTAGAGATCCGATTCAGACACGGTAGGTCTTTTATAGGTTTTCCCTGTCAAATTACCCGATGACGACAATAAGAGCCCGGAAAAAAAGACAAATAAAGACAACCCATATGAGAGACGAAGAAAGAAAACCGAACGTGCTTGTAATATAAGAGTATACAGGGATTAGTCGATAAGTAGTTAGCCAGACTTTCTCCTATATTACAATACTTTCCTCCATTGTTGATATATCCTACTCGCCGTGCTCATCACTTACAACTCCGCAGTTGTCAGGAAAAAAGTGCAAATGTGAATGTAGGAAATGGATATTTAGAGACATATTACAACCCATTTTTTGATATAATGACTGCAGATTTTCAACAAGGGTAACGTAATTGTCAGCTTTTTTGTTTCCGAAGGAATTAGTGACCAGGAGGCGAAAGTCATTCCAAGCATTTTTTCAATATACATGTACAGGGTGAGTCAACGATTGGATGAAGTAGGTTTGTGCCTTTTCGGTGAAATTAACAAAGAAACTATATTTATTGTTTGATACAGTTTATTTTTACGCAGATTTTAAAAATATTTAGGACTCTACAGGGTGAGCCAAAAAACTAGGACAGCATAAAGTTGTATTTTTTTAAATAGAACACCCTATATACGAATCGTATTTTCGATTACAAAACAGAACTTAACTTAGCTTATAATTTTAAATCTTTTTTATTGAAGGTTTACTATAACAAAACTTTATAGTTTCTGAGATAATTAAGTTTAAAGAAAAAAAGTCACATTTTCAAGAATCAATTCAATCCTAAATAACGTTTTCAATTTTGTGACAAATATATTCAAATTTGGAATTTAGCAAGGCCAAGGACAAGTTAACATAATTTTTACCTAATATTTGCAATAAAAGCTACAGGGTGTTGAACACATCGGCTCAAATTTGAACAAGTTTAAATGAATAAATATCTTTTTTTTTAAATGGTACATCCTGTATATTTTCATGTTATTTAATAGAGTAATAAAAACCCTAAAAGTTTTGTTCAATATATCCTATACCTATTTATAATAGTTTTTGAGATATTTCAGTGTTTCTTATTTTCCATACTTTTTTACAAAAATAGTCTTCATTATCATAGTAGCCATGGCAAAAACAATGTAAAAGAACATTTTTCTGTGTGTCAAATTTATAACCGCAATCGCTTCTTTTGGTTTTTATGTAGTGTAGTTTGTTTTTTTTTGCATTCATCTTATATTGTAAAATGAATTTTCCAAAGAATGAGTTAATAGATATGATTTATACAATAGGAGAGGCTCAAAAAAATTGCCTTCTTGCTCAAAGAATTTACAAAATGAAGTATCCTGATCGACGCCAGCCTAATACCCATACTTTTCAAAACTTAATGCAAAGATTTGATTCTTCTGGTACTGTTGATTATCCAAAACGTAAAGTGGTCAACAAACCAGTAACTAATGAAGAAAAAGAACTACAAGTATTGTTAAATGTTCAGGAAAATCCTTATATTGGTAGCCGTCAGTTAGCAGCATTATGTGAAACATCACAATCCACCGCTAATCGTACTACCAAGAAATATAGGTATCATCCATATCACATGGAATTACCCAAGAATTGCATGGACAGGATTTTGAAAGTCGTGTAAACTTTTGTCGTACAATAAATGCGGAGATTCAATTAAATCCAAATTTATTATGCAAGGTAATGTTTAGTGATGAAGCTACTTTTAGAAGTAACGGTGCCGTAAATAGACGCAACATGCATTATTATGTCACAGAAAACACATTTTGGATTAGAGAGGTGCAACATCAAAACCATTGGTCATTAAATGTTTGGTGTGGTATTCATCATAATCGAATTATTGGACCCCACATTTTTAATGAACCACTAAATGGCCATAGTTACCTGAACTTTCTACAAGAAGAACTACCCCAACTGCTTCAAGGTCTCAATAGGGATAAGCTTGACAGTATGTGGTTCCAGCACGATGGTGCACCTCCGCATTACCATCGTGAAGTTCGTGCGTTTTTGGACCAACGATATCCGCAAAAATGGATTGGACGTGGGGGTTTCATTCAGTGGCCACCAAGGTCTTGCGACATCACCCCATTAGATTTCTTTCTATGGGATTATATTAAAAATAAGATGTATGTTAATCCACCAACAACAGTGGAAGATATGCGAAACAGGATTAGGGATACCTGTAGAACAATAACGCCACTAATTTTGTCCAGGGTCCGAGAAAATCTGCAAAAAAGACTAAATTTGTGCATTGCACAAGAGGGCCGTTTATTTGAACACTTATTAAAAAGAAATAATTAATCTCAGTATTTAATAGGTAATTTTTTTGTTTCAATTTAGTATAAAAGTAAATATGTATTTGCCTTGTCGTTATTGTTGTGTTAATTTTTTCACATTATGTTTAATTAAACTATTGCCGTTGTAATATAACGAATAATGTATTTCATCATATTTAACCACATTCTGTTTGTTTCTGTAGCTTCTTTTTATTATTTTACATGGCTACTATAATAATGAAGACTATTTCTGTAAAAATATATGGAAAATAAGAAAAACTGAAATATCTCAAAAACTATTATAAATAGTTATAGGATATATTGAACAAAACTTTTAGGGATTATATTACTCTATTAAATAACATGAAAATATACAGAGTGTACCATTTAAAAAAAAAGATATTTATTCATTTAAACTTGTTCAAATTTGAGCCGATGTGTTCAACACCCTGTAGCTTTTATTGCAAATATTAGGTAAAAATTGTGTTAACTTGTCCTTGGCCTTGCTAAATTCCAAATTTGAATATATTTGTCACAAAATTGAAAACGTTATTTAGGATTGAATTGATGCTTGAAAATGTGACTTTTTTTCTTTAAACTTAATTATCTCATAAACTATAAAGTTTTTTTATAGTAAACCCTTAATAAAAAAGATTTAGAATTATAAGCTAAATCGAAAATACGATTCGTATATAGGGTGTTCTATTTAAAAAAATACAACTTTATGCTGTTCTAGTTTTTTGGCTCACCCTGTAGAGTCCTAAATATTTTTAAAATCTGCGTAAAAATAAACTGTATCAAACAATAAATATAGTTTCTTTGTTAATTTCACCGAAAAGGCACAAACCTACTTCATCCAATCGTTGACTCACTCTGTACTACAATATATAATAATAAATTTTACTGCTGCAATCTTGATCCTAGTAACTCTGCCTTACTTTTTGGAAGTTGTAGGTCTCCCACAAGATCGTTTAATTCTGATTGGGTTATTTTGTGTGGTGTGAAATCAGGATATCTTGATAGCATATCTTCTTCTCGAGAAATCGTTACATTGTTATTATCTTATTCGTAAGTAAATGTTTCGGGGGGTTTTGGAATAGGAAGTTCGTCAATATGAGGTACAAGTCTCATGGCAAATGGAACATTTGGATAGTTGATAAACGACTTCTTCTTTTTGGATATATCTGTGCTTTGTTCAATACGAGGTATGATGCAGAAATAGTAATCATTAACATGATTTGAAGGCTCTTTCCAGACCATTGAGACAGCAAAAGACATAGATCGTTTTTTATTATTTAATCAGTTTCTTAGACTTGAAGAACATGCATTACAGCAGATATGTGGCACCCACTGTTTGTCTTGATCCTCAATATTGCAACCGAAATAAAGCCGATATGCCTTTTTTATCAATGGGGGTAATAAACTGCCTCTGAGACGCAAAAGTCACCTCACATACAGAGGTGATCTGGATTGTTTATACACTTTCAAATCGACTCAATAAAATCACTTATCGATCGATCGACCTCCGAAAGGGACTAGCATTTCATCTATAGTGTCATATTGACTTATACACTCTTTGGCAATTTGATACGAACTGATCAAAAATATATGATATCGCAGCTAACTAATCGATAACTTTCCTTTGTGCCTTCTCAGAGGAGTTATTGAAACGAAGGCAATGTAGCAAATATAAAAATCTGTTTCCGGATTTCGATGAATTTCTTTTCCAGTACCGTTGATAGCAAAAATATAGTCTGCATCTTCATGACTGGACTTGAGAACTGCCGTATACATCAAAGGTCCAATAATGCCTATAGCTCGATCATATCTATATCTTGTAATTCTGATCGATCCTGATTCATATATTTAGATCTGTATTCTGTTAATTTAGAATTCGTTCTTGTCATAATTTCTAATAACATTGCATCATTTAAATACTGCTTCCTTATGGAATAAGGATCTTTTTCATCATTTCCTATCAAATTAGAAGTGGGTACTCACAAAATAATCTTATGTTGTGGTGTTTTAATTGATGTGCGACTTGAAGGCTTGCTTACCCATTTATACTTATTTTTGCTTCTAAAAGAACTGAGCCTGGAGAGTGGAATATAGTCGTCTTTCGATTCCTATAACGATTCGCTTCCTGGTTGGATTGTATTCTGCGTATCCGACATATCAGTACCTGTGTTTTGATTACTGACTTTGGGAATAAAGTCATATCCGAAATTTTCTGCTTCCGATCCGCTAGAATCTTGAACGATCAAGTTTTCAATGAGAGCTTCATTCTTTAGATTCAGAAGATTTAAGAGAATCCTCCGTCTTTTTTGAGTCAATTATAATATTTGCGGGTAAACTTCGCTTATTCAGGTACATCAATTCTTCAAAACTGTAGATACGTATCTGTAAACAATCATTTTACTTTGACAATATGCTGTTAAAAATGTTCTTAAATTTAATGCAAATTTAATGTCCATTCTATATTAGATTTAATGATTTTGTAGCTAAAATCGTGAATAATTTACATTTACTTTAAATCTAAAGCAATTCATTCAAATATCAGTCGTGGTACATTAAATTCGATTAAATGGTATCTTAAATTTCAATAAAGTAACTGAAAAGATATTTCAACCTTTTGTACATTAAAATTAATTTGCATGTACCTTAACATTAAAGGAATTTACATTAATATTCATGGTACCAATGACTATATAAACACAAGACTTTCACCGCTTATGGACGCCTTGGTAACTATCTTTTCCTCTCCAACTCATTCATAAATTTAATTATAGTAAATAGTAGTAAAAATGAGAGGATGCAGTGTTGCCGTGTTGGATAGTAAATCTAAAATACGGGTACAAATTTTTAATCCCTCCGTTTATATTCATTTATATTTACAAAGCAAATTTTTCCATGAATCAGACGATCATTTTATATTTATGTTGACCAGTTTTTATGGATATGAAACAGTACTATATATTATCCATTTTTTTAGTAGTAGAAGTAAACACTTTCTACAAAATAACTTATTTGCAATAGGGTCCATCAATTATATTTATTATTTTTAGGACAGGTTAATTATGTTGTTACGGCTTTTCACAGTTTTATATTGATTTCTCATCGACAATCGCTACAAACTTATAACCAGACCAGTAAAAATGGAAAATTTTGTTTATTTGACTAACTAAAGGGTTTAACTTCCATAGCAACTACTTGGGGTTTAAATGTTAAACCTTTTTAGTGAATCTGGCTAACAGGATTTCGACTATTTCTATTATAATACGATATTTGTGTAATTAATTGTGTCTTGTAATGTGGTTAACTAACTAATCATAGGTAAAGTAATGAAAAGTAGGTAGTTAAAACTAATTCCTTAATAATATGAATGTTTTTTTTTTGAAAAAATCAGGCTTTTAATTATACATTATATAAAAATGCAACTCATGGCGTAAAAAAATACGAATTTGATATTTTTTGGCATACTCCAACATATTATAAAATGAAACAAATCAAAGGCGGACCTAAATGACCCATGAAATTTTTTCCTGTAAGTAAAATTTAAAAATATTTCTTAAAAATTACTAACAAAACTTACCTATATATAAAGCACCCTAAAAGGGCAAAACTTATTTATTACACAAAAAATTATTTTATTGTTTATAATCAAAACTTTCTTCGTAATTCAGTCTTTCACTTTGCACCACACTGAACTCAAAAAAAAAACGAAATAAATCTTGCTAAATAATCGAATTGAAGCTACAACGACAACTAAAATAGCGGATAACCTACTAAAACCGAGTTTGCGAAAGCGAGAGCAGACAATAGCTTACACAAAATATCCCCGGTATTTTGCGACACTTTCTTAGGGCTCTTCTTTTGAATTATCACTTTCAGTTCTATCATTTGAAGTAATCATGATCACTCCAACCTCACGACAGGTAAATGAATATTGAAAAGAACTTGAAGTTATCAGTTTCCCGTTTTTCACTTTGATCATTTTATAATTATTCTAAAGAATACAGCTCCCATAGCAGTGGCCTCGTCATAGGTTAAATTAGGCAACCAACAATACATCGAAGAGGTGTTATACAATTGTTATGGAGGTTTTCTTTTCTTAAAGAACAAAGATATTTAAGACACCTTCTAGTTTGTAGTTTTGTACTTGTTTTTCTATTAAATCATGTAGCATATTGTTAGGGATATTTAAGAATTGGCAACTTTGTGATTTCAGTAAAAGCTCGCTAGGAAGTGGCAATAGTGCATTTCCAAAGAGAGGTTTATCTTCTTTGGTTGGCAAGAGGGGATATGCAACATTGCCACGTTTTGAACGGAAATCCAATAATTCAAATTCATTTATACTTGTTACAAAGGCATGTATATAACATTTTATTACTTTATTCAATCTTTCGCAACATTGTAATTATGAATGAGTTGCGTTCTATCGTTGTGTACATTTTACGAGCGTCAAAATTATAGCATTGGAGTAACAGTCTTGTGTTTATATGGTCTTTGATGGTACATTGCATGAGATTCCAGGAGATGGCGCAACTTGTATTGAACTTTTTATCTAGTCTGATATAAGTTGCTTAAAGGACTCAATTTTCTTATGATGAGGTGTACATGTTTACCGGTACCGACGGAAATCAATGAGTTTGGAACCGGTCTACAGATGGCGGTACATTACCTCTGGGAAAAATTTCCACCTTTTCCTGGTGGCAGAATTTCTTGACCTCATATTAATGTTGGTGCATTAAATATGTGATAACATATCTTAAATTCAATGAACATTGGCTGTATATTTAATGTACATAGTCACCTTAAAAAATAATTATCAAAACTTTAAATTTAATGTATGATTACTGACGCGGAAAATATGAAAAATGTTGTGGACTGTATTTTGAATTGGTAAAAAAAAAGAAAATGAAAAACTTGCACAAATCACTTACCTTTCCGTACGGTCAATAGGGCACAATCTTGATCCTGAGGGTACCCTCTTGCTGGTGTTCGCAAGGCTACTCAATTCACCTAGTTTCTTCCCGCACTTTAAGGTTCGCAGAAATTGTCTCTAAAATTAATTGTTTATTTTGCCACGATGCCGACCGGAAGAACGATACCGTACTCGACCCTACTTAGAGTGTGAGTTGATTGTATATATATATGACCAATTCGCTTGGATTGGCTATGCGACTTGTGCGCAGCAAAAAAGTTAAGAAAAAAAATATAATAAAAAAAATATATATATCGGAAATAAGTGTATTCATGATAAAGGCGACATAAATTGAAGTGTAATTCTAAACTACATTATTATGTCACATGAGTCCCTAATTGGAATAATTAAATAATTTAATTGCCCAAAAATAAAATAACTAAGATTCCTGAACATTCACCCCACCAAAAACGAATGTTTTTAAACCTAGTACAAATAGAGAAAATAAAACAGTTATGAAAAAATAATTTTAATATAACTTAAAGAAAAAAGAAAAATAAAAATAATGTTGCATTGCAAAAATAAGATTTTAATTGCCAGGTAATGGGCAAATTTTGACCACAGGTCGTTGCATAACACCGTGGATCGTTTTAAGCGTAACTACGCGAACCACACCGTCTTGTCCCGGATGTAATTTAAGTATTCTACCCATTTCCCATCGAAGGGGTGGATTTTGCTCATTTTTAATTAGGACAAGAGCGCCCTCATTAATAGGAGGAGATGGCTGAGTCCATTTGTGCCTCTCTTGGAGAGAATGGATATACTCTTGAGACCACCGTTTCCAAAAATCACCCTGGAGGCGCTGAATAAGCTGCCAACGATTAAGCCTATTTAAATTTATAGAGCTTAGATCTGGATCAGGGATAGAACTGCTTAAAGGCTCTTGAATCAAAAAATGACCGGGAGTAAGAGGCTGAAAGTCATTTGGATCGGCACTAATTGCGCATAAAGGACGTGAATTTAATAGAGATTCAATCTGGGTTAATAATGTGTAGAATTCTTCATAAGACAATATTTGAGTTCCTAAGACACGGTAAAAATGACTCTTGAATGACTTAACGCCGGCCTCTGCTAATCCATTGAAATGTGGAGAGCCCGGAGGATTGAAGTTCCAAGTAATTAACAATTTGTGAGCAGCACCTTGCGCCAAAACAAGAAGTTGGCTGTATGCACCCTTAAAATTTGTACCTTGGTCACTAGTTATAGTGACGCATTTGCCACGACGGGCGACGAAACGTCTGAAGGCCGCTAAAAATGATTCAGAACTAAGGTCTGATGTAACCTCCAAATGAATAGCCTTAGTGGAAGTACAAACAAAAACGCAAACGTAGCCTTTAAAGGTTTTAGCACCTCGATGTTTGCTCATCAAGAGTGAAAAAGGCCCAGCAAAATCTAGGCAAATAGAAGAAAATGCCTTAATTTGAGAAATTCGGAGAGCTGGTAAGTCTGCCATGTAGGGATAATATGATTTTGGTTTACATCGAAAGCATCGAATACATTTGGAGAGACATTTATAAATTGCACTTCGGGGCGATAAAATCCAAAACTGTTGAAGTAATAAATAGTGCAAAGTTTTAAATCCTGGATGAAAATTCGTACAATGAGTTTGTTCGATAATTAATTCTGTTATTCGATGCAATTTTGGTAAAAGAATAGGATGTTTTACATCAAAGGAAAATTGAGACTTCCTCAGCCTACCTCCTACTCGAAGCAATCCATCTGAATCGACAAATGGAGCAAGCTTTCGAAACGGTTTCGGTAGCAAACTATTTTGCGAAATCTTCGTTAAGATGTCCGAAAACACATCTCGTTGAACACGTTTTATAATAACTCGCAGGGAAGCTTCAATCTCGAAAGGTGACAAATGACCTTTAACTTTAGGTTTTGACCTTGAATTAGAAATAAAGCGAAGAGTATATGCAATGATCCGTTGTATCTTAGGTAATGAAGAAAATCGATCTAGTAAAATAAGAAAATCATCGCAAGGAAGCGAAACGTTCAAAACTATTTGTTTTTCTTCCTTGGATATCTCTAAACCAGATTGACCCGAAAAATTGGGCTGTCGGCCAGAAAACTCGATTCTTAGATAAGAATTCTGGGCCAGACCACCAGATGGGAGTATCCAAAAGTTGCTGAGGAGTTTGACCACGACTAGCACAGTCTGCTGGATTATGCTTGGAGGGGACGTGGTGCCAAGATGAAATAGGTAAAATTTCCTGAATGTGGCTTACTCGATTGGCAACAAATGTCTTCCATTTATGAGGAGAAGAAGACAACCAAGCAAGTGTGACCATGGAATCTGTCCAAGCATGTATGGCGTCAAAAATAACAAGATCAGCATAACTTTCCTTGACAAATGCCACTAGATCCGCGAGCAAAACTGCTGCAAGAAGCTCAAGTCTTGCTATTGATACAGTTTTTAATGGCGCAACCCGACACTTGGCGCAGATAAGGAAAGTTTTGACATTGTTTAATGTGTCTTCTACACGAAAGTAAACAACACCAGCGTATCCGACTTGCGAAGCATCGCAGAATCCATGTAGTTCATTTCGAGATATCGAATTAGAGCCTACATAGCGAGATATTTTGATATCAGCTAGCTTGGGCACTTCAGCTTTGAATTTGGTCCAAGTTTCGAGAATATCGTCAGACGGAAACTCATCCCAAGAAACCTTGGATTCCCATAAACGTTGCAAAAGACGTTTTGCAAGTAACAAGCAAGAAGAAACAAATCCAAGTGGATCAAATATTCTACTAATTTCAGATAGAATATTGCGTTTAGTACAGGGGCGTTCCATGGGAACATAATAATAGGAAAAAATGTCTGAATTGGGATCCCACTTTAAACCTAATATTTTAATAAAAGGAGGATCATCTTTATCAAAACTGCAAGACTCCTGGATATCTGAAGGAGATATATGAGCTAAAAGAGCAGGATCGTTACTTGCCCATTTACTTAATTCAAATCCTCCTTTCTTCATAAGTTCAATGAGCTCAAGCTGAAGTGACAACGCAGATTTTAAATCGTGGCTACCGATTAATCCGTCATCTATATAAAACTGGCGACGAAGAACTTGAGCTGCCCTAGGGAATGAAGATTCCTCTTGAACCGCTAGCTCTTGCAGAGTACGTAAGGCCAAGTAGGGCGAAGATGAAACTCCGTAAACAACAGTACGTAGAAAATATTCCTGAAGAGGTTCAGAAGGTGAGAAACGCCATAAAATGCGTTGGTAATCCCAGAATTCAGGCTGAACATTTATTTGTCTGTACATTTGTTTTATGTCGCAAACAAAAACGTAAGGAAAAAATCGAAAATTTAAAAGTAAAGCAGAAATATCACGTTGGAGCTTTAGGCCAACGAGAAGAGTATCATTAAGAGAGACACCCTGTATATCACGAAGACTAGCATTAAATACAACTCTTATTTTTGAGCCCGACACCTCCTGTTTAAAAACAGCATGATGTGGGATGTAATAAGCAGACGGACATCTGTATCGACTTTGTGGCACTAAGGACATGTGACCACTGTCGAGATAATCTTGCATGAAATCTGTATATTTTCTAGATAATTCAGAATTTTTGGAAAAACGCCGTTCCAACATACAAAAGCGACGATATGCTTGAGAGTAAGTATCAACAAAATTTGGTTTTGATTGACGAAAAGTTAAAGGTACCGAGAACCGTCCAGAAGTTTCTCTGAAGATTAAATTTTTAAATATTTCCTCGCACTTCTTGTCTTCAGTGGACCAAGAAGGGATTTTAGTAATTTGTTCGACCTCCCAGAATTTACGTAACTGAATATCGATACAGTCATCCAAAGAAGCGAGACAATTTAAGAAAGAGTCAGGATTCCTTAAAGGAACTGAACAGCTAGTTTTACCCTGTAAAACATAACCAAAAATAGTCTCTAAAGCTACAGGTTGATCGGAATTGCCGACAATACGGCCTGATTTTAAAAATAAAGGTACCAATTCAGCACCAATAAGCATGTCTATTGGTCCTGGTATATGAAACCGACTGTCTGCAAGCTTCAAATTTCGAATATGTTCCATTTCGGAAATATTAATGTGAATTTTTGGTTGATTAGAACAAACTTTGGGCATGATAATAGCTTCAAAAGAAAAAACCGGATCCAATTGACCACAGGGTTTGATGACGCATTGAACAAGACCGCTGTTGGTGGAAGTTGACATTCCATTTAAACCGTCAATTGGAATAGAGAATTTTTTACGATGGAGACCCAGTCGTCTAGCGCACGACTCAGACATAAAATTTGCCATAGAGCCCGTATCCAAAAGTACACGGATTTTCTGAAAATGTCCTCGAATGTCCTTGATATCTATTTCACACGTGGATAATAAAATAGTATGTTGCGGAACAGACAAATTGTTTGCAATACAGTGAGTATTCGTGACGGTAAAATTAGACTGATCATCATTAGAATAATGTGCGACAGCCGTAACAGTGTCTGAATTAGACTTAGGCAAGTTATTGTCATTAGAAGGCACGAAAGAAGAAGAATTTTTGTTAAAATGTAGAGTTGTATGATGTGGAAATTTGCAGATTTTACATCTGTGAGAAGAACCACAATTTTTAACAGAGTGGGGAGATACTAAACAGTTGACGCATAATTTGTGCTGTTTAGCATAAGAAAATCTTTCTTGTGGCGTTTTAGCCAAGAATAATTTACATTTAAATAATGCATGAGAAGCAGAACATAAAGTACACGTAGGTTCGCTTTTTTGTGAAAACGGATTCGTAACAAAATTGGATGTAGATCTCTTGTTGTTTAACGCATGATAATTAAAAGAGTTAAAATTTGACTTATCAGAACTCACTGAAGAAGTATATTGAACAGACTCTAAAGCTATACATTGTCTTTCTAAGAAAGTAATTAATTGTCTGTAGGTAGGTAATTCTTGATTTAGACTATTTTCAAGCTCAAAACTGGTTCTGGTTTTAGAATCAAGTTTATTTAGTAACATATTAAACAACAAAAAATCCCATTGATCTACAAGAAGTTTTAAAGCTCTTAAGGCTGCCACGTTTTCAGAAAAAACATTTAAAAGATGTCTAAGATCCTTAGAAGTAACCTTTTGAATAGATGCTGAATAAAATATTTCATTATAATATTGTGTAGCCAAAATGCGCTTATTTTGGTACCGTTTTTCAAGCGTTTCAAAGGCAGTAATATAATTTGCTTCTGTAAGAGGGATACCCTTAACTAAAGCTAAAGGCTCTTTATCTAAAGAAGTGAGTAAGTATTCAAATTTCTCAACATTAGATAAGTCTGCGTTATTGTGGATGAGGCTTTTAAATAAATCAAAAAAACTTGGCCAATCTTTGTAATTACCATTGAAAGTTGGTAAATTAAGTTTTGGAAGTTTAGCTACAATTTTGGAAACTGTAGGCACATTTAAATTAGGACTAATTGAAATATTAGCTATTTGAGAAGCGGAATCGCTTAATAAGAAATCATGTTTAAAAGATTTAATACCATAGTAGGCCTCATCTGCAACAATACGCATCCCATCGTAATTTGCAAAATCTTTATCGTCAATTAAAGAAATTATAGTATTATGAGCCGATTGAAATTCATTATATATGTTGTCAATAGCATCCGCTCGAGCTAAAAAGGTAGATTTTAAAGAGTCGTCATTAGAAGCTTTGATTCCGGCTTCGTGAGTCTCTTGTAGGCGTTTAAAAGCCGTAGTACGTTTTAAATTAGCTTTAGTTAATTTATCCGCCATTATAAAAAATCAGAAAAATATGAAGAAAATTAATGTAAATAAATGTTGTTTGCACGCTTATGGAAAGCAGAGCGAAAAAAAAATTAAAGATTGAATGATACAATGTTAAGCGAATTGCAGAAGTAAAAAATTGTTTATAAAAATTCGCAAAATATGCACCATCCAATGCTAATAAATGAAAGTGATTTGATAAAAAGGTACAAACGTTTTTTATACCGTAGATATCACAAAATGGAGCAGATAAATATTTTAATAGAGCTGAAATTTTATTTAATATGAAAAAGAGAGAAAGAAAGATAGTGTGGTACGGTAGTACGATCCACGTGTTAAATTGCGCACAGCGGTTTAAATGCTCGTTGAAATTTTGTGCGCGAGTATATAATTTTTAAGGTATAGATTTATAGGTATTGAAGGTTCCAGTTTTGCAGCCAAACCTGGATGCCTAATAATAAAACTCAAAGTTAAATTACTCTGGGGTTTATACCTATTATATGCAAGTGACCTTAAGTATATGAAAAAGAAAATGGTGGTTTGTGACAAAATAATGCAATTTAATTTATAGATATTAAAATTTTGAAAACTTTTAGAAAAAAACTAAAAAACGGTTTTTCATCCGGCAGTAGAAGGAACATAAATGACGCGGAAAATATGAAAAATGTTGTGGACTGTATTTTGAATTGGTAAAAAAAAGAAAATGAAAAACTTGCACAAATCACTTACCTTTCCGTACGGTCAATAGGGCACAATCTTGATCCTGAGGGTACCCTCTTGCTGGTGTTCGCAAGGCTACTCAATTCACCTAGTTTCTTCCCGCACTTTAAGGTTCGCAGAAATTGTCTCTAAAATTAATTGTTTATTTTGCCACGATGCCGACCGGAAGAACGATACCGTACTCGACCCTACTTAGAGTGTGAGTTGATTGTATATATATATGACCAATTCGCTTGGATTGGCTATGCGACTTGTGCGCAGCAAAAAAGTTAAGAAAAAAAATATAATAAAAAAAATATATATATCGGAAATAAGTGTATTCATGATAAAGGCGACATAAATTGAAGTGTAATTCTAAACTACATTATTATGTCACATGAGTCCCTAATTGGAATAATTAAATAATTTAATTGCCCAAAAATAAAATAACTAAGATTCCTGAACAATTACATTAGATTTAATGGAATAAATTAATTTAGATTAAATTATTAAATTTAATGCATTACATTAAACGCATTTAATATACGTTTATGAAATTTGCTTCCAGCACATTTACTTTAAATTTGATGCATTTTCTGTTTACACAGTATGTACGTACTTAAAAGTTAAAATAAAAAGGTAAACTATATTTTGGGATTTTTTCATTAAAAATCGTGGTAGGCTATGAAATAAAAATAAAAATGTTGAGGTTGATTTCCTTATGTAACCAACATCGATATTGGCCTTGTTGTATGTAAAAAATATGGCCTTTCTGATTGTGAAATAAAAAATGGGGTTTACAACTGAAAAATATCGATGACGTTATAGCTCTTGTTTAAGTTACCCTGTATATTTGGGTGTCACGCAAAAAATCTCTGGATTAAATATAAAATTCGACGGGTTCGAGCATTCTTTCAAACAAGTACCAATTTAGTTTATATTGAATTTATCCGTCACTTTATTAAAGAACGGTATATTTTTGATAATCCCTTGAATAAACAAATAAGGAAAAGAATATAAAGGGCGTTTCATTAAAAAATACCTGAATTACTGGAATGAGTAAAAAGAACAAATTTTCATTCCAATATTTGTCAGTTTAGTTTGCAGTAATGAAAGTTTCCCAATAAATAGAATAGTAATCCGCATCCCTACATCTCTTGTAATAAAGGAACTATCTTAGAGAAACATGCGAAACAAAGATAATGTCAAAGAATGTCGCAAACTTCCAGGATTAAAACTAATAATTTCAATTTGAAGTTCACTTGCAATTAACCTTGACCTTTAACTCCCTCCCAGAGTCAAAACCAACATTATAGTTGAACGGTAACTTTTGTCTTAAGAATTTTCTGCTGTTATAGATGTTTTCGGAGTTTTTGGTGTGCATGAATTACCAAAACCGATCCAGTATACCATATTTTCTGATGTTTTTTCTGTGATACGATAACTATTGCCTATATATTAAATTTTGAATGCGGGCTGCGGAAAATACTTTTGAATTGCAAAGAGGTCACTGCCAAGTTTAATCATGATTAGCTAATGAAATTATAAATATGAATAGTTACGCAAACATAATTCAGATCTGCCTGGTATAAAGCTTATTTAGAAATTGGTTAAAACCTATTAAAGATAAGTTTATGCCACGCCTATCTATAAAACTTTCAACATTCTGTCCACGCTTATTCATAAAAGGCTTTCCTAATCAAAACTTAGGCTGTTTATGACGTAATAAAGCGAAGACATTTCCAATTTAAATGGAAATGTATTCGACCTAACAACATCTTAATTAACTAACTGGATAGATATAATTACCCGCAAACACGCCGGCATTTTTATAATTGCCTGGATATCGTGCGAATATTCTGGATTTTCACTGTTATCGACAGTAGTTAGTGAAATCGTTTAAATTATTTATGACGTACCAGTTACATAGTAACATAAAAATTTTATGTTATTATATTTCCATAATAATGCCGATGAAGTCTAATTTTAAATGTTTGGTGGACAAATAATAGAGGACGTCAGTTATACTCAAACTGTTAATCGTATACCTTCTGGTGAAAAACAGTTATGATAAAAGCGACCCTGAAAAATAGCGAGAATTTATTTTCAACTTTCTACCATTGTCGCTACGAAGCGTAGCAAGTATGGTTTATAAGAAAAGAGGATATTAAAAAAAATGCGTCTAAATCTTGAGGAACAATGAAACTTTTTCTATTTCACACTTATTATGCTAGCCTTTAAGGTAAAGTGATAGTGGAATGAGTACAAGAGGAAAAGAAATAAGGTTACTTCAATAATAAAGAAAGAAAACAATAAAGTTTTGCCAGATATATTGATAACTCTAAGGGAGATTGTAAAAGCATGTGGAAAACTTTAAAAGAACTGTAAATAATAAGAAACATATTTTTGATTTTACAAGGGTTGATTTCGGATCATACTCTCACAGAGTAGAAGAAAATATAAATGACTTTTATACAGATTTATTTAATTTATTTTATTTACTTAAGCTGAAGCTGAAGCTGAAGCTGAAGCTGAATGAAGCTGAAGCTGAAGCTGAAGCTGAAGCTGAATGAAGCTGAAGCTGAATGAAGCTGAAGCTGAATGAAGCTGAAGCTGAATGAAGCTGAAGCTGAATGAAGCTGAAGCTGAATGAAGCTGAATGAAGCTGAATGAAGCTGAATGAAGCTGAATGAAGCAGAATGAAGCTGAATGAAGCTGAATGAAGCTGAAGCTGAATGAAGCTGAATCTGAAGCTGAAGCTGGAACTGAAGCTGAAGCTGAAGCTGAAGCTGAAGCTGAAGCTGAAGCTGAAGCTGAAGCTGAAGCTGAAGCTGAAGCTGAAGCTGAAGCTGAAGCTGAAGCTGAAGCTGAAGCTGAAGCTGAAGCTGAAGCTGAAGCTGAAGCTGAAGCTGAAGCTGAAGCTGAAGCTGAAGCTGAAGCTGAAGCTGAAGCTGAAGCTGAAGCTGAAGCTGAAGCTGAAGCTGAAGCTGAAGCTGAAGCTGAAGCTGAATCTGAAGCTGAAGCTGAAGCTGAAGCTGAAGCTGAAGCTGAAGCTGAAGCTGAAGCTGAAGCTGAAGCTGAAGCTGAAGCTGAATCTGAAGCTGAAGCTGAAGCTGAAGCTGAATCTGAAGCTGAAGCTGAAGCTGAATCTGAAGCTGAAGCTGAAGCTGAAGCTGAATCTGAAGCTGAATCTGAAGCTGAAGCTGAAGCTGAAGCTGAAGCTGAAGCTGAAGCTGAAGCTGAAGCTGAAGCTCGAGCACGAACACGAGCACGAACACGAGCACGAACACAAACACGAACACGAACACGAACACGAACACGAACCCGAACCCGAACCCGAACCCGAACCCGAACCCGAACCCGAACCCGAACACGAACACGAACACGAGCACTAGCACGAGCACAAGTCCAACCACAAGCACACAAACAGGCACAAGCACAAGCATAATCACAAGCACTATCAGCAGCACAAGCAACAGCACAAGGATAGGCATCAGCACAAAAATCAGGACCAACACAAGGATCAACACAAACGCAAGCATTAGCACCAGCACAATCATCAGCATATGCATCAGCCCAAGCATCAGCACAAGCATAAGCAGAAGCATAGTCACAAGCATCAGTACAAGCATCAGCACAAGCATCAGCATAAACATCAGCACAAGCATCATCACAAGCATCATCAAAAATATCGGCACAAGCATCGGCCCAAGTATCGACCCAAGCATCGGCACAAGTATCGGTACAAGCATCAGCACAAGCATCAGCACAAGCATCAGCACAAGCATCAGCACAAGAATCAGCACAAGCATCAGAATAAACATCAGCGCAAGCATCAGCCAGGTATGAACAGCGGCATCAGCACCAGCATCAGCATCAGCCCCAGCATCAGCACAAACATCGGTCCAAGCATCGGCACAAGTATCAGCACAAGCATCGGAACAAGCATCAGCACAAGAATCGGCACAATCATCAGCCCAGCATTAGCACAAGCATCAGCACAAGCATCAGCACAAAGATCAGCACAAGCATCAGCATAAACATCAACAAAAGCATCAGCCAGGCATGAACAGCGGCATCAGCACCGGCATCAGCACCAGCGTCAGCATCAACCTCAGCACCAGCACAAGTATCACCACCAGCATCAGTACAAACATCAGTCCAAGCAAAAGCACAAGCACCAGCATAAACTTCAGCACGAACATTAGCACATGCATCAGCACCGGCATCAGCACTGGCATCAGCACCGGCATCAGCACCGAAATCAGTACCGGCACCAGCATCGAAATCAGTACCGAAATCAGCACCGGAATTAGACCCAATTATTAGTTATATGTCGGTTAACATTTTGAAAGAAGTTTTTCCCCGCAAATGGATAAAAGAATCTGGCAAGCTGACACGATTTTTAGGAACATACTTGACATGTCGTAAGAAACCTAAACTGGAAATAGTATGTAACGTTGAAAAAATTATTTCTCCTTGGAGTTTTGTCTAGGAAAAACTATTGAATATTTTCGACATTTTCCAAAATAATTAAATCAGATTGTATTTTAGCCTTCTTTACCGGATTTTTAAAATAGGAGTTACAATACATGTACATCCATGTGAGTATTGGTTTTTACCACTTACATTCATAAGGAATATTAAAAAATATATCTGAAAATAGATTTTAACTGACCAGTTGTAACATTACACCAACGAAGAAATGACTAATACCATTCGTTTATGGTTATTGTCAATAAAATGGTAGGTAGAAGGTAGACCACGTGATGGAACTTGTCATATATATATATATATATATATATATATATATATATATATATATATATATATATATATATATATATATATATATATATATATATATATAAAGGGTGTTTTTTATAAAGGTATAGAACTTTTAAATGGAATAAAACAAAGATGAATTTTTTAAATTGACATGAAATTTACTTTATTCGAAAGATAATCTTCTGGCATTATAATTTAAATATGACTTCTGGCATATGACCGCCACGGCTGGCTTGGACGTAGTCTCATCTGGAGGTCCAATTTTCGATGACTTTTTCCAACATTTGTGGCCGTATATCGGCAATAACGCGGCGAATGTTGTCCTCCAAGTGATCAATCGTTTCGGGCTTATCGGCGTAGACTAGCGACTTCACATATCCCCACAGAAAATAGTCTAGCGGCGTTAAGTCGCACGATCTTGGAGGCCAATTCACGGGTCCGAAACGTGAAACTATGCGGTTACCAAACGTTTCCTTCAATAAATCAATTGTAGCACGAGCTGTGTGACATGTTGCGCCGTCTTGTTGAAACCGCAGCTCCTGCACATCATGGTTGTTCAATTGATGAACGAAAAAGTCAGTAATCATGGCTCTATAGCGGTCACCATTGACTGTAACGTTCTGACCAACATCGTTTTTAAAGAAGTACGGACCAATGATTCCACCAGTCCATAAAGCACACCAAACAGTCAGTTTTTCTGGATGTAACGGTGTCTCAACATATACTTGAGGATTATCATCACTCCAAATACGGCAGTTTTGTTTATTGACGTATCCATTCAAACAAAAGTGAGCTTCATCGCTAAACAAAATTCGCTTATGAAAATCGGGATCAACGGCAATCTTGTTTTGGGCCCATTCACCGAATCTACGCCTTGCTAGGTGATCGTGTGGCTTCAATTCTTGCACGAGTTGGATTTTGTAAGCACGCAAACCAAGATCTTTCCGCAAAATCTTCCATAAAGTGAATGGACACATATCCAATTCCTGTGCACGATGGCGGATAGACTGATTCGCTCTACAGCAGCAATGACTTCTTCTGTACGCACTGTACGACATCTCTGTGGATGCGTATTATCATTTAGAGTAAACATGGTGCGAAAACGTTCCATAGTTAATCGAATTAATTGCTCTGATGGACGATTATGTTGACCGTAAAATGGACGTAGTGTGTGATACGTATTTCGAACAGACATGATTTTCAAAATAAATTTGCACAATTTGGAAGTGTTGTTCAGGCGTCAGTCTATTCATGTTGAAATGCCAAACCAAACTAAACATGAATCACTTGACAGCTGAAAAAATGGCCGCCAGGTAAAAAAGTGTTGCCAACTTAAAGTTTTATACCTCTATAAAAAAACACCCTTTATATATATATATATATATATATATATATAGATATGTATATGCCTAAATAGAAAGTAGGAAAAATTCCCGATATATAAATATATCATATGTTTTTATTCAAAGGGTGACTCTAAAAGTTCCATACAAAACACTAACGCAAATTCTTGACTTCAAAATATTAGGATTTAATCCAATTTGCCTTAGTTCAAAAAGTGAGAGTTTCCGAGATACTAGATATCAAAATTATAACTTTTGTATACTTTTTCAACACAACTTCATGGGGCAAATTACGAGAAAAATCCTTTTTTTCTAATAAACAGTAGTTGGTGTGCTTTTCAACTATTATTCAGGACCGTCTTTACTACTGTGTAATTGCGGGTTCTTGAGTCTCTTATTTGACCATAAATTCTACATAATAAAAAATTTAAAGAATTGCGTACAGAGTAATTATTTACATTAAAAAGACTATCCTGTACAATCATTTAACTGAATCGCTGTAGGTTGACTTTTGTTAAAGCGTTTTGTTGCACAAAAACGTTATTGAATAAACACAAAAGCAATTTAGTGAACAACTATTGAGTTGTATAAATAAATAACCTACCATTTCATACATTTTTATGTTCCATGGACAAATAAAGTTAAATAACGTTTGCAACATTCAATTAATTAGTTTTATCCGGAAACATTATTAAATTGACAACACAATCTGATTCGTTTTCCAGTATCGAAATAGTGTCATGGCAAATACTACAAAAATAAAGACAACATTCAGTGTAAATAAAATTAGACTAGACTAGAACATTTGAAAAACATTTATCTTAGAAACTAAGGCGGAAAACATGAACACCGAGTAACCTAAGGTATTTTGACGCATTGTAAACATTTAACTTGGTTTCGGGATGCGGTTTAAGCAGAGCAGTTCGTATTTTTCTTTTTCTCTCAGTTTTTCAAATTGTATTGCAAGGGAAATGGTAACGTTTAGGACCAAAGATAAAACACTGGTATTTTTTTATGTTTTAAACAGTCGGGGACCGCAGTGGGTTTCCGAAGCCGATGAAGAGACACGGTTCCACCAGAATGGCCAGGTTATTTGTTATAAATAAAAAATTGTTAATAATTAAAAAAATTATTTCTGGGCCAAAAAAATATTTTCGTATTTTTTGCCCGATTCTAAAAAAAAAAATTGTCTCTTGGTGTTAAAAATCATTAAACATATGAAAAATTGCATTTTTTTACCTCTTTTCAACATGAATATATATTTTCAAATTATTCTTCCAGCAAATGATAGTCCAAGTCAAGAACAACAAGCTGGGATTAATTCCAATGCGAAAGTGCAATGTTTTTATTATTTTTTAATGCTATAAACAAATAGCGTTTAATCAGTTAAAATATACACGCCGCCGTGTCCGAAGGGAAGTGGTAGTCCACTTGCAGGCCGTCACCTAGTGCACATAATCCATTATACCTTTCTCTGATCGTTGCACTTATACTTATAAGCATTTAATTATAAAATCAACAGTATATTAGCATAGGGAACTTCAATTATTTTAACTATGTTTGAGAGCGGATGGGCTGATGTTTGTTCTGTTTAAAACGCGACATAGTAAATAAAATGTAATATCGAATTGTAGTTAGAATATTTTATATATTTTATTAATAGAACATCAGTTACAGAGTATTTTTAAGCTGAAAATCAACGGCTAGAAGAATTATAATCGTATTATATATATATATATATATATATATATATATATATATATATGTATATATGTTTATACGGATTTCACGGATTCCTCCGTGTGAGATGCATTAGCAGTGGTTATATCCACATTATGCTGTTGTAGTGCTGAAATCACATTCAGTAAACGTACAACTATATGCAACTCCGTATGTAAGTGAAGTAAATGCGAAACAGTAAATGCAAACTTCTCTCCATCATATCCCTTCTATGTTAGAGGTTGCACAGTTAGAATAAATTGTAATAAAACACAAATCATCCTATTCCACCACCATCGAGATGGTGGCCTACCTGTACCCCATACCGAGAAGAAAGTCAAAGCTTACACTCCCCGCCACAGTGCTACGGCAGAAATACATGTTTCGTCTCTCACTGGACTCATCAGGGTACCGACATGCACCTGGCTGTGCAAAGGACAGATCGGAAGGAAGTATGCAACACTGAACGCGGCTTCGCCGACCTCTCGTCGGATGGTTTATATATGTTTATACGGATTTCACGGATTCCTCCGTGTGAGATGCATTAGCAGTGGTTATATCCACATTATGCTGTTGTAGTGCTGAAATCACATTCAGTAAACGTACAACTATATGCAACTCCGTATGTAAGTGAAGTAAATGCGAAACAGTAAATGCAAACTTCTCTCCATCATATCCCTTCTGTGTTAGAGGTTGCACAGTTAGAATAAATTGTAATAAAACACAATTCATCCTATTCCACCACCATCGAGATGGTGGCCTACCTGTACCACCATACCGAGAAGAAATCCGTATAAACATATATAAGCCATCCGACGAGAGGTCGGCGAAGCCGCGTTCAGTGTTGCATACTTCCTTCCGATCTGTCCTTTGCACAGCCAGGTGCATGTCGGTACCCTGATGAGTCTAGTGAGAGACGAAACATGTATCTCTGCCGTAGCACTGTGGCGGGGAGTATAAGCTTTGACTTTCTTCTCGGTATGGTGGTACAGGTAGGCCACCATCTCGATGGTGGTGGAATAGCATGAATTGTGTTTTATTACAATTTATTCTAACTGTGCAACCTCTAACAGAAGGGATATGATGGAGAGAAGTTTGCATTTACTGTTTCGCATTTACTTCATATATATATATATATATATATATATATATATATATATATATATATATATATATATATATATATATATATATATATAAAGTAACTCGATAGTTTGTGTCTAAAAGTAATACACATTAATATCAAGAAAATAATTTAATTGAAGAGACTCAATAAACGCATTTAAAATTCCACCTTTTTAATTTAGTTGATAACAAACTATGGTTGGTATTTGAATATTAAATTAAAGACAATTCAAAAATATAAAATTACATTTCTATGTGCCTTTAAATGCGTCCAATACAAATAATTGTTCTTCTGCTTAGGCTCGAACACAGTTCCACTTTTCCTTCCGTTAATTCGCCTGTAAGTTATAGATTGGCTAAGTCCCGTTATGCCAGCACATTTTGAAAACAAACTACTCACCCTCATCAGAGTACTTGGTTGAACAAGTGAATTTTGCATATTTGACAGTATTGTTTCGGATTTTAAATCCAAAACACCTATACAAAGTTTTAAAGTAAAAGTAGACATTTTCAATACTAGCAACACTGAAAGTTGTAAGACAATAACATAGCAAGGCCTTACATTTATACACATCTGTATTATACTTAAAAATGACATTACTGTTAATTTCCCAATTAAGATGTATACTTTTAAACCTAATTATCTTTCAACTCTACTACTTTCTTCTCAAATACATACTTTAGACACATACAATATCTACCCCTAACTTTATTCGAATTGGGAAAGCCCAATTATTTATGAAATGTATTTCGAGGATTGCCATGGTATATTAAACAAAAAACGAAAATATGGGCGATAATAGCGCACTACCTTGTATTAAAAAAATTCCGGATTCAAACTTCTAGCACATTATAATATAGAAATTTCATCAAAATCTCTTCGTTCCATTTTGAATATATGTTAAAAAGAAAAGAAAAATATATTTTCAGCATCCCATTTGCATATGGCAGACGCATTCGAAATTTTCTTCTTGCTGGTCTGTGCAAGTTTTCTGACGCAATTTCATTTCACGCATCCACTTAGTTTCTTTTCTAAAATTTTTGTCCATAACTGACAAATTTTGGAACTATTTGCAGGTCTTCTTTTCATTCAAAATATTTTCTTCAGACCACTCCATATTCTCTTATGAACAATTTTTAATTAATGCCAAGTGCTAAATAAATTTCATTTCATTAACAAAAAAAAATAAAAAAATCTCGGGTCTTCAGTCTTGCTTGCAGAACTATAAAAAAAATGGCTTCTTGTGACCCAAGTACATTTATTACCTCGTTTGAAACTGGCCCACGATGGCCCTCGATATCAATAGAAATCAGCAAATTTAAAAGGAGTCTTGTTGGAAGTTCGACGCATACTCGTCGCGCGCTCGTCACGTTCTCGTCAAGCGCTCGTCTCGCCAAATTTATACGCATCTTAAGAGCTTGTAAGTAGGCCTCATCGTATCTTCATACACGGCGGCGTATACACTTAAAATTGATAAAATGCTATTGGTTTATAGCTTTAAAAAATAACAAAAATATTACATTTTCGCATTGACATTAATCCCAGCTTGTAGTTCTTGACTTACACTATCACGCAGCAGAGATAATGAAAATAATAATTTAGTCAAAAGTTATTCGTGTTAAAGAATGACAAAAATGCCATTTATCAATTATATGTTTGATGATTTTTAGCTCAAAAAATATGCGTCGAGCAAATTACCTCACCATTTTTTGGGAATCCATCGTCTAGATTCGCAATTACATATAAAAAACTTAGATGTAGCCATGGCTTTTCATCAGCTACGAAAACCTACTAAAACTATTATTTTTACTATTATTTTTTCTTATAAAATACAATTATTCGAAGTGAAAAATTAGAATTGCTGAGTAAAAAAAATATATTTAACTGGGTAAATAAAATTGCAATTAATTTCGAGCCAGTGAAATCATGAATTTTTGGCGCTAATGAAATCACAAAATTTTACGATGCCATGTAATATATTATTGCAAACTATGAACACCTTACCAAATTCTGGCTACACCCTGTAAGGTACTTCAGTTCAGACTTACCTACTAAACCAAAGACAGTTAGTTAATCTTGACGATGTCCTGCACAGTGAACGGCAAACCGATACAAAAAATAAACAAATCACTTACTACACTTGGAAGGGTTACGTCGACATAGCCTAGTCATAGAAGATAAAAACACTCTCTATTTTAAACTAGACTATGAAGTTCCATAAGCCCAACAATGCAGGAGACTAACAACTTTGCAGTAATAAGAAAGAAAACTACAAAAATATCTGCAAAGAGAAAGAATTAGAAAATTGATAATGTATGAGAAAATGAGTATTTAAGTGATAGTAAACAGAATATAAGCAATAAGTAATTACACAAAAAAAGTTATAGATAATTACAAGAATTAGATCATAGAAATCAACTTATAACTGTCGCTCAAGTGGTTAAAATCTTAATAAAATTTTTCGGAAAAGTATGTAACAATTTTGAACAAAATAACTAGTTTCTAAAATATTGAATTGTTAAACAATTAAAATTTTCAATAAATGTATCATTATAATATTCATTACTTTAGACAATAATTAAATGGTTAATTGGCCACTCTGGGAACCATAATAAAAAAAACCTCAATTACAGTAGGGTTTCGCAAAATAAAACATTTAAATTTGAGGTTGTAGCGCCACGGAGTCGGCTGTGTTTCACCTTACAAGATTTACTGGCTCGCCGAAAGTATTATGTGATATGGTAAATTTAGCATTAGAAAAATATTAAAGTCCAAATATTTAAAATCTATTAATTAGAAAAAAGTTCAAAATCATGTACAGAAGAATCCCTCACTTGTTAGCCCTCTAGGTAATCGAAAAAGAAACTCTGCTCAGATAACTAAGCGATTAAAAATACAGGTTTAATATCCATTAGGCTTAACCATCAGAAACTCTCGTGTAAATACCTTGGTTAAAACTAGGTACTTAGCTGAATCACTTTCAAACAGGTGGATAAACAAGGCCTGTGACGTAGTCAGCTTCACCAGAAAGGACGTTGACCTGGCTCAATATGGAGATTATCCCATTCAGAGGCTCACAATCCTAAAAGTACAGCACAATAACCCAAATTGCATATTTTTTCCCAAACGCTGTATATTATAAAATTTCATACAAAAAAAAAGAGAACCAATGAAGAAATCCAAAGACAATACTGTAGTTATCCCAAAGACCCTCGAACTCAAGAAAATGGTGGCATCTGATAAAAGTAAAGCCGTTGTTTCTGGGTTGACTGGAGAAAATAATCGCCAAACTGGCTGTATGGTGAAACCACCAAATCATCAAAAAATTTTTTGCACCCCAATTTGGTTTTGTTACTTTAATTGGCCATTTATAACCAAATCCCTTATCTTGGGAAAATAGTTAAAACTAGACCACTTCTTCTCGCTCTTGCATCAGATAGCCAAAAGAGAACGATTTTTCTCAAGTCACTCGCACATTCCTTCCAACGGAAGTTACCAAAAAACCTAATAAAAAAGTCCATCAAAAATCTATCCAAAAAAAATAACCTTAATCTCGTAGCAATAATCTCGAACCCTTTAAATTTATCATACAATTTGGACTATTTCCGGAAAATATATACAAAAATTCTTCTATTTCAATTATAAATTGGCCAGTACTGTAATCAGACAGAGACAACCAATATCTTAATAATCTAAACTGCCTCGTCCTACAAAATGAATATCCTATGGACAAAGTACTTTATGGATTCAAAATATTCAAAAATGAAATCTAGTTAGTTCGAAATAGTTCGATGGTCTAATTTCAAATATTTTGAATTAACAAAAATGCTTAATTAATAAAGGGAAATATTCAACTAGTACACTAAAAACAACATAATGAAAAAGTCGATACTATCTTATTTCGAATTTAACATTTCGATATATTCAACAGAAGTGCCATCATATAGGCAACCATAAAAACTTTCCGTGCTTCGAGTGGACCTGACTATTTATCTGAAACAGCTGATATGTGAGAATAAATAAATATTTTCTGAAAAAGGAAAATCAACAAGAAAACCAATAAGCACTGTTTATATTTATCCAATCATTAAGAAAACGCTTTTCCCAATCTGTGATACATTGTCTCGAGGTACCTGACGAAATTTACAAATTACAGAAATATGTTAAGTTTCGATGTCAATCAAAATTTCAAAATGTAAACAAAAAGGACTGATCTGAATATAGATGAAACCAATATTAATGAATAAAAAACAATAGGTAATCATTAGTTTTATAGTAGAAAACATCGTTTACTGTAAATTTACGTTTCAAGTTATGCATGTCATTGACAACCTTTAAAGAAAAACGTACAAATCAAAAATCTATTTATTACTTTAGTAATCTGAACCTGTAATTTAATTTAGAAAAATGTAAACGAAAATATTTATTATTTAAGATCAATTTTTAACCGTAACACAAGAAAACGTTACGATTTAGATGTTCACTAAAACACAGCCTTCTAAAGCAAAAATTATATTTCGGTAGAGTTTTTATATTTGGTTTATCTGTTATTTAAAAATTAAAAAGTATTTTTAACTTTAAAATAATAAAATCGCATTTTGTGACGTTATGTCTCTGAAAACCCAAATAAAATCCCTTCGGAGCCCCGCCACTGTAAGCCTTATCGGCGTAGCTTTTCTGCAGATGTCAATTTCTCCTTTCTCAACAATAGCCAGCTGTCCTTTGGGAGTCCGACGCTTCACTGGTTCCTTTATGCCACCCTCGTGAACTTTTGCTGATTCTGCTCCAGTTTTACTTGGTCAGATTTATTATCCCTGGCATAAATTAACTGGTCTTCGTTTAAACCGGTTTTTAGTTGCTTTTTTTTGTGAGAATTGTAGAAAAATGCCGCTTATTTAAAATTGCATAAAACTCTGAAATTTCTATGTGCATAGTATGTTTTTTTATTGTTCGAAATGCACTTTTCATATTTTGAATTGAGTATTTGATTGATATACAGACATCGATTTAAAGTATTTTTCTTAAAATTTTATTTAAATTATTTTAATAATCTTCGGGAAATGTTTAAAAAGAAATATTATGTTTTATACCACTAAATTTATCTGGAAAACAGTGACTGCAGTTTCAACTCACAGAGTCATTTTCAAACTGAATTAAAAAGGTAGACTAAGTATTCAATACAGAAACATGAGAAAATTTAACCATAAATAAAAAACTACCTGAAACATTACATTATTACAAATGGGAGGTACTAAATTTTGGGAACTAATTATTATTTGGCAACAACAAATAACGGGGAAAACCCAAGTTCTGTCTGGTCATTAAGCAAATTTACTTTTTATTTTTACTATGTTTATATATTTCTAAAGATTCAAGAATGCTTAACTTTTGGCCCTTTGTTGAATAATGTAATATGTCAGTGTTGCTTAAATTGGGAAAACTATGGTTGTGTTCTAAGCAATGGTTGGCAATGCTCGAGTCTGTTTTTTGTAGTCTATATGATCAGTAGTGATCTGAAAAGCGAGTTTTAAAGCTTCTACCACTTTGTTCAATATACAAACTATCACACTCTGAACATTTTATCTTATAAACTCCTGATTTATCAAATTTATTAATTTTATCTTTAGCATTGTAAAGGATAGTGGACAGATTGTGTTGAGATTTAAAGGCTACTTTTATGTTATGTTTGGAAAGAGTATTAGCTATGTTTTCTGATAGGGTACCACAGTATGACAAAGATATATAAGATTAACTATCTTTATCATTTTTTATTTGGGGATATATTGAATTAAAAACTAGTTGTTTTTGTCTTTAAGTAATTAATTTCTTTATGGTTTGTTGGGAGAAATTGTTTGATATTGCAATACTTTCAATGATATTTAGTTCCTCTTGAAGATCTTCTTCAGAGAGAGGCAAAGAGAATGCTCTATGTATAATTGAATTGTATGCAGCCATTTTGTGTTGTAGGGGGTGAAAAGAATCATTAGATATAGTATTACCAGTAAACGTTGATTTTCTAAAAATTTTAAAATTACACTGATTATTGAGGTGAGATCTAGAAGGTTTATTTTATGGTTATTTTCAGTTTCCAGAGTAAATTTAATTTTTGGATGGCAATTATTAATGTATTGTAAGAATTTTTGAAGCTGTCTAGTAGTGCCTTTAAAACATGTTAGAACATCATCCACATATATGTACCAAAATTGAACATGGTTTTTACTTAAAGGGGAATTAAGACTTTTGTTTTTTATATTTGACATGAAAATGTCTGCTAGGACGGGGCTAAGAGAATAACCCATTGGCTGGCCTGAATTTTGTAAATAAAATTTGTTATTAAACTGGAAATAGGTTTGTGACAGGCAAAGTTCAAAAGAGGACAAGATTTCAGCAGTAACTATTGGATTTATATTTCGTTCCTGTTACATTTCTTGGATAAGTATAAATCATTCTTCTGTTGGAATATTAAAAAACTGCTTTTATGTCAAAAGAAACTAGAATGGAGTTATCTGGGTTTTTTATGTTTTTTAATTTTTGGACGAGATCTATTGAATTATTTAAACTGTGACTTTGTTTAAAGTTAGTTATTTGTTTGAAGAATGAATTTAGTTTCATACTTAGTTCTCTCGTGGGGCTATTCTTACAATGCTAAAGATAAAATTAATAAATTTGATGAATCAGGAGTTTATAAGTTAAAATGTTCAGAGTGTGATAGCTTGTATATTGGACAAAGTGGTAGAAGCTTTAAAACTCGCTTTTCAGACCACTACCAATCATATAGACTACAAAAAACAGACTCGAGTTTTGCCAATTATTGCTTAGAACACAGCCACAGTTTTCCTAATTTAAGCAACACTGACATATTACATTATTCAACAAAGGGCCAAAAGTTAAATATTCTTGAATCTTTAAAAATATATAAACATAGTAAAAATAAAAATGTAAATTTGCTTAATGACAGACAGAACTTGGGTTTTCCCCGTTATTTGTTATTGCCAAATAATAATTAGTTCCCAAAATCTAGTACCTCCCCTTTGTAATAAAGTAATGTATCAGGTAGTTTTTTATTTATTGTTAAATTTTTTCATGTTTCTGTATTGAATACTTAGTGTACCTTTGTAATCCAGTTTGAAAATGACTCTGTGAGTTGAAACTGCAGTCTGTTTTCTAAATAAATTTAGTGGCATAAAACATAATAGTTCCTTTTAAACATTTTCCGAAGATGACTAACTACCAATTAGTAACGGCTACTAGCATCAATTTTTTATTTTAATAATGTTTATGAATAAAGTAATTACAGTAGAGATAATAGTTTTACAAAATTTCCGTGAAAATAAACCTTCTTGGTGGACATAGCTTCCTTTTAAGGTTATAGGCAAACAGTGATCTAGGATTAGGTTCATATAACACTGGACAACAGCCAAAATATATTTAAAATAAAATCGACTAAGTCCTACCATTTTTGGTCTCCTAAAACCGAAATTAAATTTATCTTTTTAATATTAGTTCAAATTTTACATATACGTGATATTGTATCTCCCTATATATTAACAATAAAACCGCAAAAAATGCTCGTGGTATGTTTGTATTGTTATAAAAATACAGGGGTGCGAAGTTGCCAAATGTACGCTTTCCCCAAGTTAAGGAAATTTTGCACAACTTGGCAACACGACATGGGATTTCTAGAGATGACCTTCCATATACAAAGTCCCAACTCCTCAGGGCTTAAAATAAGGAAGATAGCCATTTAAGCCCATGTAATTCCACTTTTATGTCTGGTTTGTACTGAACAGCCCCTGTATACAAACGAATGATAAACGCCACTATTGCGAATATCGTGGAATCGAATAGAAAATTCTCGAACATTCTCTAAAAATGTAGAAGCTACATTTCGGTATACAAGCAGCTACAAAGCAAAGGGGTTATTCAGTCGAAGTTATTGAGTGGAATCGAATAGTTGAGCTTGTAAGATCTCTCGGAATAAATCCGGACCAGGCCGAGATAGTACTCTTTACAAAAAAGAGTAAAATGGGGAGACTTCCGGCAATTACATTGGTGGGAAAGACTCTTCAACTTAAGGGGACAGTAAAACACCTGGGAGTAATTCTGGACTCATGACTGAGCTGAAATGATCATATTGAGGCTCTAACAAAGAAAGTCATATGTGCTTTCTGGGTTTGTAAACGAGCTTTTGGGTGTAAATGGGGACTGACACCTAAAGTGCTATTTTGGATATACACTATGGTAATCCGCCCTATGATAACGTACGCCGCTATGGTATGGTGGCGTAGTACAACAAAGCGCAAACCACATTCTTCAACTTGACAAAGTTCGGAGAATGGCTTGTGTGGGAATATTGAGTGCGATGAGGACTGCTCCCACCAGGGTTCTGGAAGTCCTTGTGAACCTACCTCCTCTTCACTTATACATAGAGAATGAGGCCCTGAAGACTGTTTATCGTCTCAATTGCCTGGGACATATTGGAACTGAAACGGGCGGCTACTCAGGTGTCTGGGAAAACGTGGTGGAGGGGTGTCCATCACTCCCTTTGCGGACAGATTACACGACGCCGCTTTTAAAACCCAACCTCTCCCTGGATATATTACTGGCAAGTAGAGAGGATTGGGAGGGACAACAAAATATTCCGAAAAATGGATCCTGGTGGTATACTGATGATAAGATAAGATAAAAGAGCTGGAGCCGGAGTATTCGGCAGGAGCACAGAAGTCAGAGAGTACTACCCTCTCGGATAATGTGCGACAATTTCACAGCGGAAATTTGTGCTATTCTGCAGTATACCCAACTCTGTGAGAGGGACATAGACAGGAATAGAGTAATAAATATATGCTCAGACAGTAAGGCTGCGATATTGGCACTGAAGTCCAGTATTGTAACTTCGCGACTGGTGTCTGAATGCAAGGATGTACTAAATGATATGACAAAGAACGGATGCACAGTCAGACTCGTATGCGTGCCAGGTCACTCGGGCATACGCGGAAATGAGGAAATAGACCGTCTGGCAAAATTAGGCTCGGCAATGGAACGGTATGGACCCCAACCAATATTACCTGTCCCAATTGCTATTGGCAAAAAGGAATTAAAATCGTTGCCGGAAAGCAAATTTATTGAATCATGGAGGGGAGCTCCTGGAATGAGGTGTGCTAAGAAACATATAACTGAACCTAGTGCACTGCGGACTAAGAAGCTTCTCTCCTTGGGAAGGAAAGAGCTGCGAATTGTGGTTGGATTGTTGACAGGACATTATCACCTCAGGGGCTATCTTCATAAAATCGATGTCGAAGATGACTCGATGTGCCGATGCTGTTTGGAGGAGGAAGAAACTGTGGACTATGTCTTCAGAGGGTGCCCAACACTCAACGGACTGAGGCAGATATTTCGGAGATACAATTTTGTTACCGGAAACAGTTAGGCAAGTTCAACTAATGAGGCTGCCTGGATTCGCAAAGGCGATCGACCTGGAATTACCTGCAGCTATGGTGGGATGTAAAGGGCCCAATAGAGACCTAGGCATCGATGATCTAGTATCACCACTTCTTTTTCATTCATTCATTCAAGATGTCTCGAAAGTGTGTAAACAATCCAGATCAGTTCTGTTACGTTTGTGGTGAGGTGACTTTTGCGTCTCAGAAATGGTCTATTACCCCATTGATATAAAAAGCATATCAACTTTATTTCAGCTGAAATACTGAGGATCTGAGAAATTGGTTAAATAGTAAAAAACTATCTATGCGGTTTGCTGTCCCAACGATCTGGAGGGAGAACCTTCAAATCATGTTAATGATTGCAATTTTTACATGATACCTCGTGTTAGGCAAGGCACGCGTAAATCTAAGAAGAAAAAATGGGTTATCAACTATCCAAATATACCATCTACCGTGAGACCTGTGCCTCATAATGACGAACTTCCTATTCCAGAAACGCAGAAACATTCACTTATGAACCAGATTATAATGATACAACGATTTCTCACGAAGAAGATATGCCATCAACATTAAGAGATCCTGATTTCACACCCAGCACGTGATTCTGCCAGCCGCACAAAATAACCCCATCAAAATTAAATGACCTTCTGAGAGACTTAGAACTTCCAAAAAGTAAAGCCAAGTTACTAACATCAAGATTCCAGTAGTGGAACTTATTATAAGACGATGTTTCAGTATGTGTGTTTCGTAAAGGCCATAAAGGCCAAGCACCATTTTTTAATATGGAAAAGAACTTGGTTTTCTGCAATAACTTTAGCGGTTTATTGGCGGCTTTAAACATAAACTACAAGCCAGAAGAATAAAGATTGGTTATAGACAGTTTAACTTTGAGTTTAAGAGCAGCGCTATTGCATATGAGAAATATTTTACCGTGTATTCCTGTTGGATATGCAGTTCACATGAAACAGTCATACAACAGTATGTCAATCTATTGACAAATATAAAATACGATAAGCACCAAAGGCAGATTTGTGGCGACTTAAAGGTGATTGCACTTTTACTTAAGTTGACTTTCACCTCATTATCACTAATTTCTTCGGAAATAAGCTGACAATTACGTTACTCTTGTTGAAAATATACTTTCATCATATCTTTAAAGATCCATTTCCAAAACTCACATCTGGACTTTCTTCCTGACAACTGCGGAGCTGTATGTGTTGAGCATGGCGAACACTACCAGTGGAATGCTTCTATGCTTACCGACTACTGTTTGACTCTCGTTGCTCCAGAAACAATTCACAGAAGAGAAGCAAAAAGAAAACGGATATTTAGTTTCTCTACGAGTGTAAAAGCATACATTTTTATATTATTTTGTTAAAAATAAAATAAATAAAACTTGTTCTTGAGAATTGCAACTACGTTTCTAGTTTCATTGTCATTTTTATATTCAGCGACTCAAAATTAACAAAAAAATGTATTTTTCATACAGGATACAACAAATAAATTAAAATTTGTTGCGTAGTGTAATTAGTCATTTAATTAAATTTTTTGGGCAACATGAAGTACACAGTCATGCGAAATGACACAGTATACAATTATTTCCATTAAAACTACAGAGTAGCTATAAGAGAATTTGCCATCTAGCGGAAAATTATGAAAATAATTATTTAAATAAAAAAAAAATTAATATACCACGTTTTTAAAACGGATCAAAAATATAAAATAATTTCTTCTAGCCCCAAACAGATTTGTAATACCATCTTCTTCTTCTTCTTCTTCTTCTTCTTCTTCTAGGTAGAACCAAGTTCTGTTATCTATACAATGCCTCGTCGATCCTCGTTTGAAGTCGAAATCCAGCTGTCTCTCCATTTTTTGGGGGGCCGTCCAGGCGGCCGTTTGGTGTTTGGTTTCTCTCTCATCACGGTTTTTGCTAGTCTGTCATCGTCCATTCGTTCCACGTGATCTCTCCACTGCCCACGACGGTTTCGAACCCACTTCACAATATCCCCCACTCCGCTGTCCTCGCGTATTTTTGCGTTTCTTATTCTATCTCTTAAATTTGTTCCCGTGATCATTCTCAGCGTTTTTATTTCTGTGGTTCTCATAATTTGTTTTGTCTTTGTGGTTTCATTTCTTGTTTCTGCGCCGTAGGTCAGTATCGGTCTTACACAGACCTTGTAAATTCTTGCTTTGCTCTCAACCGTCATATGTTTATTGTTCCAGATTATATCTCTTAATTGGCCTGATATCATGGCCGCTTTGTTGGCCTGTGTGCGTACTTCTTCCGTTACTGCCCTGTTACTTGTTATATGTGCTCCTAGGTATTTAAACTTCCCAACCTATTGGATATGTTTGTCATCAACCATTAGTTTGCATCTTACCGGTTCTTTTGTTATTACCATTGCTTTGGTTTTCTCCACAGATATCTTCATATTATACTGTTTGGCTGTTCGATTGAGATGGAAAAGCATACTTTGTAAGTTGTCCTCGCTATCTGCTGTCAAGGCAACATCGTCTGCAAAGCATATAATCTGAACGATGTTGTGTCCCATTGGGTACCCAATATTTGTGCTTTTTACCTCATCAATGATTTCGTCCATGATTACATTGAAAAGTGTTGGACTTAGGCTATCACCCTGTCTTATTCCGATGAAAGTCCTAATCCCACACACATTATCCTGAAAAATTATGACTACGAATTTATAACAGCTATTAAAATACTTGTGAGATTGAGAAAGAAAAACGTGGGATGTATGCAATAGATAATAACAAGAAGTGTAGAGTAGCGGTCGTTGAACAAACTGACACAATAGTTATTATTTATTGTGTAAAGCAATACTGTAGTCAAAACCTGGAACATTGAAAACGTAAAATTGAATCCTTAATCGTTGAAGTAAGAGTTCATTACATTGAAAAAAAAATGTTTTTGATCTACTTACTACTCATTTAACAATTTATTTTGGGAATTTTTGGAACTTGCTACGTATATCGTATAAAAAGCGAATAAAAATTTTAAATTAAAACAACTGTTACGTAGAACGGCATAATTTTATTAGAAGGAAAATGCTCAAAGGCACATTATTATGCTAGCTATGGAACTCGTGACATTTTTGATATACGATCTACTCATCTTTAATAACCAAAGATATTATAGTTTAAGTTTCCACATAGCAAGCCCGCTTGTCACTGCGATGTCAAATGACAGGGCCTGATATTTATAAATTATGAGTTTATCTTTCTCTTTCGATTTATCATATTGATAAGACTGCGTCTATGACAAAATTTGAGAGCTCTGCATTAATAATGATGATAGTTGCAAACATGTTAAGTTGGTCCTTCTAGAAACTCCCCAAGAAAATAATTGTTTGTTAAAATTCAACTAGAATATTTTCGCCCCGCATTATACAGGGTGTAAATTTGAAAATTTTCTATCCGCCAATTTTATTAGCAAGGGAGTTTAATGAAACCATGCCAGAATCCGTTTAGCGATGAATGTACATCTTTTCTAAATGTGAAAAAATAATTTTTGGCGCAAATAAAATCTCAATATTTTACTATAAAATATAATATATTACCAACTATGACAAACTATAAACGCCTTACCAAATCCTGGCAATACCCTGAAAGGTACCTCAGTTCAGACTTACCTAACGTTTGTACTAATGCTTACTGGAGTCTACCTATACGCTAGCTCATCTCAGGGTAGATTCGTTATTTTTATATTTTTCCACTTTTTTTAATATATTGCCTGTGTAAATTTTATAAATGTCTAATTCAGGAAAAAGGCGCCACCAAATTTTACTTTAAAACTTTGCCCTAATGATTATACTACGAGTAATTGTAGTAAAGAAAACTTGGAAAAGAACAAATATTCAATATGTCATATCCGGGTAATAAATCGCAGAGTCTAAGTACTTAAAAGTATCCTAATTTAAAATTATAGGAAATAAAACCAATTAAATAGAGGCCAATACATTTATTCCTCACGGTATACCCCTTCCCAGAAAATAAGTACAACCCCTGGAAAAAGTAATCATCAGTGTGAATTATTGCAAGCTCCTCTAATGGGGCTATCTAATAGAAATGCGATTATAAATGGTTAATTGCAATAAATAAAAACTTTGTTAACGACTTAGTCGAAAGTTACTGACTTTCTATGACGTAGAAAAAGTGAAAAATAAAACGAAAGAGTAAGTTAAACTTAACAGTGCCCTGCACAGTAAACGGCAAACCGATCCAAAAAGTAAACAAATCAACTACTACACTTGGAAGGTTTACGTCGACATAGCCTAGTCATAGAAGATAAAAACACTCTCTATTTTAAACTAGACTATGAAGTTCCATAAGCCCAATAATGCAGGAGACTATCAACCTTACAGTAATAAAAAAATAAACAATATCAAAAAACTACAAAAATGTCTGCATAGAGAAAGAATTAGAAAATTGTTAATGAGAGAGATAATGAGTGTTTAAGTGATAGTTGACAGAAATATAAGCAATAGATAATTATACAAAAAAAAGTGATAAATAATTACAAGAATTGGATAATAGAAATAAACTTATAACTGTCGCTCAAGTGGTTAAAATCTTAATAAAATTTTGCTGAAAAGTATGTTACAATTTTGTACAAAATAACTATTTTCCAAAATATTGAATTGTTAATTAAAATTTTCAATAGCTGTATAATTATAATATTCATTACTTTAAACAATTATTAAATGGTTAAATAGCCACACTGGGAGTCTAAAACAGAACCATAAAGAAAAAACCTCAATTACTGTAGGATATTCCCAAAAAAAAACATTTAATTTTGAGGTTATAGCGCCACGGAGTTGACTTCGTTTCACTTTACAAAATTTACTGGTTCGCCGCAAAGATTAAGTGATATGGTAAATTTAGCAAAAGATAAATATCATTAAAAAAATATTAAAGTCCAAATATTTAAAGTCTATTAATTAAAAAGGTTCAAAATCATGTACAGAAGAATCTCTCACCTGTTAGCCCTCTAGGTAATAGAAAAGGAAACTTTGCTCAGATAACTAAGCGATTAAAAATACAGGTTTAATATCCATTAAGCTTAACAATCAGAAACTCTCGTGTACACACTTTGGCTAAAACTAGGCACTTAGCTGAATCACTTTCAAACATGTGGATAAACAAGGCCTGTGACGTAGATGCCTTCACCAGAAAGGACGTTGACCTGGCTCAATATGAAGATTGTCCCATTTAGAAGCTCACAGTCCCAGAAGTGCAGCACGATAACCCAAACTGTACATTATAAAATTCCATCCAAAAAAAGAAAGACTGAAGAAATCCAAAGACACTGAAGTTATTCTAACATACTGTAGTTATTCTAAGACGTATTGTAGTTATCCCAAAGACCCTAAAATAAAGAAATAAAAATTCCTACTAAATCAATCGTATCAAAGGCCTACGCAAAGCCTAGCTAAATTTTGCATAAACACAAAACTGATTATTCCAAAAAAAATATGTACATACCTCAAACTCAAGAAAATGATGGCATCTGATAAATGTTAAGCCGTTGTTTCTGGACTGGCTAAAGAAAAATAATCGCCAAATTGGCTGTAGGGTGAAAGGACCAAATACTAAAAAAATTTTGCACCCCGGCTTGGTTTCGTTAATTTAATCGGCCATTTATGACCAAGTCCCTTAACTTGGGAAAACAGTAAAACTAAACCACTTCTTCTCGCTCTTGCCTCAGATAGCCAAAAGAGAATTTTTCTCAAATCACTCGCACATTCCTTCCAATGGAAGTTACCAAAAAGACTTAATAAAAAAGTCCATCAAAAACCCATCCAAAAAAAAAATAACCTTAATCTCGAGGCAATAATCTCTAACCCTTTAAATTTATCATACAATTTGAACTATTTCCGGAAAATATATACAAAAATTCTTCTATTTCAATTTTAAACTGGCCAGTACTGAAATCAGACAGAGACAATCAATATCTTAATAATCTAAACTGCCTCGTCCTACAAAATGAATATCCTATGAACAAAGTACTTTACGGATTCGAAATATTCAAAAATGAAATCCAATTCGTTCGAATTAGTTCGAGGGTCTAATTTCAAATATTATAATTACCAAAAATTCTAATTAGTAAGGTAGAGGGAAATAATCTACTAATAAACTAAAAACAACATAATGAAGAGGTCGATTTTAACTTATTTCGAATTTAGCACTTCGATATATTCAACAGATGTGCCATTTTATAGGCAACCCTAAAAACTTTTCATGCAATCCAGTGGACCTGACTATTTATCTAAAACAGCTGATATATGAAAATAAATAAACATTTTCTGAAAAAGGAAATTCAACAAGAAATCAAATAAACACTGTTCATATTTATCCAATCATCATAAAAACACTTTAACCAATCTGTGATACATTGTCTCGAGGAACCCAACGAAATTCACAAATTATAAAAATAGGTTAAGTTTCGATGTTAATCAAAATTATAAAATGTTAACAAAAGGAATGATCTGAATATAGATGAAACCACTATTAATGAATGAAAAACAAAAGGTAATCATTAGTTTTATAGTAGAAAACATCGTTTACTGTAAATTTACGTTTCAAGTTATGCATGTCATTGACAACCTTTAAAGAAAACGTACAAAACAAAAATCTATTTGTTACTTTAGTAATCTGAACCTATAATTTAATGTAGAAAAATGTAAACGAAAATATTTATTATTTAAGATCAATTTTTAACCATAACAAATGAAAATGCAAATAAAAAAATTGTCACTATTGGAGTGCAGAAAACTCATATATTTTTCGAGAAGGGAATATACAAAGGCCACGAAAACCTAATGATTGGGCTGATATTCTTAGAAATGTCATTAATGATTCTTTATTTATTGAAGAAAACCTCAAAGGATATCTGCACCTCAATACGCTTGAAGGGACTATGGATCCTCTTGTATGTCACTAGCTAGAGATTTAAATTGATGCAGCAAAGTTGAAGATTTGTTATATTTCCAGCAGAACGATGCTCTAGGTCACTATTTTTTTACCGTTCGACAGTGGTTAAGCGAGAAATTCCCTAGTAGATGGACTGAGAGAAGGAGGAATTGAATGCTTCTGTAATCGCTGGAATTAGCTCCTTTTGACTTATTTCCTTGGGAACTTCTTGAATCTTTTGTTTATGAAAAACAGCCTGCTGATATGATGTTCTTAAAAGGCGAATTACAGCAGCATTCCCATCAATTCCATTCGAAATCTTATGAAATGTATTCGAAAACATACTTTATTATTGTTCCGAGCATAATGGACAATATTTTTAACAGTTTATAAACTAGTGGTAAAGTGGATCCTATCCATTTTATTTTTGAAAATTATTCCTCGCAAGACAAATTTTTTTTTCGTAAAAGTAAAATAATCATCAAATAAAAAAATTAAACGTTAAAACTAGGCTTTACTCCTGTTCAAAGGTGGAATTAATGTCAATTAATCATACCTAAATGTATCTACTAAAAAGAAAATCAATTAAATAAGTATGTTTGAAATAATTAATACTTAAATTAACAAATCTTGGTGCAGGTAAGTTCTAATCACGTTTATTTTGAAACGCAATTTCTTTGAAATTCTCACTCAGAAAGTAATAAATTAGGGTATTATTGAAAAGAGATTTGAACGCTTTACAATGATTTGCCACTTGACCCCCTTCCTATTTAAAATTTTGAGCGTAACATCTACTTTTCCCAGGAGTTGAACTACGAAGGCGAAGTGTCTCTTTGAAAATAAATTTGACGTATCTTCTCGATTTTCAATGTTATTTACTGGAAGGGAGATATTGAGGGTGGAAAGTTTTCAAACCTGGCACCCCGTATAATTAGAGAAACACGTTGACACCATTTTACTTAATTATTTAAATTTATAAACCTTTTTGTAACTATACGGGATACTTCTAAAAACCTATGCCATCGCTCGTGGACAGACTCTCTCCCTAAAAACTGGAAAAATATTTCTCATTAACGCGCGCCTAATGTTGTTTCGTATCTGAGATAAATAGTTATAATTTTTCTGTTTTTTTTTTCGGTTTTCCGAAACGCTTCCGAAACAGTTTTAGCAAAATAAAGAAACATTGGGATGTGAGACCTACTTAAAACGATATATAGAAAAATGTATAACGATTTATCATGGGCGTGCGTGTATAGTCAAACAAATAAAAATAATTTTATAAAAAAATGCCTCTTGCAGGTTGTGAGAGGGTCTTGTGTACAGTACTTCGATCTGTAAGATATTTTGTACGTTAATCTAACATAACAGTGAAATATTTAGACTTTTGTGAAGTCTATTTTTTTTTGGGGCAGGTTCTTTATTTCTTCTACCGATACTTTCTCTTGCAGTACGGTGCCATGCATTCAAAGAGCATTTGCTCCGATGCTTAAATGGCAAATCTCGTTCTCAGCTTTCTTCATCTTTTCACCGACTTTTAAAAAGAACCATGTTCTAAATTCAACCGCTAAATAAACTTTTTAATTTACTTGAATGAAATTTCTTGTATTATGTTCATGAAGTTATTGCCATGGCCTCATATTAATTTTTTGGTAAAAATTGGTTCAGCAAAACCTAATATGGTGTTTACAATATGGCGGACAAAAATATTACTTAGTCTAATTTACTACAATATGGCGGATTCGAAAGTTCACATGTCCTGATCTTATACCAACTTGGTATAGGGGTCTTTTAAAGGTGTTAATTACAACTTTAAAATTATTTTAAAAAAATTTAATATGACTGATGCAATATGGCGATTTTAAAATTTTACATTTCTCTTTTATATTCAAAAAAAATTAGTACTGTTGGCTTTTCCAGGTTTTAGATTAAGACTAAATTGAGAAACATCTTTAAATAAACAGCCTTCCGGAGAAATTTTTAGAGGTATTGCTTTTTTTTTCAACATTCTGTATATATATATATATATATATATATATATATATATATATATATATATATATATATATACTAACCTGAACTAACCCGTCTTCTGTCGATAAATTCTGTCGATAAAATTATTAAAAACAGAACAAAAAGGAGTTCCACTCCCTGAAAGTGTGGTTTCACCAAGGAAATTGGAGGGGGTAAAAGAAGGGGAATACCTTTTCGGCCGGCATGTAAAGCCCCTTAAAGGAACTATATCGTACTTGCGCAGCATGTTAGGAGACAGGACCCGACTTGAGCAATCATTTATTACGTTATTATATTAGAAAAATTACAATTTAGAGTTTGTTATACAAATACCAATTCCGAAATTTAACTAATGTCACAGCACGACACAACAAAAAAAATCAAGAAAATTTTAAGCGTCGGGACGATGACAAACGACCACATTAAATATTTGCACTTTCGCAAAATCCTGCTCTATTTTCTGATTCTCATATTGCCAACCTCATGCAACAAATTTTCTATGAAATTTCTTTCTGCGTTTACTCCACGTAATCACTTGATGCCAATGTATGACATTTATTTCCTGAATGTTGGATTAATTTTTTAGGTATTTAGCCTATTTTTGTAGTTTTCCATATCTTCTCTAACTTTCTTGGGTTTCACCCACTCAGAGACTGCGTTCCAGATCGAATGTTAACTCCCTATCCTCTTCATGTCTTAGCAAAGGATACCCGAGTGAAACGCTAGAAACTATGGAAAAAATTCTGGAGTGAAAATTTGTGATATTTTGGTTCAGAACTAAAAATCAGATAATAGAATTTTTATAAATAATTTAAACCAACTCCTAAAAAAGCGCTAAAATGTGAAAAATAACATTTAAGACATTCTTTTTTATTTTAATCCATAGTGGTGGCGTTTCTTTATGAACATCTTTAAAACTCTGACATACTTAGTTCATGAAATCATAGTAATCATCTTAACTGTCTAACTTATCTTTCTGAGAGGTAATTTATGACGATCGCAAGAAAATATGCTGGTGTTATATCGGATTAAAACTACCAACATACTCATACTTGAAACAAAATAATTTTCTCATTTTTACATACGGAATTAACTGTTAATGAGGGCCATATTTCTCGAAACACCACTGTATAAATGTAAATGGAAATTGTCATTTTAGGTATTTTCATATCAATGTAGAACAAAACTCGTTAGCATGCCTTTCATGTATACGAGCATAACCTCAATATAGCAGAAGACAATAATGGCTTGCATGGTGCCAATTGATGTAAATAGGAAGTTGCCTGCTTTTATCTAACATCTACAAACTTTGCTAATTAACGTTAAACTATCTCTCCGAAGTTGTATGCAGAAAACACTGGAACTTTGATTTGTTTTCGAGTTTTAGAATTCTACCTGTTTTGCAACTATCAAATGGTTTTTGCATCAGAAAAAGTTTTTACTAAGTTTGTCTCGATCGTATTATTGCACTCTAAAAGTTTTTACGTCTTGTCGAGGTTTGTTTTGAAATCGATTTAGGGGACGTTTATTTTATATGCTACAAATGATTAGATTAGGACAATTTCTGTTAGGAATGGCTATAGAGGTAAAAGCCAGTTGCTTCATCTAGTTTGAATTTCTTCTCAGTTTCCTAACGAGATTAGTCTGTATAAACCACCTCTATTTAACATAAAATAGGAAATTCTAATTATGCGGACAAAGGCCGTTGATAAATATTACTTTCATGTTAAAGAGTGGGGAGAACTCCAAGATCATGGAAAAACTCTTAGTCTGAAAAATGACGAAAGTGCTGTTTCGTCCTAGTATGGGACTCATCAGGCCATTGGATTCGGTACAAATCTCATCTCGCATTTGTGTCGTTTAAGCAGATTTCATTGTTGCAAAATAGTAAATTCGAAACAGTGGCGACTTCTAGATGGCTCACTCAGTAACACAAGGACAACACAAACCAACAATGTTGTATAGAATCGCCATGTGGTGGCGCAACGGCAAATTAAAAAAAAAGTATATAAAAACGTTCTACTCTAAGGATAGAGGTCACATTATCCGACATCGGCAACCAAACCAATTACGAATTCCATAATTTAAGTAATATACATATATATATATATATATATATATATATATATATATATATATATATATATATATATATGTATATATATACATATATATATATATATATATATATATATATATATATATATATATGTATATATATTCATATATATATATATATATATATATATATATATATATATATATATATATATATATATATATACAGGGTGTCCAAGATAAGGATCCTAACCATGGGGATCTCGGAAACAGTTGGAGATACGAGGTCGGTTAAATTAGAGAAAAGTTGCGCAATTTAGTGCTAAATTAAACGCAATTTAAAAATTTTAAAAATTCAAAATACTTCCGGAGATTTCCGGAAAAAGCCGAATTTTGGCAAAATCGTTTTTAATTTTTGTAGGCTTTATTTAAAGAGATATCAAAAAATAAAAGGTAGATTCTTCTTGCCACTTTTTATTTTTTATCATTTGGTCTAAACAAAATTTAAATCTGACGTTTCGTTTCTGAGATACCATCATGAACTGTCATTTTTTATATGGAACAAAAAAAAGTATCCCATGTATTTGATAGCATTTTTTATTACAAATTCAACGGTGTATCACACTTGCATATCAAGTGTGTAGTTCATTGGCTTTTATAAAACTGATATACCTTTCTCTCTCGCTCTCATGGAGCTCTTATGGAAAGTACTTGAACTACGTATTCGATATGCAAGGCTGATACATCGTTGAATTTGTAATAAAAAATGCTATCAAATACATGGGATACTTTTTTTTGTTCCATATAAAAAATGAAAGTTCATAATGGTATCTCAGAAACGAAACGTCGGATTTAAATTTTGTTTAGACCATATTATAAAAAATAAAAAGTGGCAATGAGAATCTACCTTTTATTTTCTGATATCTCTTTAAATAAAGCCTGCAAAAATTAAAAACGATTTTGCCAAATTTCGTTTTTTTCCGGAAATCTCCGGAAGTGTTTGAAATTTTTAAATTTTTTTAACTGCGTTTAATTTAGCACTAAATTGCGCAACTTTTCTCTAATTTAACCGACCTCGTATCTCCAACTGTTTCCGAGATCCCCATGCTTAGGATCCTTATCTTGGACACCCTGTATATATATATATATATATATATATATATATATATATATATATATATATATATATATATATATATGGCATCTTCTGTCCTTGGTGGTTGTGGATCAACTGAAAGAAATTCAACGTGCAGTATCGAATTATGGAAACGCCTCCTTTTTTAAAATAGGGTGTGGTTTGGTTTTCTAAACGTGTGTTTAATCGAGCTTTCCGGTTTTCAGTCAGCTGTCGAAAGCGCTAGATTTGTCTGATGTTGTTCCCAAAATCGCTACAGTATACGATATGTTCATAAAGCAGGGACCATAACAACCTAGGGCGAAGTGTTTCCAAGTACAAATTTATCTTACTAGACCGTATCGTGATGCGTGTTCATTTCCACCAGGTCGCTTTTTGTCGTTGAAAGAAGGTAGCTTTAGAACGTAAAAACCGTATCTAAGTTTTTCTACCTTATTGAACCGCAATACAGGGGGGTTCGGTGAGAATCCCTCCTAAACTACCCGACCAGATAGGAAATCTGGCCACCTCATCTTTCTTCTCGCTCATCGGGGCAAAAAGGAGAGGATGATAATAGGTCTTTTGTTTTTCTTCTGTTTACTTCGGAAAATGAAGTAAAGTTTGCTTCCAAAAATAAGCATTTGTCGGCTATGCATAAAGCATGATGAAGGTTGAGCTTGGAATGCTCCAAGGATAAGATTGTAAAAGAAGATTAAAGTATGGGTAAGCTAAGTATTACGGTGAATAACACTTAGCCCATGGGAACTTGCAAGTATTTGGGTTTGTAGGCAAAGAAAATGATTTGACAATTTTTGATAAAAATTTCCGCAAAAGAAATTAATTAATTAATAAAACTTATTGCACAATGAAATTTTTTAACGTAACTTTTACCCATTTGTATGTTAACGCGTAATGTGTGTCATTTTACCTATCTGTACATATTTTCCTTGTAATCTATTCCGTAACGTCGTAAAAACAATCCATTTAACTCACCTAAGATATACATCTTATCACGAAAAACCATGTTATAAGTTGCTTTCAATTTCCACAGTTAAATTCGCTGAAAATGATGTGAAAATTGTCCGAGATAATATTTCAAAACCAACCTTTTTTCTCGGGTATTCCCCACAACAAGAATCCCGAAACCAAGGTGTTTTCATGTTCCGAAATATATTGGTCAAATAAGGGATGTTTTCGCATAAAGTAACTAAAACATGTATGGATAACAGGGAACAGATTAAAAGAAGTTTTGTAAAACAAGTACGGGGATCGAAAAACATGTATGGGTAAGTAAACGCTGTGAAAAAAGTATGGTTAATCAATGTTGCTAAAAACAGTACTAATAACTGTGGAATATTATGAAATAATATTATAGGAATAATAAAATGATTGAAAATTGATTTTGAATTGGAAAAATTTGAGTGAAATTTCCTGGAAAGAAATATGATATAGGAATTTATATCATATTCTGCTGAATTGAGATTATATTTGTTTTGAGTATTTGGAAACTGTTAATTCGAATAGAATCGCGATCCTCATGTCGGTGATTGGTTATTGCAATGCCAGGAATTTATATTATATTCTGGTGAATTGAGATTATATTTGTTTTGAGTATTTGGAAACTGTTAATTCGAATAGAATCGCGATCCTTATGTCGGTGATTCGTTATTGCAACGCCAGTTTGCGTATGCAGTCCCGAATAACAGCCGACTTTCGAACTATAGCGTCTGAGGGCCCTGTAGTTTGGAAAACTTCCTTTCTCCATGGAGACAGGACCAGAGTGGTATTTGCAAGAAATAAACTGTTTGTATATATTCTTTCCTTTTCCTTACCTGAAAGGATAATACATATAAGAGACCAGTTTTAATTAGGTTGTGTGGGATTTATCTTTAAGCTAGATGCGCTTGAAAGCTTTTTTCAAGTATATAAAACATATGTATGCTGGCTTGTTGTATTCGATTAATTTATTCATTATTTATCTTAACACAAAAACCACATCTGAATTCTTGTTGCTGTAATATTTTCTTAACCTTTTATTATTTTTTTATTGATCAAATATGGTGAAAAGGAAAGGTGGAGGGCGAGTCGAAAATATTTTTAAAAAATTAAAAAAACGTAACCATTAAAAAAATTTGGAATCATCAGTCGGATTAAAAAGGAGACCTAATAAATAACTTAAAAATGTATATTGAGTTTACCATAACTAGTTCAATCCATAAATTGAAATCTGTTTCCAAGATATTTAAAAATCACTACTAAATGATTACTTATATCTTAAATACCATCATCATTGATATATCTTATTTTAGATTACTACAAAATAGGTGAGCCAAGTACCTACTCGAGTTCCCTTAGAAGAACACCACATGAATAATTTAAAACATTTTCTGCAATAATTTTTCTTATATTCCAATTTTATTACCTAAAATGAATGAAATAAAATAAACGCAGTAATTTTCACGAAAATTAATCCGATAATTCCTAAAAAGCGAACACATATTGTCGTAATTGACAGCGAAATCTGAAAAATCATGGATCACGAAACGCATTCACAAATAACATCTTTCCGATACGTTCCGCCGAGGAATCACTTGAAATATTAAGTTCCAAATTATGATATAGTATGTCAACACAGGGAGTCTGGGATTGGTGTCAGCGGACCCACTATGAATCCAACCGCTGGCACTGTGGACGAAACACGCCTGCAATTTTTAGTGGTAAAAATCTGTTTGTAATTCCGAGCACGCAGGGACAATTTCCGCCCGGATTACGAAAATACACATTGAATTTATCACTTTTTTTTTTAAATCGATTAACAATATAAATTACATGTTTAAACAGAGAAGTTTCGCATAAATACTTCTGAATAATTTCATACAAAATGTTCTGTTATCTTTACTTATTTAATTTTTTTATTTTTTATTTAAACAACAACAAAGTGGGTGGTTCTTTCGTAATCCTAACTTTTTTTTTGTAACGAAAGCGGCAGGCAGATTAACAGCACGTGCGATAAAATATTAATTTATAATTACAGGGAAAACTTTCCCTGCGAATACGTTACCCCCTAAATGGGGTTTAATATTAGGGTAAGGTATTAAATGAAAAGTGTAGCTGTTGGTTTTGAGGGTTAACGTTAATAATAACATAATTCAAAATATAAATAATGGTTTGGGAATTATCGGCTTACATACACCGTAAAAAATTGTAATTTAAAACCAGAATAATACGATGGATACGGAAATTACTGCTATTTATATGAAGGTAAGGAGGTAAGGCGGAACAACTGAAAATGAATTAAACTCATATATTTACTTATTGGACCTGTGCCGATAGTACCGAATGACAAAATTTAACTTTTTGTCTGTTTAATTAGAATGGCTGTTTGTTATGGAATATCTTGCTTTGATTTCAAATTTGCATAGCATTTCTTGTAACTAGTAATGTTTTCTTAAAATATCAGATGTCGTAGCAATGGCCAGTTGTGTTTGATCATCGATTTAACACCTGAAATAAAGTTCATGTGCTTGTATTCGCTCTTTTATACTTCAAAGTTATTTGACCAGCAAACAACAATTGTTCGGATGGTTTTCATAATTTCGCAGTATTTTAAGGAATTTATTTGTACAAAAATAAATACTTGAATACAAAATAAAGACGAGTAGTTCACAATGAATTCCTTTTATGGTCTTTGGGTTTTGTTGTGGTCTTCCCTTGTATTTTATGGCATTCTTTATGCTGATTGCGAGAAATCATTCCGTTCTAGAGCCGTTGAGATGTGTTTTATTTGTTTTGTGTACAGTTCTGTTAGGCAGAGAGAATTTGATATTAGTGTGTTGACTACTGCCTGTTTTTGAGAAGGATGGTGAGTTTCCGATATATGCTGAAACTCTGGGTATTGTGGGGTTTTCTAGTTAGTAGCAGAAAGTTTCTTATCTTGCTGGATTTCTAGCATGAATTGAATTCGATGGTGGATGTTGTTTAGGTATAGGAGGAGATCGTCTAAATGTTATTTTCCATGAGGCCATATTTTACAAAGAGCGTTTCCAATATTTCAGTTTCAAAGGTGTGTTTTGCAGTGCCTCTTGTTAGAAATATGTAATAAAAAGGTTGGCTCTAACCGGTGAAAGTGAGGACCCAGGGGACCATTCGTTCATCCAAGATATACTTGGATATCTAAAGGATGGAGCTCTGTGGGGCCCTTTGCATGTTGTCGGGCCCTAGGTGATCCTCTGCATTTGCCATAAAGTTCCAGACAGTTCGAGACGTTCCAAGTAGCACTGCCTATAACATAAGTATATACACGTGGCTCAAGCCTTTGATATTAAGCAGAAGACTCTTCGGCATTACGCCTCCTGCAAATAAAATTATTGGAATCGTCCGGATGCTATTCATTTCCCACTGTCTGCGTATTTGTACCTCTAGGTCTCTGCATTAGGGGATCTTCTCATTATGCTTCTTTCTTAAATTGTTGTTGTTGGGGATGGCGAATTTTACCAGTGTTGTTCTTTTGGATGTTTTATCTATCTAAATGAGGTCTGGCCTATGTGTGCAACTGTATGATCAGTAAGCACGATTTGATCTCCAGTTCTCCAGTATAGGCTTCAGGCTATATTCATAGTATGACACGTTCTCTCCCTGCAACAGTTTGAGTTTTTCTGCCTACTCTTGATGGACGATCTGTGCGGATATGTCTTTCCTTGTACTCCGATGTGGCACTGATTGTTCTGGATCGAGGGGTCTCTGATTATGTATTTCAGATTTTAGTTTCTTGTTGGGATGACTTGATCTTCGGTTTTCTGAAACATTTGTTCAGATGTCTACCAGAAGTTCAACGCTAATTTGTCGAGTTTCCCTCGCTAACCTCATTTGGATGTAGTCCATGAAGGGGCTGCTGTAGCCAGAATGGAAATTTCTCTAGGTTTGGTTGGTGATGAGAAGTCAGTTCACAGTCTCTCAACCGCTGTGGTGTTCAATCGTTTGTCTCACATATTATCCGATGTGGTACAGAAGATTCAGCCATTCTGTGAAATTATGAGCGTGTTGGTTTGTTAGTTATTAATCTAATTGCACACCTATATCCATCAATCTTCTTCCTTTGTGGTATCCTGGTAGCATTTCCGTTCAGTAGCACTAAGACGATGATGTTTGTGTTCCTTCTGAATTTCTGACTTTCTATGTCCATCCTGCGTCATTTCACAGTTCCAAAAGATTAACTGAGTACAGAGCACGCATTGGTGTGTGCCTTAAATAGACTTTTACTCTTAAGGTTGGTTCGCAGTACTTGCCTCATCCGTATTATGAACTCCTGACCAGAGTTTGTTGGCCAATTTATTGTCCATGTTACATGCCTAAGTATTAATAGCTCTATTTTTTCTCAATTGTGACAATTGTGTGACCGTTCTGCATCTCAAATGCTCCCGATTGTATATTTTCTCTAGTTGTATTTAAAATGAGGTATTTATTAAAGACAAACAACATTCTTATATCTCCGGAGAATTTCTGTATAATTTTGAGCATTTGTTCCAGCTGATTTCTGATGGCAGCCATCAACTTAAGATCATCCATATACAGAAGATGATTCAGTCACCTCTTCACGATTATTATTATTATGATTTACAAGCAAAACGGCTTCACACTCCCTCCAGGGAATATTCACTCATACCAGGTACACAAAGATACCAAAAGTATGAAGCTCTGTGGGAACCCTTTCCATGATATCGGGTTCTAGGTGACGTGGTCTGCTGTATTTCCTACGAAATTTGGGACAGTTCGCGCGGTTGCAAGGAGAATTGCTTTCTGCATCGGCTTATAAAGATGCTCACTAAGGCCCAGTCCCTTGATGTTCTGCAGGAGGTTCTTTGGTATCACTCCAGTTGTTGACAGTAATATGGGAATCGTTTGGACGCTGTTCATTACCCATTGTCTTCGAATTTGCACCTCCAAATCTCTGTATTTGGCGATCTTCTCGTTGTATTTTGGCCTTAGGTTGTTCTTGTTAGGTACAGCAATGTCGATTAGTGTAGTTCGCCTAGAAATTTTATCTATTAGTATATTGTCTGGTCTATTATGAGCTACTGTTTGATCCATCAGAACCGTTCGGTCCCAATATAACTTGAACTGGTTGTTCTCAAGAATAGACTCCGGATTGTACTTGTAATAAGGCACTTTTCCTACCTGTAATAGGTTTAACTTTTCTGCTAACTCTTGGTGGAGTATCTTAGCGGCTGAGTCGTGTCTTTCCTTATACTCGGTTGCGGCAAACGCTTGGCATCCTCCAGTTATGTGCTGAATTGTCTCCGATGTTCGACAGCCATATCTGCATTGGTTATTTTTTATTGAGGGATCTTTAAAGATGAACTTCCGATAGTTCTTCGTCGGAATAACCTGGTCTTGGATAGCCAACAAGAAGCCCTCCGTTTCCGGAAACATCTGTCCTGAAGTCAACCAGTAGTTCGACGCTGAGTTGTCGACATTGTCCTGATTGACCTCATTTAGATGCCGTCCATGAAGTGGCTTCTGAAGCCAGATTTGTAACTTCTCTTGGTCTGTTTGGTGGTGAGAAGTAATATCTTGTTCCCTCAACTGTAGCGGCGTTGAATCGTCTGTATCGCATATTGCTCGATGTAGTGTGGAAGAGTCCGCTAACCTGTAGAAATATGAACGTAAGTTTATTATTTGTTGGTCGAGCTGCTTACCAATATCCACCAATCCTCTTCCTCCTTGGTGTCTTGGAAGCACTGTACGTTCAATGGCACTCCGAGGGTGATGTTTCTGTGCTTTTGTTAGGAGTGTCCTTATTTATCTTTGCAGGTTTTTTATGTCCATCCTGCTCCATTTTACAATTCCAAAAGAGTCGCTTAGCGCAGAGCAAGCATACGTGTTGAGCGCCTTAAACAAATTTCTACTATTTAAATTAGTTCGTAATACCCGCCTTACCCTCCTGACAAATTCGGTTGTCAATTCAGCCTTAATAGTGCCAGGGCCAATTCTTTTAGCCTGTTTCATACCTAGATATTTGTATGTTTGGTCTGCTGCCATTGCAGCTATAGCTTCACCGTTCTGCATTTCAAAAGCCCCCGGTTGTATCTTCCCTTTAACGATGTTCAAAATACGGTACTTGTCAAGTCCAAATCGCATTCCGATATCCCCGGAGAACTCCTCTTCAATTTTAAGCATTTGTTCCAGCTGGTTTCTGGTAGCAGCCGTCAGTTTAAGATCATCCATGTATAGAAGATGATTCACTCTGACTACCTCTTCGTTGTTATTTCTAACACTAAATCCGTATCTTGTTGAGTTCAAACGGCGTGATAGTGGGTTCATTGCAAGGCAGAACCACAATGGGCTAAGTGAATCGCCCTGAAATATTCCCTTTCGTATCGGAATGGTGTTAGTTTCGATGGTGTCGCTGGATGACACTTGCAATTGTATCCTAGTTCTCCAGGTTGACATGATGCGTTCTAAAAAGGAAACAAAATTATTATCGACCCTATACATTCTCAATATAGTTTTGAGCCATTCATGTGGCACCGAGTCGAAGGCCTTCTTATAATCCACGTAGGCAGCAAAAAGGTTTCTTCGGTTGGTACAGGCTTGGTTACATATGACAGAGTCAACAATCAATTGTTCCTTGCATCCCATTGCTCCCCTCGTGCACTCTTTCTGTTGAGTTGCAATGATGTTATTCTGCTCACAATGTGCATAGATGTCAGGGTCAAGCAGGAGGTGATCACCTTATACAGTGTGGGTAGGCAGGTGACTGGCCTATACTTAGCTGGGTCATGTGTGTTATTTGTATTATTATTATTTTGTGTGTTGGTTGTATTATTATTATTTTGCAATTCCCATCTCTCATAAGCCTAACCTTGTTTATGTATACTAAGTAATATCATTCAACATATATGGCACCATTTTCTTCTACCAGCTTTTTAGTTTGCCTTAAAAACTTTTAATCCACAAGTTGTACTCCGTCACTCTCTAACACCAGATTTTCCAAGATTCGTTATCAAAACATACGACTCTCACAGTTATTCCCAATTTTCGAGGATACAGCACGATAGTTTCTATTTGCAATTCACATCTGTCATAGGCTTAACCTCGTTCATGCATACTTAGCACCACCGTTCAACATATTTTCGCTGTTATACGACCGTCTGGCGCGCCATATATGGCTGCTTTCTCGCGCAAAACTATATTTCTTAACGATCGATTTTGCATTTCTGGTTAGCAGGTTACCGTGTTGCGGTTAAGTTTATTTTGAGAAATGTTTAGATTTAGGATGTAGATTTTGCAAGATTTACTGTTATGTCGTATTTAACTGGTCGAACTGAATAACAAACAGTCAAATTTTTGCATATAACGATACGCCATGTCGCGCTTTTAATTTGTGCTTACGATATAAATTTTATCGAGTTCGTTCAATTTATCTTGTTTATTTCGCTTTGCTTGAGTTTCTAGAAATATCGCTGTGATATTTGGAAACTAAATTATTTTTCAGAATTTAATACCAAACTGTTTTCTTTGCAGTATTGAACAAGAGTAAATTTTTATTGTGGTGGTCTTGCTACACTGGTATTTATTTATAGGCGCAAAAAAGATAGAAAGACTGTCTTGAGCAAGTAGAGACGAGTTGGAAGCTAGAGGCGGCACCAGTTAGCAAAGTACCGAGCTAGCCCCTATGCCGCAGAGTAGGCGTCACCGAGTTTTAGCCGAGTAAACTCGGAACCCCCCCCCACGTTGTTACTTGGGCCTAGTGTCCAACCCAGCTCTATAACTTGCTGCACTAAATTAACAAAAAAAGTAAAAAATTATTAAATTAAATGAACACAAGAAGTGGTCGGATAAATGAAACTCAAAGATGTTAGAAAGAAAGAAATGTTTATATTAATACTCTAAATCTTAATGATGGATAAGTCCTGAGTTGTTGTTGATCTGGACTTCTTCTAGCTTCTATGGTGGAATTGAGCCAGAGGGTGGATACGGGTATACTGCTACCCCAGAGGGTGGATCTGAGTTGTATCTTTGACCCCAGAGGGTAGATTGTTTATGCCCTTAAGGGTGAATTGCTTATGTCCCTAAGGGTGGACTGGCTTATACCCCTAAGGGTGGACCTTAATTTAAATAAAATAAAAAAAATAATAACAATGCCTAGACAATCTTCATAATACTAGAGCAAACGACCAAAAATTTAAAGGGAAAAAACATTATTACCGCCAAATTGTCAATAAATTACACTAAAAATTAAAAAAAAAAACATTAAGGTAAACTACAAATTAATTGGAAGGGAAATATTCAATTAAATCGCAAAAGTAAACAATCATTTAGAGTAGTCACTTGCTCTAACTATTGAGTTGGAGTTAAATAATGTACAAGTGACTCCAGATTTCCAAAAAAATAACTAAGCAGTGATCGAAAACAGGTTCATTACACTAAAAAAAAAACTACTTACGCATATAAAAAAAATTAATCAATTGAAAATCAGATTTACTAAAAATATTAACCTACAATACTCAGGGACTGAGATCAGTGAATGCTTAGTTCTTTCACATTAAAAAAATTGCTTAGACTGGCTAAAATAAATACACAGTTAATTATTTAAAAGTTAACCAATAGAAAAAAAAGAATACTCAAAGTACAATCACAATTTTACCAGCCTAAATGTGAAAAGCCATGATCTGCAATTTGACACTGACTTTTAAATTAAATTTCCACAGCAACAATAATGGATAAAAACAAGATATTCCAGATAAAATCACAAAATACTGGACTATTAAGTGAAAAGTCAGGATGTACTACTTGATATTGTCATTTAAATAATAAATAAATTTGCAAAATCTACAGGAAGTTATAATTTCACTATACGAGTCAGTCTCTAGTACCTAAATATTTTAATCAAAACACAAAAAAAAATCATATTACTGAAGTCAACTGTAAGTTACGAGGCCATGGACATATCACGATGCAAAAGGACTTTAAAACTGTCAATCATAAACCCAAATGGGGCCCAAAAAAACATACAGACAAGATAGTGAAATATTACTAATGTCAAATAAATTTGTCCCAAAAATAAGGACATCGTGATACGTCTAGGAGGCAAAAATAATGCAAAATATAATACAAATTACAAATAATGATAAAAATTACTCTCAAAATTAACTGCTACTGATGACAAATTATAAAATTTAGGCACTGTATGGCAGCAAATATTCAAAAAAAAACCAAAAACTATAAAAAATTGCTGATTTAAATTTAACAAAAATATATAATCGGCCCTAAAGCTCCAAAATACAACTTAATAAGATTACATAAACAGATACAAAATTTCACAGGAAAAAGTAGGATTGACAGTTAAATTCTCGCCATTTTATAGGGAGCCCGAAACATGCGTTGTATGAGCTTCTTTTTCCCTCGACATAAGGCGCGAGACAAAAGGGACTTTAAACAAGTAACAATTCGACAAAAGAATGACAGCTCAAAATAGTGAGCTTAAATAGCATTGCTAACTAATAAGTCGTTGACATTTCCGCCTCAAAATGAAATAGGACTTTATTGTTGAACCCTAAAATAGGAAAAAAGAATTTTCCCTTAGCCATTAGCAACACGATATTAGTTACTCGCCCAAATTTCCTCCCAAAATGCAACGGCCTAAAAGAATGCAAATTTGCCTAAACGTCAACTGAAAAGGTCACCTAACCCCAACAAAAATGAAAACAAACTCTTGAAAATACTTCAAATAAAAATTCAGAAAACCGTGACTAAGATAGATAAATGTAACAATTTAATTTGAAATAATCAGCACAAAAAAAAAGATATGTTATAAAAAGGTAAATAACAACATGCTATTTAAATATAAACAACCCAAAACAGTGCCATAGAGTTGCCGACCTAAAAATACAAGTTATAAAAGAATTTTAATTAGGGCTGTATTTCTTTTAGGCAAATTACTGAAAGATAAAGAAAATAGTTAAGTTGGGAAGAAAATTTGCAAGAGAGTAAAATTTGGAATGATTCGAAAAGCAATAGGACTCAAAAATGCAACGAATATTAGGCTTTTATACGAAGGAGAAAAGAGAAATACTTAATAACAATGATATAGTGCTGCTCAAAACGTGAATATTACCAAAAAGAAGGTAAAATGTACCAAATTAACCATAATAAATTTAAGATAAATTTTTAACCGTGACAGTCTGTCAAGATTTTTAACTGACATAAAAACTTCTTCTTCTGCAGTACCATATATTCACGAGACGTTAGATAATGCTCTTTCCCACATGTTTACAGTAGTTGGAAACACTTCAGTTGATGCTTTCTCTGTCCATTGTCGAAAGTTCTCCAACCATGAAGTGCGATCCCTACCTGGTCCTCCCTTTCCTCTTATTTTGCATTATATGCTGTAAAACTCAATATTTTTCATTCTTCACTACATGGTTAAAGTACGAAAGTTTTCGTACAATCTTTAATGATTATTAAACCCACTCTTTCCCTAACCATTCTTTGAGGAATAATCTCATTGGGCACAAATATCCCAGAAAATTCGTAGTATTCTGCTGTGGTTCTCAAAAATCTCTTCCTTCTTACAGAATGGTTCAGTGAAGGTCCAGCATTTCAGCATTCATAATTTCGACTTCCATTTAAACCTCGCTTTTGTGGCGAATATAAAGTTTGAAAATTATTTTATCCTGTTAATAAATTTATGCTTGTCTCAATACATCTAAAAGCAACACGTGACTCACTTGGTCGAATGCTTTTTCATAATCCAGAAAACTAACACATGCGGTTGTTTACCTCTCAAGCTCTCTGAATTAGCAATGAAACACTAAAAAAACTTCTCTTGGATCTTGGCGAGTTGTTCTCCAATTTATTGGATACAATCGTGTATCAATGATATAAAGAAATATATTGAGAAGGTGACTATTTAAATTAACAGTTCTATAGTCTGTGCATTCCTTTGTAGAATGTAAATTTTATATTGCGATTGGGTTACTGAGACTTTCTTTGTCTCTTTTCATCATTTCGACCTATAAGATCTTTTGCATGTTACCATTCCATTCCATTCCAGGTTGTTTAAACTTCTCATAAAGTCTAATATTCTTCTAGCGGGGGGGGGGGGGGGCTGCTTTGCTTCTTCAGGCATCAAGGTGATGTCTTCCTGGAATTCAAGTTTCTTGCAGAACAGTACATAGCATTAACAAAGCAGATGTTCTGCTGTTTCGGTTGCCCGATCGCAGAAATCACAAAAATCGCTCTCAGCTTCGCCAAATTTTTTGATATGGTATCCCAAAGCGTAGTATCCTTGTTTTTGCTCGAATATCCATTCTTGGGAGAGTGCGGAGCACTTTGACGATAAAGTTATGAACTTATTGTCGTGTCTGATGCCAGACATGTTATTTCGACTTAATTTTATGTAATTTTTTATAACAACTCCGGAGCTTCTCTTTTATGTGGCTTTCTGGTAGTTTAAAGAAAGGTTTCGTGTCAAGAAAAAGAGTTTTCTTTCCTTCTTTTGCGACTCTCTTTCCTTGATTCCTTTGTGCTCTGGCACCCACATCAGGGTTACACTGTTACTCTCTGCCAATTGCTTTGAGGCTTGTCTGTAATTCCAAGTCAACTTAGACTTGTAGATATTTAACCTGAGAGCTTCAAGCGCTACTTGAATACTTGTCTAGTCGAGGTAATTTCTCTTCGTTCGCTTGGTAGCAGTCAATTCATAGTTCAAGTCAAAATTGGACCTAATAGATATGATATTTCTTGGTTTCACTATGGCTTCTGTTGAAATTGTATCCAGAATCTTTATATGTCCAACAAAATTTCCAGGCTTAGGGCCCCCTACTGGCTCTTCTTCTTTAGAATTGGAATAAAAATAGATGGTAGCTAATCTTGAGGAATTTCTATTGTTCTGTAAAAATCAAGTTATTGATGCAGTCTTATTTTAGCAGATCGCCGTTAATTTTTTGTTGCTTTTAATTTTTTCAACTGCTTTTATAACTTCCGATTTCGTTATTTTTCATTGGTCATTGGTTTGTTGGATTTCAATTTCTTTAACTGTTTGTTCTTTGCAGAATAACTCTTTCCATCTATGTATTCTTTTGATTGATTCCCACAGCATATTATCTTTTCCATTTGAAGAAAGTTAATATACCAAAAAGGATACAAATAAAAAATGGTGTGGAAAATTCTAAAAACTTTAATTTTAAACGTTATATTTTACAAACTTTAATGAGTTTTTTCAAAAAGAATGTATTTATGTTCAAACAGTTATGAATGACTAATATTTCTTGCTAAATAGCTCGCTTGTTGATAATTTTCCGCGAAGATCTGAAGTAGTGAAAGGTTTTTCGTTTAGATAGTATCGAGAAGTAATAAACCTGTGGGAGATTTGTATTATGTAAACTCATTTCGCCATTATTCCGCAAACACCTGCTCGTCTGACTAATGGTTCAGTCTTAGGACCAAACGTAAACTTTTTGTAGCATATCATATATTAATATATTCCTATACTATTTGTCCAAACATCAGTTTATAGTTTGATAAATATAAGGTGACAGGGTTCATTAATTTCAATATAGTAATATAGTAAATTATGATAGAGGCCCTAGAAAATTAAAGTAAATTTGCAACATTGATTACGTGAAAAGGAGATACGGTATAGCTCAGTTAATTACCAATGCAAGACATGAAGCTTAGCAGCTGCTTCGATATGATTGCCTATTTAATGCAATTCAAACGGTGTAGAGTCAAGCAAAGTGACTTTATTACCAGTATATTATAAGAAAAGGGTGTGACATTGATCACAGTGCATTTTGGATTTAATAATAGTTTTTAGAGTTATTTAAATAATCTTAGAAATTCCTCAAATATAAACACCAAATATGCAATTTATATTATTCTATAATAATCTTCTGTCTACGATAGCTTTTTTTGCTGAACTTAAAGCATTGGAAGATGATTGATGACTCACCAAAACGTTCTTGGTGTCTAGTGCTGGGTCCATACACTCCTATTACAGTTTCTTCCATTGTTTTGGAGCAATCTGTATACCATTTAATGGAATTATTGTTGAATTTTTCAATGATATTTCTATCCCATTTACTATTGAGATTACACTGTCTGTTGAAGTTTTTTACAAGGTTAAACTTCTTTTTCATTTCATTTTGGGTCATATCCCAGATTTCTTGATTTCTGGATAAAAATTTGGGCCTTCGTTTTATGGCTTCATCTCTTATCATCCTGTATATTGTCATCTTCGCCATACTCTCCACAAGTATATGTAGAGATGTACGATTCAGGTTTACTTCTATGACAGCCGTTGATCTAGTTATGTACGGACAAATCAGTCTTTAAATTTTTGAAGAGGTGGGCTTTCATATTGGCCAGACTGGTTCTTATACTCTAGATTACTGCTCAATATGTGATAATTGGTTTCATTATGGCAATGTACGAGGTGTGGCAGAAAAGTAATGAGACGGATTTTTTATTTATCAAAAATTTTATTTTTTCCAAACATTAATGTTATCCGCTTCAAAGTAGTTCCCTTGGGCAGCTACATGCAGATGGAGACGTTTTTTCCACTGTTGGTAGCAGCGCTGGAAGTCTTCGACTGGTGTGGTCTTCAGCATATCGGTTACACTCTTTTGGATGTTTTCTAAAATTCCGAAGACACGTCCTTTAAGTCACAGGGACTGATATGAGATGAATAGGGGGGATGAGGAACCACAGGAATGCCTTTTGAGGTCAAAAATTCTGTGACAGAGAGGGCAGTGTGACATGGGGCGTTGTCATGATGGAGAATCCATTTGTCTGCAATGGTCTGACGCGAATCACCCTTCTTCTGAGCCATTCAAGGACGTCTTTATAAAAAACTTGGTTGACAGTTTGTCCTGGAGGAACAAATTCTTTTTGGATGATTCCCTTTCTGTCAAAAAAAACAAATCAGCTTGGATTTGATTTTCGATTTGCTCATTCGGGCTTTCTTTGGTCGAGGAGAGCTCTGAGTGTGCCATTCCTCACTTTGCCTCTTGGTCTCTGGATCGTATTCGAAAATTCATGATTCATCACCTGTAATCACACGACTAAAGAAATCTTGCTCATTGGCGATTGTGAGGTTTTTCGACAGCATTTTGGCACAAACCTCTCGCATGTCCAGATGTTTAGTCAAAATTTGATGAAGTGTAAATCTGTTCAAATTTAATTGCTCACTCAACATTCTTAATGTTAAACAGCGGTATAATCTCACAAAAGTCTCCACACGTTCGATGTTTTCGTCGGTTTTTGAGGTTAAAAGCCTCCCTGAGCGTTGTTCATGTTCAACATTTTCTCTGCCTTCCAAAAATGATTTGTGCCAGCGAAAAACTTGAGCTCGGGATAAAGAATGTTCCCTATAGGCCTGTTTTCACTATTCAAACGTCACACTTGCCGATTCTATAAGCTTAACACAAAATTTAATGGCATAACGATGCTTATTCCAGGGAAGTTTATTATTTAGGGTCTGGTTTAGATATTTAACCTCTGACTTCCACCCAATAACTTTTCTATTCATTTTGATGGTTTTCAGGTTGAGATTTCATTTCCTTGTAAAAACTACTAAGGTGATTAAGGTGGGGTTGAAATTTAGTCTCATCATCTGGTACCATGTCGAAGAGGATATTCTTGAATTCGCCCCTCGCGATTATGACCATGTCACCGACATAGCCCTGACAAGGTTTGGCCGAGGTCAGTCAGATCAGAGAGGAATCGATCTACAATTATGCTCCACATAACTGGAGAAGTTACTCGCCCTTAAGGGCATCAGCCGGTGGTACAGTACAGTACATATCGGGCAATGTAAATTTTGCTTAAAATTTACCAAAATATTGAGAAATCTTACTACGACATAGGGGATAATATTCTAAGTAAATTAGCTAGGAGTTCCAAGCTCATATGAATTTTTTGTTTATTTTGGGGAACAAAAGTACTTTGTTACCTACATTTGCACAATAGTGTATTAGTTGATCTAATAATTTCTTTCCCAGTGTAAATAAAGATGGAAAATTTTCAGGTTCTACCTTATATTTTTTATGGCATCCGTAAACATCCTTATATCCCTATAAAAACCATTAAATTTTATATCTTCCCGATACAAATTTTGTTCATAAAAATATATTTTCATAATAAAGCTTCTAAGTATGGGTAACATTTTATTTTCTCTATCCGATATATTATAGTACACAATAAACTCAAAAAAGTATATTCCAGTTGGAGGAAAGAGAAGTTGATAAAATTATCTTAAATTATTATTGTATTTATGTTAAAAAACTTTACAAACTAGCAAAATATAATAACAACAATTAACGCGTTAATTTGATAAAAACACTAAATCATGATAAAAAATCTTCTAGAAATTTTTTTCTTGAAGTATTCAAAACTAAAATTGAAAAAATGATTTAAAAACATTTGAAAGATTTGAGTTTTAATCGATGGCTTTTTTTGATAAAATAAGTTTTCTATTTTTTCATTTCTATAAAAAAATAGATCTTGCTCAATAAAGTACTCATTGGATTGAAATGTCTTTTCATCATCAAGATTTTAAGATCAGACTACACATTGGATTAAGTTCGAGTATAGAATGGACGAAAAAATAATTTACAACACAATTTTCACAGTTATTTATTTGTGATGACCGATTTGTGGGATGTGTTGTTCTGAAAAATGCGAAAGTTATCGATGGCTGTCAAAAGTTAAGTATTAATCCCATGTGACTGAACTTTGTCAAAGTTTCGAAATATTTTCTTTGTAGCTTCTCGACAGGAAGACTTTTAACCTAGTTTCAGTGTTTGGGTCGGAGATAGAGAGAAACAAAGGATAAGTTGTGAGAACACTTTTATTTTATATTTGGAATCTTATCTTGTAGTGCAATACAACAAAAATAATGATATTAACCTCAGTTATAATTTTTTTTATAAAAATAATTTTGAAAACTACACAATAGTTCAATAGTAATATCATAATAAAAATAAAATTAAAAAAAAACATGTAACATACTTCTAAAAGTGCGCTAAAAAGTGAAAAATAATTATAAATTTTATATGAAAATGAAATTTTTGAAGTCGGCGCCAAATTATTTTTAAGTGAAATAAATAACTCTTAATATGCACAAATTATGGTAAGAAATCAATTACAAATTTTAGATAAAAATTTATACCATTATTCACTTTTTAGCGTACTTTTAGGAGTCGGTTAAATTTTTTTTAAAAAGATTTTATTTTCCGATTTTTAATAAATTATTTGAACTAAGTACTAATCGAGATTAAAGTACCTCGCAATAACTCCAAGGTGGCAAAAAAATTATCCATTTATCCAAAGTTATACCTTAAAATGAACCACTAAATATTCTTTGATTCTTAGAGTTCTCCAAATACCAGTGAAATGGTACCACACAAATATTTAGTGTGTCATAGTAAATTCACTATCTTAAATATCAAATTAATTTTAAATTGGTAATATGGCTCAAAAAAGCTTCCAATATCGATATTTAGAGAATTTGAGATGTAAATTTCTTAGCCTGCTATATTTTATACTACATACCGAGTTTGTATACGCCCCAAGAACTCCACAATATCAATTTTAAACAAAATCGAAAAATGTAAAATATTCAATCCTTCATATTATATTTTATCAACTAAATACTTGGAAAAAATTAAGTTCATATTCGTAATACACGACCTTGAAACCCCCTAACACCAAATCTGAAAAAATGCGAATAAGGTAAAATTTTCAATCCACTATATTGAATTTCAACCTTTCAAAGCCCGCTAGTACTAATTCAGGATGAAATCCAGAAATTTAAAATTTCTACATCGTCATACTGCATCAGACATATTAGATTTTTTAAAAATAATTTTATATTCACTATTTACAACCTCAAAAACGATTCAGTCCCACCTTTGAACAAAATCGAAAAATGTAAAATTTTTAGTCCGCTATATTGGATTTCCCATATTAAAATCAGAAAAAATACTTTTAAATTCATAATTTACACCTTCAAGAACCTCCTATATCAGTTTTAGAGAAAATTGAAAAATGTCAAATTTTTAGGACGTTAAATTGAATGTCAAATTGAGATTTTCAAAAAATATTGTAAAATCGTATTTAACACCAACAAAAACCCCCGATACTGATTTTAGATAAAATCGAGAAACGTGGAAGCTTTAGCCCACCATATTGGTTCCACCATGTTTAATTTTTTTTAAATAATTTCAGATTCGTAATATGCGATCCCAAAAACTCCTCAATATCAATATTGAAAAAAATCGGACAAAATTAGTTTTTTTATCCGCCATATTGGATACACCTTATTGAATTTTTTAAAAATAATTCCAGATTCGTTATGTGCGATCTCGAAAACTCTCTCATACCAATTTTGGAAAAAATCGAACAAAAATGATTTTTTGTTCCCCATACTGGATGCGCCATATTGAATTTTTTAAAAATAATTTTTGATTTGTTTTGTGCGACCCCAAAAATTCCCCTGTACCAATTTTGGAGAAAATCGGACAAAATTTATTGTTTTGTCCGCCATATTGGAATCGCCATATTGAATTGTTTTTAAATATTTTGGATTCACAATGTGCGATTCTGAAAATTCCCCCACTTCGATTTTGGAGAAAAGTCAACACACTATCTTTGTGACTTTTTGTGAGTTTTATTATACTAGGACTTTGCGCATGTCTAAGATTGGATTTGCATGCCAGAGATGGCATATGACACACTATTGCTCCCATAGACGTCATCGGCTATCCAGCTTGCTAAAAGTATTTGGACCTAATGACAAAACTTCCTTTCAGATATTAGAACTACATAATAAACAGAGATATTATCGATTTTAAAGTATATTTTCTTTTCCCTCCTGTCATTGGGAATCAGTAAGACTTTCTGCAAGCAATTACGGGACACTCTATATTTAATTTCATATAAAATATTATGTAAACTGAAGGTATACGTATACAAAAGGTAATTTATAACATTATTTCACATACTAAAACTCCAATACTCTCAATTGGGTTTAAATAAACATAATTTTAGTCTTAATCGGCCTACTAGATAGTGTATTCTTCCAAAATAAATATAAACATTTGAACAAAAAAAAGAAAGGTTATTCGACGCCACTATTCAAGATCAGCTGACAGTCTAAAGCTAGACCTAAAGCTAACCGACTTTGCATTTGGCGCAGATGACGTCACAGTTGCAGTAGTGTCATTGTTCATTATTTCGTTTTTTTTTGTAGTTTATATAGCAAATATATCAGAATCCCTTTTTTGCTTATTGTTTACACAGTTTAATTGTTTTTGGTCTAAGTGTATTTTTTTGAACCACGTTGTCTCCTATTTTTGCTAACATCAACGTTTCTTCTTACCGATGTGCCTAAAAATAGGTGGCGCTTTTAACATATATATATATACTGTTGTGGAACATAATATCTCACCACCGCTTTCAGGCAAAACTGGACTTAAATAGAGGTCCAAGTTTGTGGATGTCTGGGAGAGATACCGGTGGATCCCACTGATGAGTCCACCACCGGTATAGGGACGAAACATCCATACATTTACTATAGTGGTCGAAAATAGATCGCTAGCTACATGTCCCTACCACCAGGGGCATTGCTAATTGACACAATATATATATATATATATATATATATATATATATATATACATATATATATATATATATATATATATATATATATATATATATATATATATATATATATGAAGTAAAAGACAGTAATTGCAAACTTGTTAGATGTTGCACAGTTTCAATGAATTGCTACAGAACACAATTCATCCTATTACACCACCATCTACCTGTACCACCATATCGTGAAGAAAGTCAAAACTTACCATCCCCGCTACAGTGATACGGCAGAGGTACATGTTTCGTCTCTACTAGACTCATCAGGGTATCGACATGCTCCTGTTTGTGCAAAGGACAGATCGGAAGGAAGTTTTCTGTGTACTGTAGCAATTCATTCAAACTGTGCAACCTCTAACACGGAAAGGATATGATGGAACGAAATTTGCAATTATTGTTCGCATTTTACTTTATCTATTTACGGAGTTGCATATAGTTGTACGTTTGTTGAATGTGATCTCAGCACTACAACGGCATAATTTGGATATATCCGCTGTTAATGCATCTGACATGGAGGAATCCTTGAAAGCCTCATAAACATATAAACGCCATCCGGCGGGAGGTCGGCGAAGCCATGTTCAGCGTTGCATACTTCTTTCCGATCTGTCCTTTGCACAAACAGGTGGATGTCGGTACCCTGATGAGTCTAGTAGAGACGAAACATGTACCTCTGCCGTATCATTGTAGCGGGGAAGGTAAGTTTTGACTTTCTTCTCGATATGGTGGTACAGGTAGGCCATCATCTCGATGATGGTGTAATAGGATGAATTGTGTTCTGTAGCAATTCATTGCTACTGTGCAACCTCTAACACGGAAAGGATATGATGGAATGAAGTTTGCAATTACTGTTCGCATTTTACTTCATCTATTTATGGAGTTGCATATAGGTGTACGTTTGCTGAATGTGATTTCAGCACTACAACGGTATAATGTGGATATATCCACTGCTATTACATCTTACACGGAGTAATCCGTGAAAGCCTCAAAAGCATATATATATATATATATATATATATATATATATATATATATATATATATATATATATCCCCAATCTCCGGTATGCTAACCTAGGCACTACCCTAAAAGAAGGAGAGATCAACACCAAAAAAAATAGCCACCTGTATCGAAGCAATTTTCAATAGCGTTTTTTTAATATCTAATTTTTAAGTATTTTCTTTGCGTAGCAACATTCGTAATTGTCTTTCTCCTGAAAACTTGAACGAACTTTGGTTCAAAATCATTCGATTCTGAGTCGATTTTTCTGGAGGCTTAGAGACATGTATGCTAGAAGCATCGTGAGGTACAGTCTTTGTGGCAGCAAATTTTGGGAGCTCAAGTTTTGTCTTGTTCGCCAACTTTTCACCCAAAATATAACTCGTATGCTTTTCTTACAAGTGGGCTCTTGGTCTTTCAGTGAGTTCTCAGTGTGACTTTACCACATAAATAACAGAAACTGTTTGGTTAGTTCATACAGGATCGCGACGATATCGTATACATTTGTTTTTTTTCTAGAAATATCGGATATTGGGAGTACCAGAAGTCACGGCATAATTCCTTTATACAGGGGCACTTTCGACAACTACGCAGTGTGGAGAAATTTGGAATTACATGGGGTTTAATGAGCATCTTCTTTATTTTAAGCCCTAGGAGGTTGAGACCTTGTCGATGGAGGGTATCACCAGACGTTGCTAGGTTGTGTAAAATTTCCTAAAACTTAGAGAAAACGTAGATCTCGCAACTTTGCACCCCGGTATGACATTACAGCTTATATATCGCATAGGTACATTTTTATACCCGTTTTGCAATCAATCAAAATATGTTGTTAATGTTCTCTAGATTTTGCTATTTGCTACGACAATTTACAGGTCAACGAAAGAGTTACATAGACAGAAACATTAGTTTGGCGGGAAGGATTTTCATGTAAAATAGTGTGATTAAAAAATTAATGTTCTGAAAAATAAAAATGATAAAAATACATAATCATCTTCATATTTCTCGGTCGATTTCATACAAAGAATATCTTTTGTAATTTTTCTGTCTGACGCACAGTTTTTGAATTGATTTGACTAACAAAGTTTTTGCTGATAATTATTTAATTTAGACTCTAGAGAGAAACCGCTGTTTATAAATCTAATTTAAAATAAAGGAATTATTATCCTGTATGAAGTGTGTGGTAAATGTATGTAACAAGAAAAAGTCTTATTGAATGGCAATACGCTATTGCTAGTGACATGGAGAAATTTAATTAATAATCTAAAAATTGCAAATAAAAACATTTTATGAAAAAGATTATAAATGTATTAGTCAATCCACTATTTGAATGGCGATGCAAAAGAGTTCTGAGAATACCAACTACGAAAAGCTGTTTAAAAAATTGGTAAGTGTTATTTGTCAAAACCTAGGTCGGCTTCTGTATAATATTTTTGAAATAATAAACTTTGCGAAAACGAAAAACCAACAAATTATTGATTTTTCAAGGTCATAGCGCGACGACTACATTTTATGTTCCTGCTTCACATGTTCTGTTTTATGACACCTGTTAGAAACGTTATGGCCCCGCGGGAACCATTAGGCTTTATAACTTTGACAACTTAAAACCTAATATAAATTCAGTTCGTAAAAGTAGACGGTCCATTTAGGGTAGTAATAAAGAACGGTTGTAACTTGTTTTTGTTTTATAGTTTTATTACATACTAGCTATACTTACGAGGTGAAACTTCTATTATTGATTTCATAACAAATGTACAACCCGTGTCTAGAGGCGTGTGCAGATTTGGATTCAGACCATTTTATGGTGGATGTAGTGATAAAAATAAAATTTTTATAAAAAAATTGAACCGACGTCTAAAAGTGAGCTAAAAGTGAAAAATAACTATAAATTTTTAAATGAAATTGAAATTTTCGAGGTCGGCGTTAAACTAATATATGAAAAAATGTGATTTGCATAAAGAGATTAAAAATATTTTATTGGTAATGCATTCTTTATCATAATTTTTATATATTAGTAGTTATTTATTTCGTTTGGAAATAATTTGGCGCCAACTTCAAAAATTGTGTCAATCAAATATTTAGTCTGTCATAGCAAATCCACTATTTTAAATTTCAAATTAATTTTATAGGCCCCAAAATCTTCCAATATAGATATTTAAAGAACTTGAGGCGTAAATTTCTTAGCCCGATATATTTTATACTGCATATTGAGTTTACATTCGTCTCAAGAACTCCGCACTATCAATTTTAGACAAAATCGAAAAAATAATTTTAAAATCTTAATCTAATCTAAATCTAAATTCCTCAAACCTCCTAGTACCAATTTTGGATAAAACCTGAAAATTTAAAATTTCTAGACCGTCATATTGCATCTAATATATTAGATTTTCTTAAAATAATTTTATATTCGCTATTTATATCCTTAAAAACGATTCAGTCCCACTTTTGAACAAAATCGAAAAATGAAAAACTTTTAGTCCGCTATATTGGATTCGTCATATTTAATCCTGAAAAAAATACTATTAAATTCATAATTTTCACCCTCAAAGACCCCCTATATCAGTTTTGGAGGAGACTGGAAAATGTAAAATTTTTAGGATGCCGTATTAATCCGCCAGATTGAGATTTTAAAAAAATATTTTAAATTCGTAGTTAACACTAACAAAAATCTCCAAATACTGATTTTAGACAAAATCGGGACATGTAGTATCTTTGATCCGCCATCTTGGATCCGCCATATTAATTGTTTTTTTAAATAATTTCAGATTCGTGATGTGCGATTCCAAAAACCCCCCATATCAATTTTGAAAAAAATCGGATAAAATTAATTTATTTCCGCCATATTGGATACGCCATATTGAATTTTTTTAAATAATTTCAGATTCGTTATGTGCGACCCCGAAAACTCCTCCATACCAATTTTGGAGAAAATTGTACAAAATTGACTTTTTCGTCCGCAATATTGGATCCGCAATATTGAATTTTTAAAAAATAATTTTAGATTCATTATGTGTGACCCCGAAAACTCCCCCGGATCGGAGGAGAAAATCAGGCAAAATCGATTTTTTTGTCTGCCATATTGGATTCGCCATATTGAATTTTATAAAAATATTTTGGGTTTGTTTTATGCGACCCCGAAAATTTCCCCATACCAATTTTGGAGAAAATCGGAAAAAATTAATTTCTTTGGCTGCCATATTGTCAGCGCTATCTTGGATTTAACTGCACAAATTTTATCCAAAGTGATATGGGACCACCGCAGCAACTTCTTGAACATAACGTAAAAAAGTTCATTCAAATCGGTGCCGCTGTTCCAGTGTACTTACATAAAAGGATACATAGTCGACGAATTGAGAAACTCCTTCTTTTAGAAGTCGTTTAATAAGGAAATATTAATAACAATAACAGTACACAATAATACATCATAGAGTGAGTTGGGGCACCTTAATACAATTTTTAATTGACGAAAAACACAAGGCAGATAGACAATAATAATAAGCAAAAAATTTGGGGTGTATTCAATGTAGATAGATTTATTTATAACGAATTCTACTCAGATTTGTTAGAGAAAAATGTTTTTTAAAAACTGGAGTATGTATTAAATTGCATCACACACGAGATATGTTGATACACGATCGGGGCAATGGCTCAGCAGAGCCCTTGGCGCGGGGGCCCCGGGCTTAATCTAGTTCTCATTAAGAAATTATCCTTGCGTAAGTTTTTATATGAATCAACTTAAGATTTATACTAGTTCAACTCCGTAAAAGTATTACCAAGTCTTATTCTTTCAAAATGAGGAAGTAAATAAATTACAGGAAAAAGCCCTAATATTTGTTTTAGTTGTTAAGACCATAAGTGGTCTTTTTCATATTCTTTAAAGTAAAATAAAATTCACTTACCAACTTAAAGAGGACTGTTATATATAGATAAATTAATTTTCAGTTCAAAAAGGTTTTAGACGATTTGCGTTTCAAAAAAGATGCTCGTAAATCATTTCTTTGGCCGTCTTTATATCAATATGGAATTTTCCCAATAAAATGCGTAATAGGATGCTTATTTCCTTTATTGTGACGGGATTGTGAATCTAATGAATCGTAGAACAGCTAGAAGCATGTGATTCCACAATGATAGTCTTGGAAGTCTTCTTAATTGACAACTTTATGGCATTTCCGATTATGCCCAACAAATTATGAGCACTTTTCAGATATGTTGCACTTTTCCTTTCTTCTTTTTAAATTATGTTTCATCTTTAGCTCTTTGTTGTTCTTTTAAACTTTGCAATTCTGAAGTATCTATGTAAATTATTGATTTACTCTTAGTTTTGTTTTTGGAGTAATTTTTGGATTTGGTATTATGGTTCCACAAATTAAGTATGATTTTGATGTTAAAGTCTCGATTATTACCTTGGAAGCTCTTGATGTTGCGATTATGAGATTCAAAGTTATTTGTAGCATCTGTTAACTTGTATGAAGTAACTGTGTTACAAAATACTTATTTATTCATTTCTCATCAGAATTGATGGGACTTTATCAAATCTCACATGGAGAAAAATCTTCATTTGAGAATTGTAAATTATTTAATGATTAAATCAATATTTTGCAAATGAGCTCGTAATATTTGTCATAATGTGTGATCCAAAGACTGCCAGTAAACCACAATTGGAATAGCAATAGTTGGATATAGAATAGGAAGACTCGTAAATAATATACGTCTTTCCAGGAAGATTATCGTGCTAGTTATTAGAAGCTATTTTTAACTTTGCCTTGAATAGGTCAAAGATGCCAACATTAATACCTGATGTATAGTCTTGCATCTTGAAATGCTTTGGAAGCCAGAAGGTTATATCGCTATAGATATCCTAATCATACTCTTTCAGATCAGAAAACATTTTAACGAGTTTGCTAATATTTAAGGGAGAATGGTAAGCGAGTCCATTTAATAAAGTAATATTATTTAATTTCTTCATAATTTTAGGAAATTTTGAGAAAACAAGTACTGATGTTGACACGAATTGGATCAGTTGGGTGAGGTGATAACGTAATATTTTCATTCTATCTCTTTCTACTATTCGTTTCGTTCAACTACTTATGTCGATGAAATTTCGGAAAGGTATGCAAATTGCTTCAAACCTTGTCAGTTGGAGGTAAACAATAACGTTTAGTCAGTATAATTTGGCGACAGCGTATTCACTGTTGTTATAACTTCACTTTCCCCAAAATGGCGCATAGTACGGTCCGGACATTTTCTGTTTAGTAGACTCTCAGGACAGTTACTTTAATATGTGCATGAGTACGTGGTACTTTTAATATAATAATTTTATCTTGAAATAATCAAGTAGAGTTGTTTCGTTATTTTCGTTAAAAAACTTATTTCGAAGTATTTAAATACTGGACCATATATTGGTTATTCTAAGTAAAGTCAAGCTGGTATATAAGTTAATTTTTAATGTGTATCGTTTATTTAAAATATTTTTTCTACGTCTACTCACATCACCTAATAATTAACCCTAGCAAGTCTAATTTAATTAATATTGCATTGTTTTGACAAGTAAATTCCTCTATTAACAGTATTATATGGCATTAGATTATTAATTAAAAGTTAATGAATTTTACAGCTTCGAAATTAATGACAAGCTAATTTGTGAAAGCTCCGGCCCTAATAGTATTTTCCGCTTATTATGAGAGCATTGGCTGACATTTTTGATCAGATCCGACATTTATTTGAAAAGTTAATTAGACTTCGATTTTAAATGTTATTGTTAGCATATTACTGAAAATTGCTCCAGCTAAAAAGGATTCATCTGTTTAATATTATATACGCTTATGGATAAAATTATCTAATTATTCCATATATAGCGAAATGAGTTATAGTGGTTCGCGTTTGTTTTTTTCCTATTAGGCTAATCAACAGAGAAAAAAAATAATCACTTTAAAAATACTCCATAGTTATATTTTATTATGTTTTCCGAAATTAAATCCAAAAAAAATTGCTTTTTTTAACCTACTTCTAAAAGAAGGAGGTTCTCAATTCGTAGCGTATGTATTTTTTTTTATGTATGTACACCGATTACTCCGGAACGACTGCATCGATTTGAATGAAATTGTTTACGTTACGTTCAGGAAGTTGCAGCGGTGGTCGCATATTATTTTATATAAAATTGGTGTAGTAAAATCCAAGATATGGCGGTCAAAAAATTAATTTTATCTGATTTTCTCCAAAATTGGTATAGAGGAATTTTCGGGGTTGTACTTAACGAATCTGAAATTATTTTTTAAAAATTCAAAATCGCGGATCCAAATCGCGGACAAAAAACTAAATTTTGTCCAATTTTCTCCAAAATTGGTACGGAAGAGTTTTCGGGGTCGCACATGACAAATCCAAAATTATATTTAAAAAATCAAATATGGCGATTCCAACATGGCGGACGAGAAAAATCAATTTTGTCCGATTCTCTCCAAAATTGGTATGCGGGAGTTTTGGAGATATCACATAACAAATCTTAAATATTTTTAAAAAATTCAATATGGCGGATCCAATATGGTGGACAAAAAAAAATAATTTTGTTCGCTTTTCTCCAAAATTAGTATGGGAAAATTTTCGAGGTCGCACATAACGAATTTAAAATATTTTTAAAAAATTCAATATGGCGGATCCAATATGGCGGACAAAAAAATCAATTTTCTTCGATTTTCTCCAAAATTGGTACAACGGAGTGTTCGGGGTTGACAAAAAAATTAATTTTGTCCGATTTTTTTTCAAAATTGATATGGGGGAGTTTTTGGGATAGCACATTACGAATCTGATTTTATTTAAAAAAAAATAAATATGGCTTATCTAAGATGGCGGATTAAATATTCTGCATCTCTTGATTTTGTCTAAAGTCAGTATTGAGGGATTTTTGTTAGTGTTAATTACGAAATTAAAATAATTTTTGAAAATCCCAATCTGGCGGAATTAATATGGTGTCCTAAAAATTTAACATTTTTCGAGTTTCTCCGAAACTGATATAGAGGGTTTTTGAGGATGTAAATTATGAATTTAATAGTATTTTTCAGGATTCAATATGGCGAATGCAATATAGCTAACTGAAGATTTTACATTTTTTGAATTTGTTCAAATATGGAACTGAATCATTTTTGAGGATGTAAATAGCGAATATAAAATTATTTTAAGAAAATCTATTACGTCAGATGCAATTTTAAATTTCTGGATTTCATCTACAATTGAAACTAGGGAGCTTTGAAGGGTTTAGATTTAGATAAGATTAAGACGTTAAAATTATTTTTTTGAAATTCAATATGGCCGATTCAATATGGTAGGAGAAAATTTTACCTTATTCGCATTTTTTCAAATTTGGTATTAGGGGGTTGGGAGGTGGGGTATTATGAATACGAAGTTAATTTTTTATAACTATTAGGTTAATAAGATACAACATGAGGGACTAAAAATTTTACATTTTCCAATTTTATATAAAATTGATATTGCGGGGTTTTTGGGTCGTATACAAACTCAATATACAATAGAAAATATAGCGAGATAAGAAATTTACGTCACAAATTCTTTAAATATCGACATTGGGAGGTTTTGGGACCTATATTACCAATCTGAAATTAATTTGATATTTAAGATACTGGATTTACTATGACAGACGAAATATTTGTTTGACACAATTTCATTGGTATTTGGAGCACTCTATGAATCAAAGAGTTTTTAGTGGTTCATTTTAGGGTTATTTTGCAGTTCTGGGTAAAATGGGTACTTTTTTGCCACCTTGAACTCAGTGCGAGGTACACTAATCTCGATTAGCACTTACTTCAAATAATTTATGAATATCATAATGAATTTAAAACTAAAAATCAAAAAATAAAATTTTTATAAAAAAATTGAACCGACTTCTAAAAGTGAGCTATAAAGTGAAAAAAACTATAAATTTTTAAATGAAATTGAAATTTTTGAATTCGGCGCCTAATTATTTCTAAATGAAATTAATAACTACTAATATATACAAATTATGTTAAGAAAGCAATTACAAATAAACTATTTTTAAACTGTTTATGCGAATCACATTTTCTCAGGTATTAGTTTACCGCCGACTCCAAAAATTTTTATTTCATATAAAAATTTATAGTTTTTTTTTCACTTTTTAGCGCACTTTTAGAATTCGGTTCAATTTTTTTATAATTTTTTTTTATTATTGGTTTATAGTCTAAGATCCAGACTTAGGTGCACCTTCCTCGTCGGTTTAATTAAACAATCAATTCTTGCATGGGTTGCCGAATCACATAGTCAAGACTACCCTTAATTTACAATCCATTCATTAATTTTTTTAGGCCCTTTCTTTCATTTGTATTCCTAAAAAGTTAATACCAATCGAAAATACAAGATATAAACAAAAAGTAAAAATTATGTTGCCATTTTTGTTGTTTTTATTATCGGTTGCCAAGTATAAACAGATCAGTTGGTGTTAGTAATTTATCCCCATGAGTATCCCAACAAAAATATACAGGGTTATTCACCCTATAGGGCAGGGAACATTGCAGCCAAAATACGTTTTACTTTTGGGATATGTGACGGTCTAATATAGTTACTTTTTAAAATTATTTTCATATTATACAGAGTGTTCCAAAAGTAGTTGTGTTTTTTAATGGAATCCCCTGTATATTATTGCCTTTTTGATTCTCCGATCAAAATAAGTACCTATTTTAATAAGGCTTATAACCTAAACCTTAAGGGTTTTTAAATAATTTGAATTTTGACAAAATCTAACCTAACTTTCATGTTTCAAATACGTAAGAAATATTTCAGTTATGTCATCGAAATTTACAGTAAAGTGTAACAATAAATCATACTTTATATTTCAAGTATAATAAACTTGCTATATTATACAGGGTGTCCAAAAACTAATCAAATAAGAATTTTGTATGGTGTGGCTATAACTTATTTAATTCAAATCGCTATACTTTTTACCTAACCAGAAAATATATCTTTTAAATACCTATCGAATGGTACAAGGGTGTTCTATAGCCAAGTTTTCGCGTTTCCACAGAGTACGCTAAATAATCCTTTTCTGCACCATTTTGTGTTTTTTGAATAGATGTTCTAATGTATATAGTTGTCTATGGCATTTAGAAACGTCAGATAATTCATTTAATCTACCAGTTTAGTCTGCAAAGCCTGTTGCTATAATAGCGGTATTATTTTTTTGTAACTGTGAAATTTCATTTATTGAGTTTAAGATTTGAAAATTGTTGTGTTACTGCTTTGTCAAAATAAAGATTTTTCCAAAGTAAGAGCGTATTGATACGATTTTTATCCTTGAAGAATGTCATCAACATTGTTTGTTGGCGACTCGAGTCTATTCTCAAAGGTTTCCCGGAAGAAACCATCCTAAACCAGCCGTTTTTGTGAGACTATTAAACCAATTTCGGAAAAGTCGAAGTGTCAGTTACAAAAACCTGTTATAAGAAAAACTGTCACTTAGGACGAAGACAATGTTTTTACTGTACTTGGTTGAGTGATCGAAAATCCCAATATTAGTCACAATCATATATCCAAAAATACTAACATTAGTCAAGCAAGTGTTTCAAGGATTTTTAACAAATACAGATTTCATCCTTATAAAATTTAGATTTATCAAGAGCTTCACGGAAATGATTTTGACAACCGAACGGAATTCTGCTTGTGGGTGTTAGATAAATTGGCAGAAAATAAACACTTTTTGATAATGTGTTGTTTACTAATGAAGGTACTTCTAATAACAATGGTTTCGTGAATAGACACAGCTTACATTACTATTGTGATTCAAATCCGCATAAATACAGAGTTATGAGAAACCAGATAGGTGGTCAGTTAATGTGTGGGGAGGAATACTTGGTCAAAACTTAGTTAGACCCTACCTTTTGAAGGACTTTTTAATGATTTGATGTTTCGCGATTTTCTTTTACACCAACTTCCAGTGTTATTAGAAAATGTCCTTTTAAATATTAGAATAACTATGTGGCTTCAACTGGGTGGAGCTCTGCATCATTATCATCGTGAGGTTCGGCAATTTTTAAATGTCAACGTTCGAAACGGGTGGAGTTCAACTAACGAGGTTGCTTGAATTCGCAAAAGCGATCGGTCTCGGATGGCCTGTGCTACGGTGAAATGTAAAGGGCCCAATAGAGGCGTAACCATTGATGATCTAGTATAATCACTTTCTGTGTCATTCATTCATTCAACCAAAATATAGCGTCCCAAACTTTCCTACTTTTCTCGAAATCAGCAAATTTTTGCTTATTATTCTAATTTCGTTCCACAACTTCTTTGTAAGTGAATTTAGATATATACATCGCATTCTTAAAAAGAAAGCTGACATCGCGTCCACTAAAATGGTCCCCAGCCGAAGTCTGTATGGTGAATAGTAGCTGAGAAATGACCTCTCAAAGTTCCCAACTTTTTACGAATTACACATTATGAAACTTCATTTTATTCAATGAACAAATGATTTAAGAGTATTTAGTGATAAAAATTATTATATTTTGAAAAATCTATTAATGCAGGGACAGAATGAAAAATAAAATAAATTGTCACTTTATTTTATACCTTTTTTATTTTTCCTTTTATGTTTATTCAAAAGTTGAGTTCAGTTAAAAGATTTTCAATAATTTTGTCAATTTCTTCTTCATTATCTTCGAGAATATCGTCTTCAGTAACATCAGGTGCATCAGCATTTTCACAATTTAAACCCATACTTTCTTTGCAGAACATGGAGCAACTGATTCTCAAAATCCCTGGCAACCTTTAGTGTATCCACAGGTTATTCTTTCAATCAGAGTTTGCGGTGCAGGAGGTTCATTTATAAAAATTGGTTTCAAACTATATTCAGATAAAATATCAATGACTGGGCTAACCATCCAAAGACATGGTAATATCTAAATTAATTATAGACTTTAAACAAAAACTTATTATTGATTAAATAGCTTTTAAAAATAAATGAATGGTGTACCACTCAAAAAATGAATAACTCAAAATAAAAATTAAATAAAGTAATAATTGTTTTTTTTTTCAGTACCCCATATTAATAGTTTTTTTTCATAATATAACTACTTTTATCATTGAAAGCAAAAAAATAATTTGTTCATTGAAAAAAGAAAAATTTTCACGCAAAAATATAAAATTATATAATGTGCTGGTAAAAGGTTTTAAAAATCGTACAAAGTTGGAAATTTTGTGAGGCCATTTGTCAGCTGCTATTTATGGTAGAGACTTCGGGTGAGAACCATTCTAACTGATATGATGTCAGCCTTTTTTTTTGAAGGAGGCAATGTCTATATCTAAATTGACTTAACAAAAAACTTGCTAATATCGAGAAAAGTAACAAAGGTTGAGACGCTACATCTCGGTTACTTTTCATCCTATAGACTTCTGAAGAAGTTCATTTGAACGAACGCAATGTCAGTTTTCTTTTCATGAGGTAATATGAATTCCTAACTTCACTTGAAAAAAAGTTCTGGGAAAAAATTTTTCAAAATTTTTTTATTTAGTTTTGGGTGTATTTTTTTTTAAAAATGATTTTTTTGGACTTCAATTCGATAGAAAATTTTATTACCTACAACTTTTTTGTTGTATTATTTACGAAAAATTCATAGTTTTCGAGTAAATTTCCAAAAACTGAAAAGTGAACAACTCTACCCGAATCTCAAAAACACATCCCTTATTTTGGTAGCTCTTTGTGATCTTCTCGTATTTGGAAGGTCATTGAATGTATGAAACAATGTAAACTCTGTAACTTTTTAATTCCTTTTTATTCTATTTTTTCAACTCTTTTGTCGATAGCCTAATAGACCGAAAATAGATTTTGAAAAATAAAACTTTTCTTAAAAGAATCAACTCTCTCTCTCTCTTTCGATCCAACAAAATATACCCCATTATATCCCCATATTTAACTAGAAAACAGAGTACTATTAGTTTAGTAATTATGCGATAATAGTTTCCTGACGCAAATGATGTATGAATAAGTGCCAGAGTGTATTTAGGCTGTGGTTGAAAACGTCAACCACACAGTGCCACTGTGTTATCCTGCACGTCAGCATCCGCTGTAGTCGTTCTTTATTAAAAACTCATAGGGGCGGTCCATTATAGGCAAGTTGGAGCATTTTGTTCCATTATCGTGTTGATGGGTAATTGTGAACAAATAAAACAATGAATAATTTATTTATTTATGAAACAATGCAGTCGAAATATTGCAAATGAAACATTATTATGGTTAAGTTCAATTTATAACTAATTAATGTTGATGGTAAATTAGTAGGATAATAAAATTATTCCTATTATTTTATATTTTTGTGGTAACTGAACGAAGCTTTCGGGAATTTTTTAATATTCTCTAAGGTGATTACGCAAACTTAGCATTGGCAAATTCTATTTATAGGAATACACTCTATTACCTAAAATATTGCTATTTCGAATTTATGAGAATGGGATGAAAAAATTTCCGCATATCAACAAAAATACAAAAAATACATCATAAATTAACCATAGTCATTTACTCAACCTCCTGTTCAAAATATTCACTTGCACCACCGCATAGTGGATACAAAAGTAGTTTTTCGATCAAAAAATTAACCGCCATGTCATATCTTACTTGTGAGTTTCACTGTTTGTCTACACCAGGCGAGGATCCAAGAGGGGGATGGTGGGGGTTATCTCCCTCCCAAGGGCTTTGAGTTCAGGAAAATTGACCCGATTTTGCCTCTTATCCTATAGTTTATTCAAGAACTAGAGAGAGTAATAAATCATTTTTTACCCTTTTTTTCTTCAGACACATATATTTTTCATAGGAATGGGTTAGAAATTTTATAATCAAAAATACCAGTCTATAATAATGGACTATTTGGGTTAGATAGCTATAGATATTTGAATGTGTGAAGTGTTAAAATGGACTTTAATTCTTGTCATAGGCCTCGAAAGGAGGTTTATAATCACTAAGTATTTATGACATAGAATATTATTTCGGTAATAAACTTAAAATAAAAAGTTTTTATAATATTATTTTTATCTTATAATTTCTTAATAATTCACATACATTAGAAAATGTTAGACATATTTAACACAAATCACAACAGTATTTTTATTATTTTTAATTTTGGCATAGGAACCGTTTTAGACTAAAACGTAACCTTTTTCTCTCAAAAAATTCTAAGTTATAATTTAAATACTTACAAAATACCCATTGTTAAAAATACAAGAAGTTAAAAATATATAAAAAAATAAATTCGTCCATATAATAAAAAAAATTTTTTGGGTCTATCGGTCATTTTATTATAAATTAAAAACATTTTTAGGACATTTGACGTTTCAGTTTATTTATTTCTTAAACCATCTGCAGAATTACAATTAAATACTAAAAAGGTCTTCAAATGTAATTAATTTTTATATGTTACAGAAATTTTAAATAATAAATTGTGTTTACGCTGGTAATCATTACGTATCTTATTCGTAATCAAAGTCAGTGAAGCTATCTTCGCTCAAATTAATTATAATTGGTCAATCATGAGATCGAGTTTCCGCATTTTTTTTTTATTATATGGATATTTCCCAATTTTCTGCAGTAACTTTATTCAAAAAAATCTTTCAAAAGTTCATTTAAATTACTAATTTTGTAAGTTCTTTTATTTCTAGCAACTCTACCTTTTACTTGAGAGAGATATTTCCTTCTCCAACGGACATTTTCCGGACGATGTAAAATTTCAACGAGTTGACCAACTCCTAAGAGAGAATGGTAGGCGATTCCATTTAATAAAATAATGTGCTTAAATTTCTTCATAATTTTAGAAAATTTTGAGAAAAGAACTGTTGATGCTGGTTGGGAAAGAACAGTACATACGATATTTCCTTCTCCGAGGGACATTTTCCGGACGATCTATAAGAACAAATTTCATATCTGGTTTTTCCAGCAAAAATTAAGTTCTCTGAGAAATTTCCAGAGCTCAGTTCTTTTAATTTCAAGTAAATCCCGATCTTCATTGATTTTAGATAGAATTTTGTCGACGGTTGGGATCTGCTACTCATTGTAAAATGTATGTACAACTCCTTTTATTGCTGTTTTCATCTCTTCTTCCAACGAGGTTTTTCGTCTAACTGTGATCGAATGTTTTTTTCTTCTTCCGTATTCGGTACATAGTAGATTTTCCAACTCCTGTCATAATGGAACACATCTCAACAGAGCTTTTAACATTATTATCTAGATATTGATATCTTAAGGCATCATAAACATTCATCGTAATAAGTTTTTCGTTGAGGAAAAAATGCCCTGGTTTAACGATTTTGGAATAAATATAGATGTGGAAGCCATATCTTTTGAGAATCTCGCCAATCTCAAATAATATATAAAAACAAGAACAAACAAGATAAATCACTAAGGACATACTGTAAGGTGTACTTTGCTCCCTGACAGAAATCAAATTGAACTATCAGAAATTTTATTGTTGCAGTAAATATATAAAACCTTATAATATTTAAATATAATAAGATTTACGGCAGTACTCAGTTACCTGCGGCACTGGTACGTTGAAGGTTTCGGTAACAGTTTTATTACTTTCTCCAGGTCTTGAATAGAATATTGGAATGTGTATGCTTGCGATCGCCCCTCCACTTCCCAAGAGCCTTGAGTTCAGGAAAATAGACCCGATTCTGTCTCTTATACTAGGAATGTGTATGCTACTCGCATCCCCCCCCCCTATCGGCAACTTGTTTTTTCTTGTGATCGCCCCTCACCTCTCCAAGAGCTTTAAATTCAGAAAAATAGACTCGACCCTGCATTGTACACAAGAAATGGGAATGTTGCAGGTGTCTCCCCCCCCCCCCCCGTCAACAGCTTTCTTTCGCTTGCCATACTGTATTTTTGCGATATCACCGCCTGGCTGGATCCGCCCCTGGGCTACACTACTACGGTATTGTGATAACAGTCATTGATAACCTCTAAAAATCAGTACAAATTGCAAAGTATCTAATACTAAAATTTTTATAAAAAAAAATGAACTTACTCCCAAAAACCTGACATTTATAAAATGAAAAGCTTTTGGAAGATCAAAAAAAATCGCGGTAGTGGATCTACCTTCATCTATTTTTTAAAAATAATGTTTATAAAATCCACTCCCGCAGTTTCTGTAGATTTTGGTTTTGAAGCTCTGTGTCGAATACTTTTCGAATGATACTACAATAATAGCAATTACTTACTGCAATATATTTACATAATTATGTAGAGTATTGATTAAAAACATCATGGCTTTTGTCACAATAATGTTCTTATTCGCTGCGACCATGGAAGTTCATGTAGAAGCTAAATTTTAACACATCCTCTATGAGTATAACATCGTTGAGCTCTACTATATGACGTAATGTATAGTTCATCTGACTTATTTTATTCAGAAGTTTGAAAAAATACCTTTGCATTGGCATTTTGCAGGCAATCTGCAGATGAAAGAGGATATTGATATATTTATTGGGTGTCAGCAGGAATCATTTTTTCTGACGGAAGAGAATCGTTACAAAACGTGTTTAAATTAGGAAAGATTATTTTAAAAAATAAAATTATCTAGGATATAGGGACGTAACAATCCATAATAGATTATTACACCATAATCTGGGTTTTCATACTATTCAACTGTTTTAAATAGGATGTGAAAAAAGCTCCACAATTTTCCAATGCTTTCTGATAATAATGGATTAAAAAGAATGAGGAAAATCTGTTTACATCATAAAGGCGTTTAAACCAAAATACGCGACATGTTCAAACTAACTGTATTGGTATCGGATTCCTATTTAATCTGGCTTTATTATGGTGGCTGAATTCCTGAATAAACATCGAAATGCATTGCTAAAATATGAATTATTGAGTTGTTAATTACGTTCCACCGAAGGTTCATAATATTGACAACAATATTATGGGTATATAAACAGCGAGTCTATATACCTAATAAAGCTTGTTTTGTGTGAATGTACATAGATCCATGTTAATATTTATTAGCGAAGTAAATGTTTTTGTGGTAATTTTAGAAATTAAACAAAATTTCTGACCCTGTAATTTTAAACAGTACAAAAAACTAGCTTCTCAATATATATATATATATATATATATATATATATATATATATATATATATATATATATATATACTCCGGATACACCGTATTTAAACCGATTTTATGCAAAAAATAAAAAATATGATTATTATTATGGCGCCCCAGCTTTTGGCAATTTCCCGGGAAAAAGCTACTAGTTCGTCCAGGAGCCTCGGAGGTAATTTAGGGTTAGTAAAAATTAATTTAACACTTAATCAGCCACGCAGCCCTCTAAAAAGATCGTCGTTGTTGTACATCTTCTTGGCTGTTCAGCCGTCCTGAATGCGATGAAAAAATTCTGAAATTGTCGTCTCTTTTAGAATTTCTGTCGTAAAAAACGAATTTCTTTAATAAAAAATGAATTTTTTTATGAAAATCAAGAGATCCAACAACTCCTATTGTATCCTGCTTCTTTTTTCTCTCTTTTCTGCTTCTTTTCTCCCAAAAATCGTACTTTTTGAAAACTTTCTATAGTACTTAATAGCACTAAGAAAGACAACTAAAAACTGCTGTTGATGCAAGGTTTGGTGTATCGCACTAAGGCACGCCTCCTTTTTTGTATTTGGGTGTGGTTTTGTCGCTGAACGCGTGTTGAATCGAGCTTTCCGGATTTCAGACAGTCTTCGAACGCGCCAGACTTTTCTGATGGTGTTCCTAAAACGGCTATAGTGTGCGATATCTTCATAAAGCAGGGACTATAACAATCTTAGGCGAAGCGTTGCCAAATATAAAATTATATCGCTAGACCGTAACGTGATGCGTGGTTGGTCCTGTAACGAGCGCTATCGTGGTTCATCTCCACCAGGTCGCTATTTTTCGTTGTTATAAGGTAGAATTAGAAAGTGAAAAATCGTTTCTAAATTTTTTCTACCTTATTGAACCGCAACGCAGGGGGGTGCGGTGAGAGTCCCTCCTAAACCACCCGACCAGATAGGAATTCTGGCCGCCTCACCTTTCTTCTCGCTCACCGGGGCAAAGGGGAGTGAATGATAAAAGGGGCTTTTGTTTTCTTCTTGTTACTTCAGGAAATTGAAGTAAAGTTTGCTTCCAAAAATAAGCATTTGTCTGCTATGCATAAAGCATGATGTATGTTTGAGCGTGGAATGCTCCAAGGTTGAGATTCTGAGAGAAAATCAAGAATGGGGTAAACTAAGCATTACGGTGAATAACACTTAGCCAGGGAATACTTACAAGTGTATGTGTTTATAGGCCTTTTGTTTTTTGTTTGTTATTTTCCGCAAAGAAAATTTGGAAAAAATTTTGTGATAAAAATTTTCCGCAAAAGAAATTTAGAAAATTTTTTATAATAAAAAATTTCCGCAAAGAGATTCGTTATACAACTTTCCGCATGAAAATTATGCATAAATCTGAATATAAAATCCGCTACGGGGATGTAAGGTAATGCGCATTTCGAAAATTGAGAATGAAAATTATTCCGCAATTTGAAGTTTTAGCGTTATTTATACCTATGTGTTTAATTAACGTGTAATGCGTGTAACTATAACTATCTGTACATATCTTTTCTTATAATCCGTTCCTAAACGTCGTAAAATATATCAGTCCATTCAACTCTCGCAGGGGATACATCTTATAACGAAACTGGTAATAAGTTGCCTTTAATTCCCGCAGTTAAATTTGCTGAAGGGGGATAAAATAAAATCCAACATAATATTTCAAGAACCGTCCCTTTTTCCAGGTATTCCTTCCAGTAAATCCCGAAATAAAGGCGTTTTCATGTTCTGAAATATATCGTAGAAATTAAAGTTGCTTTTCGCAAAAGTGATTAAAAAATGTAAGGGTAACAAGGAACAGATCATAAGAAGTTTTGTGTTTATGTCCGCAAAACAAGTAAGGGTAACTAACTTGTATGAAGTTCGAAAAAAGTATGGGTAATAAAACGCTCTGAGAAAAAGTATGGTTAACCAAGTTGCTAAAAACAGTACTAGTAACTGTGACTTAGAAAAATATGAAAATTTTATCTAAGTGAAAATTGAAAATATTATTATAAAATAATAATATTGGAGTGTCAAAACGACTGAATATGAATTTGTGTTGAAAAAATTTTAATGAATTTTTTCTGGAAAAAATATGATATGGGAAATCATATCATATTTTGATTTTGAGGTTATGTTATGGTTGAGTATATGGAAACTCATGTTTATTTCGAATTGAATCGCGAAGTTTATGTCGGTGATCCGTAATTGCAACCCCAGTTCGTGTATACAATTACGAATAACACCCGACTTTCGAACTATAGTGTCTGAGAGCCCTGTAGTTGAGAAAACTTACCTAGGCGTTCGTAAGCAGATACTACCTAAAGTCCAACACTGTATTTTTATACAAGGGGAATTCTCAGACACCGTATTTAAACCGATTAGTTTGCATTTCGCTTTAAAATCTTCTTGAATCTTTGGTTTTTCACTATCTTTGTGCAAGTGATAGCTACTAAACGCCCAAAGATCCCGTGATATGATTTTAAGTTTAACGAAGCGATGACTGGACGTTCTTTGAAGACTTCGATGCCTTCAGAAAGATCGTCGTGGTTGTTGTATGGAGGTACTGGAACTGGTAAGCGCCACGGCCGTTGCTTTCATGCTTCTTCTGATGGTCGTCAGATCAAACAGAATGCCAACCCAAGAGAAGAGAAGGATGCTTGTGATCGACGAGTTTTGTTAACTTTTTTAGGCCACGCCTTTAAAGTTAAAACAAACGAATGACAACGCTGTATTTTGTCCCATAAGCACTAATGCTTTTTGAACAGTGAAATTTCAAAGGAAATCATGCTTGAAATTTAGTGAAATGGTGTTTTTCATTTGAAGGATGATCCATAGTGATCAGATAAGTATCTGTTTTCAAAAATCGCAAACAGATATGTACAATAGGTGCTATCTTTATACTCCTTCTGATCGGGAAATGCAAAAACGGGTTTTGGCCAATGAGCTGGCTCATACCATAAGCTCTATGCTAATCGTTTTTGGCCAATCAAGAACGATGTCACTTTAACAAAACTAGTTTGCTTTCGTGCCTTTTTCATCAGTTCTTGTTGAATTGTTGTACTAACAACATTTGTTTTTCTATGTTTTTTCTCACTGGATTGTCATTCTGACAATTGAATGTGATGTATAAAGATGTTATTTATTTATTGCAAAAAGATTTATGTTAATAAATGAAATGCCGCGTTTTTTATTCCTAAAAAACCACTTGCTGTGTGCTTTCGGTAACGTATTCTACAGGCAAGCTGTGTTGACGTTTCGACTGGCACATTTTTTTGTTAAAATTTTTGGATTTTGATTCTATGAGTAATTAATAGATTATAATGTAAAAATATTCATGACTGTAAAACATAAAATTCCTTACATTACCTTTTCCATGCAATTTCAAAGTCATTCTGACTCTTGAAAACGTATCGCGCTTGATATTTAAGAGAATCCTTAGGCCAATGAGTATCTTATTTGCGCATCATGTGACGTGGGAGGAGCTTACTAACGAAGTTGACGTCACTTAAATATGAATGCCTTGACGATGACCCTCAGATTGTTGTTGAAATTTTTGATGATGAAAAATGTTTAAAATTTTTTTTATATTTTATGAAAATGTGTTTTTACAACAAAACTCAACAAAATGTATTTTAAATAAAAACAGGACAAATATTTTATTTTGCATATTAGTTAAACAAGACGGAACTGATCAACATTTGACAAGTTGAGAAATTTATTTCTTAATAGCTAGTTTACACTTCTTTTAGATTTTTTTTTTGTGACTTTGATACACATGTCGACATGCATGAAATCTGAAATCAAATATAAGTATTATACCGATATAAAATTATTCAGAAAATTATATATGTTGAAGATAGAAGAAAGAGCCTAAATTATAGGAAGTATGTCGTTTAAAGATAGGTCTATCGCATATTGTGGTGGTGGGAGGGTGATGTAAACACCGAGTCTTGATAAGATGCAGGATATATATATATATATATATATATATATATATATATATATATATATATATATATATATATATATATATATATACGTATCGTATATACAGGCAGGAAGGTGTGAAAGTCTATGCAATAAATAATAATTTACTTTAATCAAATTAAATATTTTTAACTTTTATATTTTTTATCCTTCAGGGGCGGAAGAGTTCAACAAAGACCGATATTTTTCTTTTTTCAGTTTTTTTATATAATGGTAAATACAGCAAAGATTTTGAATTTTAATTTTTTTGTTCATATTGAAATTATTTATTTATATGTGAACTATTTCTAAGAAAGTTTTTTGGAGTATATACTTCCCCCTCCAAAACCTTAGTTCTATTCCAGTCCATCATATGAATGTTTTCAGTAGCATGTTTTGACATGGCATAAGTTTTTGTGTTCAGCTCGGCTTTTGGATGGAAAGTTTTCAATTTTACCCTGTATCCTAAAAACAGAGAGAGATAAGAAAATTTTTTTATTGTTTTTTTTTGGTTAATAAGTCTCTATTTCTAATAATAATAGAGATACCTGAAAAAGTTTTGAGAATTGGAGACCCTGTACGTTGTTCTCCACTCACATAGTTTAAATGTATTTTTTGATTTATTTTGTTAATAGGTTTTCCGGTTTGTAATGTCGAGTCTACTAAGAGATGGCGTAATTAATAGTTTTTTTGGTATATGCTAGTGACATTTATGACATTTCGAAAGGTAAACAAACGTCATTAAAAGCCAGTTCGTAATCAGTTGTCATAATGCAAAAAAAGTAGTTCTTTATAGATTCGAAAATGAACTTTGCAATGGGAATAGACGTTTTGCGGGGAAGTTAAATAACCTTCTTTCATTTAAAGACAACAGCTGATGAAAGTTATTGATGAGAACGTTTTAACCGAAAAAATTTGTAAACGATGGTTTAAATGCTTCAAAAGTGGTGATTTTGCCATAAAAGGCAAGAAACGTCAAGGTCAACCGGAAAAGCTTGAAGATGTAGATTTGTAAGAATTATTGAATGAAGATTCAACTAAAACATGAAAACAATTAGCAGCAGCATTGATTGTTTCCCAATCCACTATTTCTGAATGTAAACATGCATTGAGAAAGATCTAGAAAGAAATAAAATGAGTTTTGAATGAACTGAAGGAAAGGAACTTTGAAAGTGAAAAATCACTTATGAAATTTTGCTTGCCAGACAGGAAAAAAGAGTTGGTGATGAAAAGTGGCAACTCGAAGAGCAAAAAATGATATGTAGATTTAAGTCAGTTTTGAACATCAAAACCAGTCATCAATAAACAGGGTGGGCCTTAACTGCATGAGCGTTTTGTTTTGTCTATAATTCAAAAACCGTTAGGGGTACGGGGCCACGGGGGGTGTCGTTAGACGCGCCATTTCGTGGAATTTGTAGTCACCATGGACGCGTTCTCGGGAGCACAGCGTGCGTTTTGTGTTCGCGCATATTATGCCAACAATAATTCTGTGACTGTTGCTAGGCGAATGTACAGCGCTCACTTCGGTTTACGTGACATCAGAGAAGCGCCATACGCAAATTCTATTCGCAAATGGGTTAAAATGTTTGAAGAAACCGGGTGTACAATAAGAATTAATAATGCGGGCCGCCCGAAGTCAATACGGACGCCGGAGATTATTCAACGTGTTCATGAATCAATCAGAGAAAATCCTCGGCAATCGACTCGTAAAAGAAGCCAAGTCTTGAACATCAAGAGGACCACTTTGCGCAGGATTTTGCACCGTGATTTATATTTAAAAGCTTATAAAATTCAGTTGACACAAGAGTTGAAACCTAATGATGTTAATCTTCGACTTAATTTCGCTAATGTTATGCTTAATCGCTTTAACAATTTTTCTCACATAATCTTCAGTGATGAGGCTAACTTTCATGTCAACGGTCATGTTAATAAGCAAAATTGCCGGTTTTGGTCTGAGACTAATCCTCGCAAGATGCATCAAAGACCTCTTCATAGCCCTAAGTTCGTTGTGTGGGCTGCAATATCGGCTAGTGGAATAATTGGGCCATACTTTTTTGAAAATCAACGAGGAGTGGCTGTGACAGTGAGAGCTGAGAATTATTGTCAGATGTTGCAAGAATTCTTGGTCCCAGCTCTTCGAGAATTTCAAGGTTACAATTCTAGGACCTGGTTTTCAGCAGGATGGAGCCACTTCCCACATTGCTACAGTCTCCATAGACCTACTGAAAGAAATGTTTCCTAGAAAACTCATCTCACGAAGAGGTGACATTGAGTGGCCCCCAAGGAGTCCAGATCTGTCTCGGAATGATTATTTTTTGTGGGGATACCTAAAATCAAGAGTGTATGAAAATAATCCAACAACAGTTGAAGAGTTAAAGCAAAACATTGTGCGAGAAATGAACACTATTTCCCGAGCAACTTGTCAACTTGCTTTTCAAAACCTGCGAGTGCGACTTCAAGAATGTCAAGAAGGTGGAGGCGGTCACTTAAATAACATTATTTTCAAAAATTAGATGTTACTTAAATTTCAATTTCTTGTACTTTTTAAATATATAAATAAAAAAATAATAAGATTTATAGTTTTTTTTTATTGCATATTGAAACCACTCACACAGTTAAGGCCCACCCTTGTATATATATATATATATATATATATATATATATATATATATATATATATATATATATATATATATATATATATATATATATAGAATGAAAGTTCTGCGGTGTATGTGGTGTGATGATAAGGGAGCTGTGCACTATGAACTGCTGGTATTTTAAACAATTTCTGGTGATCGGTATCGACAACAACTGGTAAAATTAAACTGATATACGTCAAAAGATATGATAAAGTCATTTTTCAACATGACAATCCATAGCTTCACGTTGCAAAATGTGTAAAAAACTATTTGAAAAACTCATATGGGACATTCTAGTCCACTCGCAGTCTTCATCAGATTTAGCTCTTTCAGATTGCCATTTATTTCGATCAATGCAACACGAACTTTTAGATCAATATTTACATTTTTAAGAATAGGTGAAAATTTGGATTTATAAATGGTTGGCCTCAAAAAATGAACAAATCTTTTGACACAGAATCCATTCTTTGACAAAAAGATGGGAAAAAGTCATAACTAATGATGCCATATACTTTGATTATTGAGGTAATTCATTTTGTTCTGCAAACAAAAGCTCAAATTTTAGCGAAAAAATGAACATTACTAACAGAAACATCTATTATTAAAAGAAATCAATATTGCAAGGTGTATAATATGATATTTTAATCTGTTTATAATATACAGTTATTAATTGTTACAATGAATTATATAAACCGCAAATTCAGGATAATGACATATAAACTTTAGGGAATTTAAACAAAGTTTTGCGCTTGTTTATCCATGGCTTGATATTATTACATCATGCCACAGAGGGAAGAATTGGCATCTAAAATGATTATAATATCAGTAAATTAACCTTAGTTATACTTTAATTAACTTGCCACCATTTTTTGCCATGGTAATAAAATGGATTTTTAGAACACGACACACACCAACAGAGGCGCATTGTGGATTTTCAGTTTTTACTGCATAATATTCACTTATATTCTAGTTTTTCAGTTTTAAATCAGATAACTTTTTAATTTGGTTAAGGTGATTTAATCATAAGATTTTTGCAATTTATTCGCTAATTTTGAATTCTAGTTGCATAAGGATTGATTTTGTTCTTTCGTGACATTTTTATAACGTCAAAACTGACAAATTCATGCGTATGCGAGTTTTTAGTGTTGTTTTGTCGCTGCTCTACGAACAGTGGTGACGTCACGCTGTTAATATTAAATATTGGGTAATTTCAGTAGGATGATAAGATGTAACGAAACATTAGATAAAGGATATTTATCGTTCTGCACTATTTATCGGTTCAAGAAGCGCATAAATTAGTTGGACGTTGATTTTTTCTCGGATTCGAGCTTGATTGGTTTCATACCCTTCGGTGTTGGAATCAACCATAGTTTAATCGATACCATTGACTAAATAAACACAAGACTATTACTTCAATGCTATAATTTTGACGCTCATAAAATTGACACAACGATAGGACACAACTCATTCATCATTACAATGTTGCGAATGATTGAATATCAGTAATAAAATGTTATATACATGCCTTTGTAATAAGTATAAAATAATTTAATTGTTGGATTTCTGTTCAAACATGGCAATGTTGCATATCCCTTCTTACCGACTAAAGTGGATAAACTCCTCCTTATCACCGCACGGTTGCCACTTCCTAGCGAAGGAATTGTCTCCAGGGTTTCTGATTAAGAAATATGTGGTATATTCCTATTATTTAAATAATGAAGATTTTATAAATCCAGAAATAAAAAAAATCTTTTATTCAGAAAATTCTTCAAATATCAGTCTTAAATAAAACTGACAAAATAAAAAGTTAGTTCGTCTTAAATCATGTGTCTTGAATTTTAAGAAATTAATTTGATTCTTAATTTACGTCTCCAAAATCCCCCAATACCGATTTTGAAAAAACTTTACTTTCATATGGAATTAAAAGAAAATTATTTGAAAGTCTTATCTGCACACTTAAAAACCACCCAGTACAAATTTTACGCAAAATCGGGAGATGTTAAATTTTTAGTCCGACATATTAAATTTTTCAAAAATAATTTTATATTCGTACTTTGTACCCTCACAAATCACTCAGTAACAGTTTTGGACAAAATTAAGAATTATGAAATGTTTAGTGCGCCATTTTCAATTAAAAAAAATTAATTCGGTTTATGCGAGCCCGAAAACTCCCCCATTATCAGTTTTGGACAAAATTTAATTTTTTTGGCGCCATCTTGGATTTTACTGAACCAATTTTGACCAAAATGATATAGACTACTGCAAAACTTCCTTAATATAAAATTTTATTTAAATCGTACGGCTGTTCCGGAGTAATCGGCCTATATAAATAAATAAGTAAATAAGTATATATATATATATATATATATATATATATATATATATATATATATATATATATATATATATATATATACCGTTCGAATTTAGAAACTCCTTTTCATATTTTACATTTCCAAAACTCAAGTATATCACCTGGTAAATCTAAATGGATAATATATAGTACTGTTTCAAAAATCTATAAAATCTCATCAATATAAATATAATATGATGGTGTGATTCTTGGCAATATTTGCTTTGTAAATTTAAATGAATTCTAAACGAAGGAATCAAACACTTCTACCCATATTTTAGATTTACTATCCAACACGGCAACACTGCATCGTCTCGTGTCTTGCTTTTTTACTACTATTTACTATAACAAAATTTATTGAACGAGTTGGATTTAATACTTGGAAATTTCTCATCTTGCGCTCTCGCCAAAAATAGTTTGCCAAGGCGTCCAGAAGCGGTGAAAGTCTTGTGTTTATTTAGTCATTGCCGATACTTTAGTGGGCATGTGCGATATTCAGTCATTTTATAAACTCTTTTAACTTGATGTTTACAAAAATTGAGTCTTTTTCTAAAAAGACTATTGGAAAAGCAACGGCGTGTAAGCCACATTGATTAGAGATGTACTAAATTTCCAAACCATCAAATATTATTTATATTAAAGTGGACAATTGTACTTTAAAATACTGTTTGCTCTGAATCATTAACTTGGAGATGTTGCGTTAGGTAAAGCTCCCTGGATTTCTAAACATTGAAAGACTTTCCAAATTAGATTGTTACGTACTAATCTGCGTCCTTCGCGACCCATGGAGCAGCTAACCTCAACCGTTGTCAAATTAACTGAACGATGTAGCTAGAAGAAAAAAGGAGGCAAAAGCATTAAACCTATTTCCATAAAATTCAAGTACCAGTTTTGACAAATAAAAATATGCCGATGGGTTTTATAACTAACACTCAAGGTAAACTTAAAAAAGTTAGTTACTGAACCATTTGATGTTAGTATCGATTCTGAAATTCGGCCTACGAACAAACCTACGAAATACCCCGTTATTCAATATTCTGACTTTAGAAACTATAAATTAGTGAAAATTGTATGTTGTGTTAGCTAAAAATTTCTATAAAATAGTGTAAATCCGTAATATCTAGGTATTGACTTTGATAATGCAACAGTGTTACGAAACCGCGTTGACGCCAATTTTTATCAACAAAAAAGTGAGGAGTTTCACAAAATAAATTTTGTTTGTATTGATTCTTTAATCTGATATAGTTTCACCAGAATAAAACGTTAAAAAGTACAAAATGAAGCTTAAATTTGTTTCACGAGATTAAAAAATTACAGATAAAAGAAATTGCTAATTTTTCTATCATAGGTAATTAATTCGAAATTAAAGGAACATCTAAATCAAAACATGCAATGTCATTAGCATACTACCTACTCATTTACGTAGTATACTACATAATTAATTTTCTCGAAAATACAAGTACAATCAAACACTGGCATCGCATTGAACTATTTCTAGCTAAATAATTATTATTAATGATTTTACTCTAAAATTGTTTAGAGCAGAAATAATTAGGCTAATTTACAGCATTTTGTTTTTGTTCTTCACTAAGCGCCTCGCTATGTAATGGCGGTAAAATAAGTTAGGGATAGTGATTTGCATTTATTTTTTATTCAAGGAAGTTCCATATAAAGAAGGATATAGACAAAATATATTGCATGACGTCTCAAAACAGCACAATATACAGAATAGAATATTTTATAAAGGTATAAGTAGACTGGAAATTTCGTAATGAAACCTCCTGCATAGTTTATAAGGTTCCCTGTTCCAACTGTCAATTAGCTTATATAGGCCAGACTTCCAGAAGCCTCAAAAACAGGCTCATTTCCCATTGTAGTTATATTAATAGAGGTTTGCTTTCTTGTGCTCTTGCTGAACATGTTTTTCATCAAGATCGTAATATTAATTGGGATGACACTGACATTCTGGAAAGAGTTCCTGCTTATAACAAAAGGCTTTTCCTTGAAATGTTGCACATTAACCAAGATAGTAACTCCCTGAATAAAAAAAGTGACACCGAGAGTCTGAGTGCCATTTGGAGTTATATTTTAAAGTTGGAAAAAGAAAAGTATTTAAACTTCCTGGACAATCTGTCTCTAGAGGAATAGTTTTTACCATTAAATTCTTCTATATTATGTAAAAAATATCAAACAAGTAATTTCTTAACTTAATATTCTATTTTTGCTAAATCTTATACTTGACTGCGCCACTGTTTACGGAATCGTATTTCTCCCCACTATTTATACCACCCACGATACTTCCCGGTTGACACATGATAGGTGTCACTACAAAATGGTGAAATGACCAAATAGGATGTTTGGCTGTTTTCGAATTTTCTAGAATTTCACGTATTTTTACAATTCTATCAAAATATGCCTCCAAATACCGTTAAATAGTGCTAATGTTGGGTTATTTCCCCTGTTTTTTAAACGTGTACTTGTTTCATATTCAAATCTCATTGGTGACTTATTTAATAATTATAATAGTCTAACTATTTAATTAATAATTGTAGAGATGTCCTAAAGAAGAGATAAATAAATTCTTGAACGCTTGACAGAATCCAAAAAATGGTTTTTCTCCTTACCAAGGCCTTCAAATTGCATCCCCAATAACCCTAGTTTGGAATAGTGTTTCTAGACTGGTCAGTCGCGACTACTTCCCCTTATATATATATATATATATATATATATATATATATATATATATATATATATATATATATATACATATATGTATATATATTTTACCTTCTTCACAATTTACAGGATGCTAAAAATAATGGAACATTTTTTTATAATTTAAATTACTTAGAACATATTTTATATTTACCTTAAACAATAATTCACTAACAACACTGCACACCGGGTACACATTAATTAAATTAATTATTATGTTACATTAAGAATTCAGTTTTCATAAAATAACAGTATAAAAATGATCATGGGAATTTTTTGTAAGGTAATAAAGATTGTTCTGGCTGTTGAGGGTTTAAGGGTCTAGCGCAATGCGTTTTTGATTTGAAAGTTACGTTTTTAGTAGTTATTTTACAATATTTTTATATATTCTTCTACGTTGCTTGGCACCTGCCTTAGAGTTTACTGCATGTTTATTTTTTGTATCGATATCATCTCTAGAATTTCTCTTTTTTGTGTAGATTTCAGTTTTTGAAATTTTGACATTCTCAAAATCAAAAGAATTGTGGTATTCCATGCTATGTGTTGTTAACACGGTTTTATTGTTTTTGTCGTATTTATGTCCATTTATTCTGTTTTTTAAGGGTTGATTTGTTTGTTCTATGTATTCACCATTACAATCTTTGTATGGAATATTGTAAAGGACATGTGTTTTTTATCTTTTGATATTTCAGATTCGCTTTATATAACCTGAATCAAACAATAAATTTACTCACCAATTTCTTTACTGTGTTTTTATAAAAATGCACAATAAGTTATACCCTGAAAAGGCCAATAACTTAATTATTTAAGTCTCGTTTAAAAGCAAAAACAGCGAAATAAATTTTACAAATCATCATTATCAATCACTCTATTTGAAAAAAATGGCACAACCTTTCAGATGACAAACGGTAAATTAACGTCTTACTTTATTGGCCCAGTAGCGCCATCTACAGAGATGTTCGCAAACTAAAAACGGCGTCTCACTTCTCTCATAAGGAGTGCCCAGACCTTGATACATACGTTAATTGCTCAATTTTTCTTATTATATATGTCCAATCATTTTAAGTGCTACTGTTTAAAATATCATAATATTTAACAGTCCTTACTTAATGATATGCTATTATAGGTTCCATTTCTTTGTTGACCAAAAAGCAAATGCGAAAGAGCTGAGCTTACAGTTTTGTTTTTATTAGGATATTATTAAAATAACAAGCTAGTAAAATTGAATATTAATTTATTAAAATAAATTTAAATAAATTCTATCAAGCGCAGTTAAAACCACAACTGATATATCCTTTACATTTTGTTGTAATAAAATCAAAACATTAAAGGTCGTAATTAAATAACGACATTTAATTGCTTGAAATAATAAAACCCTGCAAAAATGTTTATTTATGATTAATTTCTAGTATTATTTCCGACAATTCTATAAATTACATATTTTTGCAGGTAACATAGTCAAATTAATTAAATAAATTTAAAAATAATCCAAACTATTTCAATTTAAACGTTAATATAAATTGTGTTTGAAGATTTTCCTTTTCATTACTGGGAAACTATTTAATTAAAATTAAACTTATTTAACTGACACGATTTTTTCCTTCTTTACAGATAAATTCACCAACGCTTCCAATTTTTAAAGAAAAAATAATCTTTCTTTGGTTGATAAATTTCAGTAATAAAATAAGTATTTTTTTTTTCATTTTTTTAGGAATATTGATCATTTTCTGTATTTATTTAAAAAAATATTTTAGGAAATTTGATGTTTCGGTTTATTCATTCCTTAAACCATCTTCAGAATTACAGTTAAACACTAAAATGAAAATAAAATGTAATTAATATTTATATTTTATAGCCAATTTTGACTTACTTTTTATTCATATTGCCTTAACATATTTTATAATATGGGAATATTTTTTTACATAATGCGCGGATCCAAGGGGAGGCGGTGGGGACGATCGCCCCCTCCACCCCAAGAGCTTTGAGTCTAGGAAAATAGACCCTTTATACTATAGTTTATTCAAGAACTAGAGAGAGCAATAAATAATTTTTTACCCTTTTTTTCTTCGCAAACTACCTGTGTTCTTTAGTGCGGTGTCTTTGGTAAAATCTGTTAGACACATATATTTGTCATAGAAATGGGTTAGAAATTTTATAATCAAAAATACCGGTCTATAATAATAGACTATCTGGGTTGGATAACAATAGATATTTAGATGTGTGAAGTGTTAAAAAGTATTTTAATTCTTGTCATAGGCGTCGGAAGGAGATTTATTTCATCACTAAGTATTTATGGCATAGAATATTATTTCGGCATTAAACTTAAAATAAAAGGTTTTTATAATATTATTTTATTTCTTATGATTTCTTAATAATTCATATACATTAGAAACTATAGATAATTTTGACATATTTAAGACAAACCACAACTGTATTTTTAATTTTGTTTCTATTTGTTGACCGTGTAGTTATTAATTAGTTTTTACTTTTTTGGGTTTCGGTCATATTATTACTTTATAAAAAAATTAACACATGTTTTTTTCTGACGTTTCGGTTTATTTTATTGATTAAACCATCTTCAGAGAATTACTGTAAATTTGAAAAGGAAAATGTAAATTTATGCTATATAAACTGAAAATTTTACTTTCTTACCTAATGTTAACAGGTGGTTCACTTGAATAACTTACATTTAACTATTTTATTACTTTAATACAGTATAATTAAACACTTCTTATTTAATATAAATATAAATATAGAAAACTATTATTTTTTGATGCATTGTTTTTTTCACATCTGGTTTGTTGTGATTTTGACAGAGTACTACCAAAGGGTTTGAAAGTTTCTGGACCATCTGCAATTTTATTGCCCTATTAGATTCGTATATACATTACACAGGTCATTTGTGTCCATTCTGAAATTCATTGTACCGGGTGTTCTTTTAATAGGGATCATTTCTTTAACTGTTCTTTTTTTGTAATTAATTTCTTTGTCTAAAATCTCCACGTTGTTAAAATCGATGTTGTGCATGTTATCAATTGCATGTTTGGCTAAGGCAGTTTTATTATCGTTATTGTGATGTCTAATGCTAATACAAAATCACAAATACAGCATTAGACATCACAATAACGATAATAAAACCGCCTTAGCCAAACATGCAATTGATAACATGCACAACATCGATTTTAACAACGTGGAGATTTTAGACAAAGAAATTAATTACAAAAAAAGAACAGTTAAAGAAATGATCCATATTAAAAGAACACCCGGTACAATGAATTTCAGAATGGACACAAATGACCTGTGTAATGTATATACGAATCTAATAGGGCAATAAAATTGCAGATGGTCCAGAAACTTTCAAACCCTTTGGTAGTACTCTGTCAAAAGCACAACAAACCAGATGTGAAAAAAACAATGCATCAAAAAATAATAGTTTTCTATATTTATATTTATATTAAATAAGAAGTGTTTAATTATATTGTATTAAAGTAATAAAATAGTTAAATGTAAGTTATTCAAGTGAACATTAGGTAAGAAAGTAAAATTTTCAGTTTATATAGCATAAATTTACATATTCCTTTTCATATTTACAGTAATTCTCTGAAGATGGTTTAATCAATAAAATAAACCGAAACGTCAGAAAAAAACATGTGTTAATTTTTTTATAATGTATTTTTAATATTTTTAATTTTGGCATAGAAACCGTTTTAGGCTCATTCAGACTAAAACGTAGAATTTTTCTCTCAAAAAATCCTAAGTTATAATTTAAATACATAAAAAATACCCATTGTCAAAAATACGAGACGTTAAACATATATAAATAAATAAATTCGTCCATATAATATTAAAATATTTTTGGGGCTATCGGTCATTTTATTATTAATTAAAAATATTTTAGGACATTTGACGTTTCAGTTTATTTATTTCTTAAACCATATGCAGAATTACAATTAAACACTAAAAATGGATTCAAATGTAATTAATTTTTATATGTTACAGAAAATTTAAATAATAAATTGTGTTTACGCTGGTAAATGTACGTATCTAATTCGTAATCAAAGTCAGTGAAGCTATCTTCGCTCAAATTAATTATAACTGGTTCCGATCACGGATCATGAGATCGAGTTTCCACATTTTTTTATTCTTTAATTATATGGATTTCTCCCAATTTTCTGTAGTAACTTCATTCAAAAAAAATCTTTCAAAAGTTCAGTTAAATTACTAATTTTGTAAGTTGTGTTATTTCCAGCAACTCTACCTTTTACTTGAGAGAGATATTCCCTTTTCCAATGGACATTTTCCGGACGATCAATAAGAGCGGATTTCCAATCTGGCTTTTTCCAGCCAAAATTAAGTTCTCTGAGCAATTTCCAGAGCTCAATTCTTTTGATTTCAGGAAAATCCTGATCTGCAATGATTTTATTTAGAATTTTGTCGACGGTTGGGATCTGCTTCTCATAATAAAATGTATGTACAACTCCTTTTATTGCAGTTTTCATCTCTTCTTCCAACGAGGTTTTTCGTCTGCCTGTGATCGAATGTAGCTTAGAAGTACTAACAATTGCAGTTGTTTTTTTTCTTCTTCATTATTCGGTACATAGTAGATTTTCCAACTCCTGTCATGTTGGAACACATCTCAACAGAGCTTTTAATATTATTATCTAGATATTGATATATTAAGGCATCATAAACATTTATCGTAATGAGTTTTTCGTTGAGGAAAAAATGCCCTAGTTTAACGATTTTGGAATAAATATAGATGTGGAAGCCATATCTTTTGGGTATGTCACTAATCTCAAATAATATATAAAAACAAGCACAAACAAGATAAACCATTAAGGACACACTGTAAGATGTACTTTGCTCACTGACAGAAATTAAATTGAACTATCAGAAATTTTATTGTTGCAGTAAATTTATAAAAGCTTATAAATCGAAATATAATTAAATATAATTAGATTTACGGCAGTCCTCAGTTACCTGCGGCACTGAAGCAGGTACGTTGGAGGTTTCGGAAACAGTTTTGTTACTCTCTCTAGTTCTTGAATAGATTATAGGAATGTTTACACTAGAAATGGGAAGGTTTCTAATGCCCCCCCCCCACCGTCGACAGCTTGCTTTCGCTTGCCATACTGTACTTTTATGATATCACCGCCTTCCCCAAAGAGAGAGGCTGGATCCGCCCCTGGCATTTACATCTTTTCATTGTTTTGAGTATAAGTTTAGAAAGCGTACTGAATTTCTTTGACAGAAACTAAAAAAACAAAAACCTATTTATGTAAACATGTGAAATTTATAGTAGGTACTATAAGACAGTAGTAAATATCACCTAAGTTATTTGTATCCGACCCTAGGTTTACAATATTAGGAGTTCTTTTTATTATGAACTCTAAATTTTTTCTGATTATAATTATTCTCTTTATCTAAACTTTAAACGTTATTCAAATCAAAATTGTGAAGGTTTTTTTATTGCATATTCACCTAAGGCAATGTTTGGTATAGTAATAGGACATCTGATGTTGCTTTTATGATTTTTAATTTTTTACATATTATTTTGTTTGACCTATATACTAGAGTGGTGTGGAAAACCCAACTTTTAGATCCAGAATGTATATATGAGAAAAAATGGTGGACTGAGTAATTACAGTTTCCTGCGAAATCTGAAACCGATTGGATAAAGTTTAGCAGTGCCCCCACCACTGAATGAAACCAAAGAAAGATTGATTATGGCTAGCCCTTTAAGCCCACTGTTAGAAGAGATTTTTATGGACAATATAGAAAAAATAATATTTAATAACCACATAAGCCAACATTTCTTGTATTGGTACAGATATGTGGATAACATATTAGTGTGTTTCACAGGCGCAGATCGACAACTTAATAAAACTTTAGATTTTATTAACTCAATCCACCAAAATATTCAATTTACTTTGGAAAAAGAAGAAAACAACTCAATAAATTTTCTTGATCTAGTCATTACTAAAGTTTTAAATAAACACTCTTTTGGAATTTTTCACAAACCCACACATACGGATACAACCATACATAGAATTTCATCTCACCCAGAACAACATAAATTAGCGGCTTACCATAGTTTTATTCATCATCTTATTAGCATTCCCTTATCTGGCGAGAATTTTAATAAAGAATTAAATTGGGTTAAACAAGTTGCAGTTAACAATGGTTACTTACCATCAATGGTCAACTTAATTTTAACAAAAAAAAATTAAAAAAAAGCCACACAAGAAGTTTATCCTATAGCACAAAAAACGCAACTTTACCGCTTTAACATATTTTGGTAAATCATCAATTAAAATTAAAAAGGTTCTGAATAAAAAAGATATTGGGGTAGCCTTCAAAACAAATAATTCAATAGGAAAACGCTTAAAAAATTATAAAACAAATAAAAATAACAAGTCTGGGGTCTATAAACTTAAAAGCTCAAAAGTATATATAGGCCAAACAGGCAAATCGTTTAAAAAAATGATTCAGGAACACGAAAATAATTTTTTACACAATAAAAATAGTTCTTCATACGCAAATTAATTAATAGAACAAAATCATCAATTAGAGGATAATTTTGAAATTCTCCATGTAGAAAGGAAAGGTTATAAACTGAATTTCTTAGAAGCCATAGAAATAAATCGATTAAAGAACACAGGTAATCTATTAAATGGGTAAACAGATATCAACACCTCACCCCTTCTAAATATCTTTTAACAAAAACCAGTGTGGATTTCCCAATACTTTAAATAATACGTAATAAAATGTAAATTAGGGTATTGCACTTATTCATTATTGTAAATCTAGGTATAAGTTTTTCAAGTAATCAAATATTTTGTCATTAAAAATAGAACTTCTGATGAAGATACAGTGTTAGCGAAACGCGTCAAGTTTTTAGTTAAATATAGTGGAAATTTGACAAATATTCGTCTTTTATTCATCGTTGTTTTAGTTTCGTCACGCTTCTCCGTCATGACCAATTAATAACACAATTTAAAAGTCATATAGCTTTTTTACAATAGAAAAATGTTAAATAGCCAATATTTTGAAAACCACAACTTTTTAGACTAGACAACCTTATACAAAGTTATCCTTATTTTTAATGCTTAATATAATAAAATTATAAAAATAGATGTATTCTATTTGAAAGAATTGACTAGTGACGATTTTTTAAATATAATTTTCAAAATATCAAAAAAAGGCTACTAAAGTCGCTCTTCGTCTACAAGAAAACTAATCCTAATTTAATAATAGCTTTGTTCGCGGAAAGGATTTAGAACCGATTCTGAACTAATACGCATGCGCAGTTGAAATAGTAACGTTCTCGGATGACAAAGTTCTGAACTTTTAGTTACAGTCCCATATTCGCGGAAAAAATAATTCGGATCGAAATCGATTCCTAACCAGTTCTACCGGTTCTAAGGATTGAAGAAGAATTGTAAGTTCGGAATTTTATGCGGCGCCAGCTTTCATGCTGCGGCCGCAATGTGCAACTACTTGACAATTGTTTTTATTTTATTTAGGTTTTTCTTTGGTTTATGTCATTTGTTGCATTTGATGTTCTAATAGATATTTTATTATATTATATTGGATTTACTTTAATTAGTGTTAATCTACCTAGAATCTTAATTGATAAATTAAAAAAGTGTTTTTTACCTTTTAGTTTAAACCTAAAAAAATGTTTTTAGTGAATACTCCCATTATGTCAAATCGTTTATCGTCCTGCGATGAGGACTTAGAAGAAATTTAGAGTTATTATTCTATACAGCAAAAAACAAGATGTTTTATTCTAAAAGGAACTCTCAGTTAGATTTTATATTATATAAGAACAACAACTGTAATTCAATGTTTCTTTAAAATAATACAAATAATAAAACCTAATAAAAAACAGTTCTAAGTTATTTAAAACAACAAAAACAACTAGTTTAATCAGCATTTAACGCCGTATGTTAAATAATGAGACTCATACCATAGTAGACGATTTAAAGTTCCAAAATCGTTCGTGGTAAAAAAAATCCTGAACCGGTTAATAACAGGGCATGCGCTGTACGACAATACTGAACTAATTCCGTACTAGTTCTGAATAGGTTCGGAAACTGACCCGCGAACAAAGCTAATAAACACTTTTTTATAGGATAAATTTATAGTTAAGTTTAGTCCGCAAGGGTAGTTTTGGATATTAAATTTAAATATGTCCAAAACGGTGAGACTTAAGTATAGTACATTATACATAAAATATGTCTAGAATTCGACATAGAAGTCAAAAATGCAAAAATTTATAGGGTGTTCCATTTAAAATAAGCAAGTTGACATCTGCTTCCGGTATAACCGGAAGTGTCGCCATCTTGAAAATATTTTAGCCAGCTGTCCCTCATGCACGTTAGTACACCGTGAAATTTTAGCTATAATAATGACTTAGCAGCAAAAGCGTGACACCATAGATCTTTCATTGCAGTGAATTCAATCCCATCTCCACATACATTCACACAACAATCATCCTAGGTATAACTTCCTCTGCGAATACTTCCTGAACTATAATATTTGCCAAAAAAATAGTAATTCGATGCTAGCACGATACAACCTTTTAAGAAACGTATTTCGTTATTAAATAACTTCCGATTAAATTCACCTGTCTTACTTAAATCTCTAATGTCATTCGCTTCCTGCTCAGTAAACATTTAATTGCCTGTCGGCTTTTGACGCGGCCTTTTAACTCCTCTTATTAAGGCGTGTTGCTCGCATACCTTCTGCCCGATTTGCCATTCCCGACCGCCCCTTATCCTATTAACTTACACCTTGATTGCACTTGTAGCTTTGCTTTATTGGCAAGCTGAGACCTTTTAATTCAAAAGCTCGTCTAAAGTGAAGCAAATATTTCAAATACTTTAACAACTAATTTAATATAAAGCTTTGTTCAATTATAATGTACAAAAGTGGTATGAAATGGAATTTTATTAATTGGTTTAATTAAAATTTAATTTGCTCTGTGTTTTTATTTAAAAATTTATCTTTCCTTTCATGTGGTGGATCAATTCTTAGACCCGTTTACCGGTAATGTAGCTGCTTATTGATTTTTAGGAACTGTGAAAAGGAACATAAACTGTTTTAAAGCAGCATTATACAGGGTGTACGGAAAATACGTGTATAAAGTTTAATGATAGACTCTTAACGTTAAAATAGGTCAATTTAAACGGACCTAGTTATGTCCGATACTGCTTCGTTTAGGCGGTAGAAGACGTCAAAGCTTTAAAAAAATATCGATTGTTCCCAAATTTCTTGGAAACATCGTAACTGAATTTAATGATTTTTGTATTGTCCGGTCAACGTAACATTCAAGGTTACCAAAATTCGCATAGAGCTGAAAATTTGTACAAATGTTTGGAACACCATTACAAATAAGTTATTAAAAGTCCCCAACGATCACATTCCTGGAAAAAAATTTATTCAAGGTCAAACTGGGGAAAAATGGGTTTTTCGTTTTTTTTAGCCAAACGGTAAGTTTTATCATCAAAATAGTTTAGATCAAAATTGTAGATCATAAAATTACCTATAAAAATTGTTCTTATACTTTTTTTCATAAGAGTCACCATTTTTGAGATATCATCGCTCAAAAAGTTGAGAAAGCTGCTTTCTCCAAAATATGCACACGTTTCCACGTCACCTGCAGGCGCGGATCCAAGGGGGGGCGATCCCCCCCCCCCAAGAGCTTTGAGTTCAGAAAAATAGACCCGATTTTGCCTCTTATACCATAGTTTATTCAAGAACTAGAGAGCGTAATAAATCATGTTTTACCCTTTTTTTCTTCGCAAAATACCTGTATTCTTTAGAGTCCGGGGTCTTTGGCAAAATCTGTAAGACATATATATTTTTCATAGAAATGGGTTAGAAATTTTATAATCAAAAATATCGGTCTAGAATAATGGACTATTTGGGTTGGATAACAATAGATATTTGGATGTGTGAAGCGTTAAAAAGGATTTTAATCCTTGTCATAGGCATCAGAAAGAAGTTTATTTTATAAGTATTTATGGCATAGACTATTATTTCAGTAATAAACTTAAAATAAAAAGTTTTTATAATATTATTTTATTTCTTATGATTTTTTTAATAATTCACATACATTAGAAAATATAGATAATTTTGACATTTAACACAAATCACAACTGTAATTATATTATTTTTAATTTTGGCATAGAAACCGTTTTAGGCACATTCAGAATAAAACGTAGCCTTTTTCTCTCAAAAAATTCTAAGTTATAATTTAAATACTTATAAAATACCCATTGTCAAAAATACAAGAAGTTAAACATATATAAAAAAATTAATTCGTCCATATAATGTGAAAATTTTGTTGGACTATCGGTCATTTTATTATTAATTAAAAACATTTTTAGGACATTTGACATTTTAGTTTATTTATTTCCTAAACCATCTGCAGAATTACAATTAAACATTAAAAAGGGATTCAAATGTAATTAATTTTTATATGTTAAACATATTTAAATAATAAATTGTGTTTACGCTGGTAAACATTACGTATCTAATTCGTAAGTGAAGTCAGTGAAGCTATCTTCGTCCAAATTAATTATAATTGGTTCCTCTATCTCACGGATCGTGAGATAGAGTTTCCACATTTTCTTTTATTCTTTTATTATATGGATTTTTCTAAATTTTCTGCAGTAACTTTATTCCAAAAAATCTTTCAAAAGTTCTATTAAACTATTAATTTTATAAGTTGTGTTATTTTTAGCAACTCTACCTTTTACTTGAGAAAGATATTTCCTTCGCCAACGGACATTTTCCGGACGATCTATAAGAATAGATTTCCTATCTGATTTTTCCCAGCAAAAATTAAGTTCTCTGAGCAATTTCCAGAGCTCAGTTCCTTTAACTTCAGATAAATCCCGATCTTCATTGATTTTAGTTAGAATTTTCTCGACGGTTGGGATCTGTTTCTCATAATAAGATGTATGTACAACTCCTTTGATTGCAGTTTCCATCTCTTCTTCCAACGAGGTTTTTCGTCTTTCTCTTCAGTATTCGGTACATAGTAGATTTTCCAACTCCTGTCATGTTGGAACACATCTCAACAGAACTTTTAACATTATTATCTAGATATTGATATTTTAAGGCATCATAAACATTCATCGTAATAAGTTTTTCGTTGAGGAAAAAAATACCCTGGTTTTAACGATTTTGGAATAAATATAGATGTGGAAGCCACATTTTTTGGGTATCTCACTAATCTCATATAATATATAAAAACAAGCAAAAGCAAGATAAATCACTAAGGACACACTGTAAGGTGTACTTTGCTCACTGACAGAAATTAAATTGAACTATCAGAAATTCTATTGTTGCAGTAAACTTATAAATCCTTATAATGTTTAAATATAATCCAATATAATTAGATTCACGTTAGATATCACTTTTATTACCCCTCTAGTTCTTGAATAGAGTGTAGGAACGTGTATGCTTGCGATCACCCTTCCCCTTCCCAAGAGCTTTGAGTTCAGGAAAATGTAAACGATTCTGCCTTTTATATTAGGAATGTGTTTGCTACTAGCACTCCCCTCCCGTTGACAACTTATTCTTGCGATAGCCACTCCCCCCAAGAGCTTTGAGTTCAGGAAAATAGACACGACTCTGTCTCTTATACTAGAAATGGGTATGTTTCCCGCATCCTCTTCCCCTATCGACAACTTGTTTTTTCTTATGATCGCCCCCCCCCCTCTCTCAAAAAACTTCAAATTCAGAAAAATTAACCCGACCCTGCCTTTTACACTAGAAATGGGAATGATGCTGATGTCCCCCCCCCCCCCCGTCGACAGCTTGCCATACTGTACTTTTGTGATATCACCGCCCCCCCCCCCCCCAAAGAGAGAGGCTGGATCCGCCCCTGGTCACCTGTGAGGTAGTGTACTTGACCCTTTTTTTTAACGTGGTTTCCCCGGTAGGCCTATTCCACGAACCATACTGTACTGTGTACATGTAATAATTAAAAAAAAAAAGAAGAAATAGTTAAAAATAATTGAAGCTGTCTGGATTCTATTGAATTTAGGTCAATTATTCGTCAGATTCATTATCGTTAAATACTTTTGCTTTTTCGTATTCTTCATCTTCTTTTTCTTCCTGCTGAGTGCAGATAAATCCCTCCAAAAGCGATGTATCAGACGTCTCTTCATTTATATGATATGAATCGTCTCCTAATGGAGATTCAACATTGGAATACGAGTGGCCTTGGCAATTTGTACATGCTAATGAACAAAATAACCCAACTTTTTTGCAGCCGCATTTAGTACTACATCCCTTTTTACAATTGCAAAAAATTGTGTTGAGGAGTTTTTCTGGTGCAGGTGGGAGTAAAGTCTGAATTGGTTCCAATGTATTGTCAATCAACTTCCAACCCCAATCTTTTGGATCTAGTTGATTACTAAGCCACAGTTGAACTTGATAATATACCCGAAATAGATGTTGTTGGGCAGAAGGAAAACAAACTAATTGCACTCGTTTTTGTTTCTAGTATTTTTACCAAAAAAGGTGGGTAGCGGAACTTATCGAGGCAGGTAACTTTTTTTGGAGCTCCGTACATGGCAGGAAGAAAGCGAATTTCATTGGTGATAATTTCTTGTGGAGTAGAGTTACTATTTTTAAAAATTTCAGCACAACCGACTAAATATTGTTTTTCAAACATTTTAAGAACACATGTTTTACCCCTTCTGTAAGATGCTGATATTGTATCGCAGCCACTAATTGCATGTAAAAACAAAACATGATTTTGGCGCTTTGCAAAAGTAGATAAATTTTGTGTTGAATATATTTCAGACTGATGTTGAGCTTTCCCAAGTTTTAAAATTAAATGGTTTTGCTAGTTGGAGTTCGAGTAGTCAGTAAAACCAGTAAATCAACGTCCTCACCAACAACAAGAGTTGTGTTTGCCAAATTGAACTGTTCTAATGCTCTTTCAATGATGAGGACATCAGCTTGTTTCACAAGTATACCTTCACTGGTCACTCTTTCTTTTAGCAGTGAGATGAACCGTGACTTGTAGGTATTTGCCAGAAACTTTTGTTGAGTAGTGGGAACGGTCATAAATTGATCAAATAAAATGTTTGAAGATGAAGATGTTGTTGTAGCTCGACGACGTTGTTCTGCGGCTTTAATGTTCCTCGTGCAATTGGTGTAGCCATCAAATACTACAGTAACTCTGTGATATACCGATAGAAAAATATTTCAACTTGTATTACAGCTCCAGTGATGTCTGTACGCGGCGTACTTATGCATATTATGAAGAACGAAGTTTTCTCAACTTTTTAAGCGATGATATCTCGAAAACGGTGACTCTTATAAAAAAAAGTATAAGAACAATTTTTATAGGTAATTTTATGATCTACAATTTTTATTTGAACTATTTTGATAATAAAACTTACCGTTTGGCTGAAAAACGCGAAAAACCCATTCTCCCCACTTTGACCTTGAATGAATTTTTTCCAGACATGGGATCGTTGGGGACTTTTAATAACTTATTTGTAATGGTGTTCCAAATATTTGTACAAATTTTCCTGGCAAAACCACCCATATTGTCATAATGTTGATGACCTAAAAAATTAGAAGCTATGTATACAAGTAACGTCACTTTTCTAATACGTATACTATTTTATAGCCGATAGCTATACCACGAGAAAACGTCATATAATTTTAGATCACACACCAAAAATTAATAAATTTAGTCATCACATTTCTAAGAAATTTGGGAACAATCAATAATTTCTTAAAACTTTGACTCCTTCTACTGCCTTAACAAAGCAGTTCGGACATCCTGTAGAATGAAAAATATTCACAAACTACAAAAAAATAATTTTCCCTTTAATCTAATGGCCTCTTCTCCAGTTTTTTTTTAATCAAAACCTATCAGCTGATTTCAGGGATTTTTGACATCATGGGTGAAAGACGCCAGTCTGTTCACATTGATAAATTTTTCACTTGAGTTTCAATTCCTAGTAATTTTTTTTGTACTTTTGCTGTTTTTGACAATATGACGCACAGACGAATTATTTGTTTTCTGTCTGTATTTATGATTTGTTTTAATAAATAACTAAGTAATGTTAATTTTACTTGAAAAATAATTAGACCTCGAAGAATTTTCCTTTTCTTGTCTAAGAAACGTTTGTTACTGTAGAAGAACAAGGAAATTTGTTTCTAATAAACGATGAACTAGATGATGGTCCTGACGAATGCGATATAGAATTCCTTTCGGCACAGTGTAGTAACGATGACACATCGCATCGGAATATTTGTATACGAGGGCGTATCAATAAGTTTCTCCTAGTTGTTTGTGACAGAACAAAGAAAAACTATTTTACTGGACAACATTTGATCGCGAATTTACAAATGAAAGATGTCAGAATTTTATTATTGAAGTAGTAATAGTTGAGAATAACTTTTTCACAAACAATCAACAGTTTTTGAAACACACATTTCACAAAAATGCTCCCACGACAGGGCTCCAAGCGCGTTAGACACGCAGCAGTTCGAGGGTCACCTTTCTAGCTGATCCCCTGTTTCACGTAATAATTCTAGGCCCTTGACCTTTGGAATTTTAGCGCACAAAAACCACTTCTAGAGCATCCGAATGAAAAAAAATTCGGAACAATAACCTTCGTCCACCATTTTGGGCCATGAAATCGAGATTTAGAAACACCTTGAGGTTCGATGTTGATATTGATGTGCGCTGCCAGCATTGACTTTTCATGTTAAGTGTCATACTAGTACGTACTCTAACATTAATAATAATAAGATATTAAAAACGGTGGCAATTACTTTTACTAAAATCTTTCTTTTTATTAAAAAATAATAAAATTTTGCTCTACGTTTGACGCATTACCATTCTGTATTTGAAAGTTAACAAGCCATATTTTATTTGATACGACCCATAAAATTGATTTGAACATTTTTCAATAAATCTCGAATTAAACTGAAAAACTAAAGATAATTAAATTTTCATACGTTTGAAAATAAACCGTGTCACGTTTTTACTTAAATTTGAATTTATACAATGGACGCTGCATGCACATTAAACTTGTAATTGCAGATTTGATTTCGAAAAAAGCTATGAAGATAAAATATGTACTTAATTACTGATGATATTTATGTTGCTGATATTTGTACAAATATTTACCATATATTTCCGAAAATGTTGCTTTAAAAATGTTATAGATAATATTTATAAATTGCAAGAGATTTTTCTCTTTTTGTTCTGGGAGGATTTTTTTTTCAATTATTATGATGTACTTTTTAGTTTCATTTCGAATAAAAAATAAGTTTTTAATTTGATTGAAACTATTTTAAGCTATAATACTTCAGAAACCTATTTATACAAATATCTGATTTATTTTTTTTTTATACAGAGTGTCCATTTAATAATTCGATGTTTGATTGCGGCTATATCATTAACAATTAATAAAAATATAATATCACTAATATTATTGATTATAAGGAGGCTTTCGACTCAGTGCCACATGAATGGTTCAAAACTATATGGAGATTGTATAGGATCAACAATCATTTTGTTTCCTTTTTAGAATGTACCATGTCAACCTAGAGAATTAGGATCCAATTGCAAGTGCCATCCAGCGATACCATCGAAACTAATACAATCCCAAAATGAAGGGGAATATTTCAAACCGATTCACTAAGCCCACTGTGGTTCTGCCTTGCAATGAATTTACTGCCATGCCGTTTGAACTCTACCAGATAAGGTTTTAGTATTAGAAATAACAACGAAGAGGTAGTAAGATTGAATCATCTTCTATACATGGACTGATCCCATGCCTAGAAAAAAATTCATTCAAGGTCAAAGTGGGGAAAAATGGGTTGTTCGCGTTTTTCAGCCAAACGGTAAGTTCTATTATCAAAATAGTTTAAATAAAAATTGTAGACCATAAAATTAGCTATAAAAATTGTTCTTATACTTTTTTTCATAAGAGTCACCGTTTTCGAGATATCATCGCTCCAAAAGTTGAGAAAGCTGCGTTCTCCAAAATATGCACACGTTTCCACGTCACCTGTGAAGTAGTGTACTTGACGCGTTTTTTTAACGTGGTTTTCCCGGTAGGCCTATTCCACGAACCATACTGTACTATAAAATGATTAAAAAAAAAGAAATAGTTAAAAATAATTGAAGCTCTCTGGATTCTATTGAATATAGGTCAATTATTCGTCAGATTCATTATCGTTAAATACTTCTGCTTCTTCTTGTTCTTCGTTTTCTCGCTCTTTTTCTTCTTCTTCCTGCTGAGTGCAAATAAATCCCTCCAAAAACGATGTATCAGACGTCTCTTTGTTGATATGATATGAACCGTTTTCTAATGGAGATTCAACATTGGAACACGAGAGGCCTTGGCAATTCATACATGCTAATGAACAAAATAACCCAACTTTTTTGCAACCGCATTTAGCATTACATCCCTTTTTACAATTGCAAAAAATTGTGTTGAGGAGTTTTTCTGGTGCAGGTGGGAGTAAAGTCTGAACTGGTTCCAATGTATTGTCAATCAACTTCCAACCCCAATCTTTTGGATCTAGTTGATTACCAAGCCACAGTTGAACTTGATAATATACCCGAAATAGATGTTGTTGGGCAGAAGCAGAGGTTGGAGGAAGACAAGTTAATTGCACTCGCTTTTTGTTTCGAGTATTTTTAATAAAAGATGCGTAGCGGAACTTATCGATGCAGGTAATTTTTTTGGAGCTCCGTATATGGCAAGAAGAAAGCGAATTCCATTGGTGATAATTTCTTGTGGAGTAGAGTTACTGTTTTTAAAAACTTCAGCACAACCGACTAAATTTTGTTTTTTAAACATTTGAAAAACGGATGTTTTACCCCTTCTGTAAAATGCTAATGTCGTATCGCAACCCCTTATTGCATGTAAAAACAAAACATGATTTTGGCACCTTGCAAAAGCAGATAAATTTTGTGTTGAATATATTTCAGACTGATGTTGAGCTTTCCCAGGTTTTAAACAATAAATGGTTTTGTTAGTTGGAGTTCGAGCAGTCAGTAAAACCAGTATATCAACGTCCTCACCAGCAACAATAGTTGTGTTTGTTAAATTGAACTGTTCTAATGCTGTTTCAATGATGAGGACATCAACATCATTAACAGCTTGTTTGACAAGTACACCTTCACTGGTCAATATTTCTTTTAGCAATGAGATGAACCGTGACTTGTGGGTATTTGCCAGAAACTTTTGTTGAGTAGTGGGAACGGTCATAAATTGATCAAATAAAATGTTTGAAGATGAAGATGTTGTTGTAGCTCGACGACGTTGTTCTGCGGCTTTAATGTTCCTCGTGAAATTGGTGTAGCCATCAAATACTACAGTAACTCTGTGATATACCGATAGAAAAATATTTCAACTCGTATTACAGCTCTAGTGATGTCTGTACGCGGCGTACTTATGCATATTATGGAGAACGCAGCTTTCTCAACTTTTTGAGCGATGATATCTCGAAAACGATGACTCTTATATAAAAAAGTATAAGATCAATTTTTATAGATAATTTTATGATCTACAATTTTTATTTGAACCATTTTGATAATAAAACTTACCGTTTGACTGAAAAACGCGAAAAACCCATTTTTCCCCACTTTAACCTTGAATGAATTTTTTTCCAGGCATGGGATCGTTGGGGACTTTTAATAACTTATTTGTAATGGTGTTCCGAACATTTGTATAAATTTTCCTGGCAAAACCACCCATATTGTCATAATGTTGATGACCTAAAAAATTAGAAGCTATGTATACAAGTAACGTCACTTTTCTAACACGTACACTATTTTATAGCCGATAGCTATACCACGAGAAAACGTCATATAATTTTAGATCACACACCAAAAAGTATTAAATTTAGTCATCACGTTTCTAAGAAATTTGGGAACAATCAATAATTTCTTAACAAAGCAGTTCGGACATCCTGTAGAATGCAAAATATTCACACACTACAAAAAAATAGGTTTCCCTTTAATCTAATGGCCTGTTCTCACTTTTTTTTTACTCAAAACCTATCAGCTGATTTCAGGGATTTGTGACATCATGGGTGAAAGACGCCAGCCTGTTCACATTGATAAATTTTTCACTTGGGTTTTAATTCCTAGTAATTTTTTTTTGTGCTTTTGCTGTTTTTGACAATATGACGCGTAGACGAATTATTTGTTTTCTGTCTGTATTTTTGATTTGTTTTAATAAATAACTAAGTAATGTTAATGTTACTTGAAAAATAATTAGACCTCGAAGAATTTTCCTTTTTTTATCTAAGAAACGTTTGCTACTGTAGAAGAACAAGGAAATTTGTTTCTAATAAATGATGAACTAGATGATGGTCCTGACAAATGCGATATATAATTCCTTTCGGCACAGTGTAGTAACGATGTCTCATCGCATCGGAATATTTGTATACGAGGACGTATCAATAAGTTTCTCCTAGTTGTTCGTAACAGAACAAAGAAAAACTATTTTACTGGACAACATTTGATCGCGAATTTATAAATGAAAGATGTCAGATTTTTATTATTGAAGTGGTAAACGTTGAGAAGAACTTTTTCACAAACAATCAACAGTTTTTGAAATACACATTTCACAAAAATGCTCCCACGATAGGGCTCCAAGCGCGTTAGACACGTAGCAGTTTAAGGGTCACCTTTCTAGCTGGTCCCCTGTTTCACGTAATAACTCTAGACCCTTGACCTTTGGAATTTTAGCGCACAAAAACCACTTCTAGAGCATCCGAATGATAAAAATTCGGGAACACCAACCTTCGTCCGCCATTTTGGGCCATGAAATCGAGATTTGGAAACGCCTTGAGGTTCGATGTTGGAATTGATGTCCGCTGGCAGCATTGACTTTTCATGTTAAGTGTCATACTAGTAGCCTAAAAACGTACTCTAACATTATTAATTATAAGACACTAAAAACGGTGGCAATTACTTTTACTAAAATCTTTCTTTTTATAAAAATAATAAAATTTTGCTCTACGTTTGACGCATTACCATTCTGTATTTGAAAGTTAACAAGCCATATTTTATTCGATACGACCCATAAAATTGATTTGAACATTTTTCAATAAATCTCGAATTAAACTGAAAAACTAAAGATAATTAAATTTTCATACGTTTGAAAATAAACCGTGTCACGTTTTTATTTAAATTTGAATTTATACAATGGACGCTGGATGCACATTAAACTTGTAATTGCAGATTTGATTTCGAAAAAAGCTATGAAGATAAAATATGTACTTAATTACTGATGATATCTATGTTGCTGTTATTTGTACAAATATTTAGCATATATTTCCGAAAAATGTTGCTTTAAAAATGTTATAGATAATATTTATAAATTGCAAGAGATTATTCTCTTTTTGTTCCAGGAGGATTTTTTTTTAAATTATTATGATGTACTTTTTAGTTTCATTTTCAATAAAAAAAAAGTTTTTAATTTGATTGAAAATATTTTTAGCTGTAAAACTTCAGAAATCTATTTATAGCCCAGTCATTTGTTCAAAAAAAAGGGGGTTACCTGGAAAGTTTTCCGGGAGTTTTGGAAATTGGTAATTTGATAGATTTCGATGTGCTCTTTCCGAATTTCGACTTTGTCACCTCGTATCTTCGCCGCTCCCGCCGCCATATTGGAAAAATGGCGCCTAATAACAGTTTTTTTTACAATATCTCCTTTCCGACGCATTTTAACTGGAGAAAATTTTCTACAATTTAGGTATTAACAATTTTTTTTGTGAAATCAATAGTTTTGGCGTACGAGCGCCGCAAAGTATTATTCATCTACACCATCACGTTTTTTTCGTATATTTTTCCAAAATATTTTATTATTGTCGCAGGTATTAAAAAAACAGGTATAAGGGTAATGCGTCGTCTTTGTGTCGGGTCCCTCTCTCGACCTTAAACGAAACATCTGTTGGTAAAACTCAAGAGAATTATTTAGTTTAGTCTGAGTCATCAGTATACGTCTATCGTCTTACAGTGTTGTTTGTGTTTATAAAGCCATGACTTCTGATAAAGTAAATTGTTTTATTTGTAATAATCCATTATTAGAAAGTGAAACAATCGAAGTGAAGGAAAAGGGATTGGAGACTTTTCGTAAGTCAAGTGTTAAAAGAAAAGACAATAAAGTTGAACTTTTGGCGGGATTAAAATTGATAGTGGTTCATGATGTATGTCGAAAACGATATAATAATGAAACGTTAATCGCTGCATCATTGCGTAGAGGAAGCGATGTCACGACACCTCAACCACTACTGCGATCCTCGCACCCAACATTTTGATTCAAAGACCATTGGTTTTTATGCGCTGATGAGATAACAGCAGAGTTTTTAACAGAACTTGCTAAAGCTCGTAATGATGAATGGGGTAGAGCAATTGTTGAGCATCTTGAGCATGTGCATGATTTGGTCGCAGCCGATGCACAGTACCACAATTCCTGCATGAAAAAATTGTATCAAGCACCAGCAGTTGAAGATAAAAAAAGGTCCGTATACAAATGAGATCGATACTGTGATGCAATTCATTTATTCTTATCTTGAGCAGAATTCCGATGAGTGTCAGTTTTCTCTGGACGAATTGATAGCCAAAATTGAAGGTGATTACCGTTCACACATAAAAATAGTGAAAGCACAACTCCTCAAAAAATACGGTGATGATATTTTAATTGCCGTCACTGCCAATAAGGCTCCCGTGGTTTGTTTCCGAAATATAGGGTTTAAGTTATTAACGGAAGCCTGGTACAATCAAAAAAGTAATGACAATGCAGAAGAACGTCGGCATATTATAAAAACAGCAGCAGAAATTGTTATAGAGTATATTCGCTCTACGGTCTATGAGGCAAAACATTATCCTCCATCAGATAATTTTTTTCAAGTCAGATATACCTGAAAATTTATGCGTTTTCCTAGATGGAGTGATTTTAAGAAACAAACGAGCGTCTTTTGAAAAATGGAAGAAAAAAAAACATTGCTCTCGCCCATTCTATAATTGCAGCAGCAACGCCGAAATCTTTTATATCATCATTACATATCGGACTAGCTGCATTTTTATTTCATAAGTATGGATCTCGGCGATTAATAGATGTATTATCATCTCTTGGATTTTGCTCTTCATACACCGAAGCAATGTTGTTCGAAGTTTCAGCTATTATGCGCGCATCGTTAAATATTGATGATAACGCATTTTCTCAATTTGTTTTTGACAACGCTGATTTCAATACGCAGACATTAGATGGTAATAACACTTTCCATGCCATGGGCGGTATCCATTGTGTAACACCTACAACTGCTATCGCTCCTGACCAAATTATTCCACGATTAAAACAAATGCCATCTGCAAGAGTCGTTGGTAGTTTAGGTACCATTGCATTAAAAACATTTGTGAAAAAGAAAAACGATGCGGACTTAAAAACAATAAAGATTCAAAACCTTGGTAGCATTAGTGCGGCTTCGGAAGTAGTTATGCCGTCCGTTTCAGATTTATTGTGGCTATATCCATCGCAAATGATGCGGATGAAATTTCGGTCTGCGACGTCTAGATCGGTGCCCAAGACGAACTCGCAACGCCTGATCCATCAGGAACAGCAAAGCGAAGAAGATTGTGCTAAGTTTCGAAAGTGTGCATCACATGTGGATTAGGCCTACAGGGGACATCACGAAAAAAAAAATGCACCGCTTACTCTACCTCAAGGTGTTGTGGAAATGAGTTTTTTTCCAAAACGCTTATTGAAATGTACTTTGCGGCGCCCGTACGCCAAAAACTATTGATTTTACAAAAAAAATTGTAAATACATAAATTGTACGAAATTTTCTCTAGTTTAATTTTGTATATAAATATTTTTGTCGTAAAATGCGTCGGAAATGAGATATTGTAAAAAACTGTTATTAGTCGCCATTTTTCCAATATGGCGGCGCGAGCGGCACATCAAAATCTATAAAATTACCAATTTTCAAAACTCCCGGAAAAGTTTCCAGATAAAACTACCAAATGACTGGAGTATTATACAAATATCTGATTTGTTTTTTATACAGAGTGTCCATTTAATAATTCGATGTTTGATTGCGGCTATATCATTAACAATTAATAGAAATATAATATTACTAGTATTATTGATTATAAATAGGCTTTCGACTCAGTGCCACATGAATGGTTCAAAACTACATTGAGATTGTATAGGATCGACAATTATTTTGTTTCCTTTTTAGAACGTATCACGTCAACCTGGAGAATTAGGATCCAATTGCAAGTGCCATCCAGCGATACCATCAAAATTAATACAATCCCAAAATGAAGGGGAATATTTCAAAGCGACTCACTAAGCCCATTATGGTTCTGCCTTGCAATGAATCCACTGCCATGCCGTTTGAACTCCACCAGATACGGTTTAAGTATTAGAAATAACAACGAAGAGATAGTAAGATTGAATCATCTTCTATACATGGATGATCTAAAACTGATTGCTGCTACCAAAAACCAGCTGGAATAAATGTTCAAAATTATGAAGGAGTTCTCCGGGGATATCGGAATGCAGTTTTGACTTGACAAGTTCCGCATTTTGAATATTATTAAAGGAAAGATAAAACCGGGAGCATTTGAGATACAGAACGGTGAAACTATAGCTGCAATGGAAGCAGAACAAATATACAAATACCTAGATACGAAACAGGCTAAAAGAATTGACCATCGCACTATGAAGACCAAATTGACAACCGAAATTGTCAGGAGGGTTAGACGGGTGTTACGAACTAGTCTAAATAGTAGAATTTTCTTTAAGATGCTCAACACATACGCATGCTCTGTGCTTAGCTACTCTTTTAGAATTTTAAAATGAACCGGGACGGACATCGAAATCCTGCAATGGAAAATATGAATACTATTAACAGAAGCACACAAACACCATCCTCGGAGTGCTGTTGAACATACAATGCTTCTAAGACACCAAGGAGGAAGAGGATTGGTCAATATTGGTAACCAGCTCGATTAACAAATTATAAACTTATGTTCTTATTTCCACAGGTTAGCGGAATCTTCCATATTACATTGAGCTATACGCGAGGCAGACGATTCAACGCCGTTACAGCTGAGGGAACGGGTTATTGCTTCTCACCGCCGAACAGACCAAGTGGAGCTACAAGCCTGGCTACAGAACCCACTTCATGGACGACATCCAAATGAGATCAATTAGAACAATGTCGACAACTCAGCGTTGAACTACTGGGTGATTTCAGGTCATATGTTTCCAGAAACGGAGGACTTCTTGTTAGCTATCCAAGACCAGGGTTATTCCGACGAAGAACTATCGGATGTTCATCATCAGAGACCCCTCATTAGAAAATGATCAATGTAGATATGGCCGTCGAACATCAGAGACAGCATATAATTGCTGTCTCAACGGAATATAAGGAAAGACATGCCTCAGCCGCAAAGATACTTCATCAAGAGTTAGCAGATAAGTTAAACCTATTGCAGGTAGAAAAAGTGCCTTACTACAAATACAACCTAAAGCGTATTCCCAAGAACAACGAGTTGAAGCTGAATTGGAACCGAACAGGACTTAAAAATCAAGCAGTTACTTATAATAGACCAGACATTATATTAATTGATAAAGTTTCTGGGCGAACCACAATAGTTGAGACTGCAATACCAAACCACAACAACCTAAGGCCAAAATACAATGAGAAAATCGGCAAATATAGAGACCTGGAGGTGAAGATTCGCAAACAATTGGCAATGAACAGCGCCCAGACGATTTTCATAATATTGTCAACAACGGAAGTGATACCAAAGTATCTCCTATAGGAGATTAAGGGTCTGGACTTTAGTGAGCATCTTTATAAACCTATTCAAAAATCAGTGCTCATTGGGATCGTGCGAATCATTAGAAATTTTGTGGGAATTACAGCAGACCACGTCACCTAGGACTCGATGACATGGAAAGGAGCCCCACACAACTTAATACTTTGATATCTTTGTATACCTGGTATGAGCTAATATTCCTTGGAGGGAATGTGAAGCCGTTTGGTTTGAAAATCGTATAATTCGAATAATATAAAGACTTGGAGGTACAAAGGCGTACAGTGAGGAATGGGTAGCGTCTAAACGATCCCCATAATTCTATCAACAACCGGCGTAGTACCGAAGAGTCTTCTGCTTGATATCAAGGGATTGGAACTTAGTGAATGTATAAGGCTATGTAATAGGCAGAGATACATGGCACTTGAGGCTAGACTGACACCACCAACGGTGGTTAAAAAGGGAGAGAAGCCAACGCTAATCAACCGGTATGATTTGCGATCGCGTATAAAGCACGCTACACGTTAAATTCTCTTCAGTGAATCAACAACTAGCGAGCACAGAAAATGCCAAATAAGATTTTGGCAAAACGTCTGTAAATTTATATAAGAAACCAAACAAATGAATGGATTTAGTACTAAATCACATGTTTCCATCCGTGAAACATTACGCGATAATATATATATATATATATATATATATATATATATATATATATATATATATATATATATATATATGAAGTAAAATGCGAACAGTAATTGCAAACCTCGTTCCCTCATATCTTTTCCGTGTTGGAGGTTGCACAGTTTGAATGAATTGCTACAGAATACAATTCATCCTATTACACCACCATCGAGATGATGGCCTACCTGTACCATAACATCGAAAAGAAAGTCAAAACTTACCCTCCCCGCTGCAGTGATACGGCAGAGGTACATGTTTTGTCTCTACTAGACTCATCAGGGTACCGACATGCACCTGGCTGTGCAAAGGACAGATCGGAAGGAGGCATGTAAATACTGAAAGCGGCTTCGCCGACCTCCCGCCGGATGGCGTATATATGTTTATGCGGCTTTCACGGATTCCTCCGTGTGAGATGCAATAGCAGTGGATATATCCATATATTTTTTAGCGGACTTTTTGGTGAGGACATGGTCTCTAATCCATACGTACACACCGGTAATATACATTCTTTTTAGATTTATGAGAATTGAATTATTTTTCAGGATGTATGCAAGCTTACCGAAAGCGGCCCATGTCAGCTGTTTTCTTCTTTTTATTTCAGCATCCTTATTTGATTTCCCTAGTCTGATGTCATGACCCAAGTATACATAGTGTTCGACGTTTTCTATCCTCTGGTTCTGTATTGTTATGTTTGCCTGTTCGTGGCTCATTAGTTTTGTTTTGTTGTAGTTCATTTTAAGGCCTGCATATGTGGATACGTCATTTAGCTGTTGTATCATTTCGTTCAATTCTTGGAGATTACTTGCTATTAAGATTATGTCATCAGCAAATCTGAGATGGTTCAAGTATATTCCGTCAATGTTTAAACCTTTTATGTCCTATTTAAGTTCCTTAAAAATGTCCTCTAGGACTAGGGTGAACAGTTTTGGTGAGATAGTGTTCCCTTGTCTCACTCCCCTTTGTAGTTTTATGGGGTTCGTTTTCGTCTTATCGTCTATTTTTATTTGAATCAATTTTCGTATATGTTCTTTATGATGTTTATGTATCTGGAATCGATTCTTGCGTTTTCCAAAAATTGTAATACTGCCCATATTTTGACGGAGTCGAATGCCTTCTGGAAATCTACAAAAGCCATATGGAGCGGTACGTTATATTCGGTGCACTTCTCAATTAGTATTCTTATGGTGTGTAGGTGAGCTGTGGTGCTAAAGTGTTTTCTGAATCCAGCTTGTACGATACAAGTTTAATCAATTGATAAGAATTACTACGTAGTTGTTAATATGTACCACCAACATTATTTTTGTACTGGGTTTATTGGACTTATCTGTGTACTGTTTTGAAATTGCTCTGTAATGTGGATGTAAATAAATAAATATATAAATATATACACGTATAAGCATTATTATGTTAACAAATTATTATTATTTTGTAACAAATAATATTACTAAATCAAAGACAATTTGTTCTTTAATAATAGTAAATAACACTGTATAACTAATTCAGTTTTGTCCATAAAGGAAAGGTCAATTAAATCATTAATTCCCGACAAAGGCAGCCGCACAAATGAACAACAATAACGGAAAACAATCTTATCGCGGGGTAAAGAGCATCGACACTGACATAATTAAAGGCTGACATTTAAGTAAATTGCTAACTCCGTGTTAAATGTACCGCAAGGAGGTCTTTTATTCAAGTTTAAAGGTCCTCTTTTAGATTAAATGTCATTCAATTCCCTTTTCGAATATTGCAAAATACAATAGGTCAATAACATTTGGTGGCTGTGTTCTGTAGGTTGCTGATTGACATTTTGACGTTATAATGGAATAAAATTAAAATTTTTGGAATATGTTTATTTATAACTTAGTTGTTATTTAAAAATACAATGCGTCAGAAATTAAAATTTTTAAATTATTTTTTTTTTAAAGAAAATAAAGAACCAAATGATTGTATTTGAAAACTTAATACTTTTCTAAATTTAGAACATTTTTGAAGTATTGAAAATTACAATAAACTAACGCAAAATCTCATCTTTGTGTTATTACAAGCTGTCACAGGCAGTTTGATTCACTAGAAATTTAATTTATAATTAATTATGTCACTAACAAGTAATATCTAGGTCTGTTGGCTCTTCAGATAAATATAACTTTTTATTGAATTATGTTAATTGTAGAATCTAATATGATAACAGTCGAGCAAAAAAATGATTTTATTTTAGTTTAGTTCACTTCAGTTTGGTTTGTTTGTAAATAAATACATGTAATGCACCTTCACAGGTCACAAAACATAGTAAACATACTTATATAAACAACAAAGTGCCGATTCAAGTAAACACTGAAATTTTAACTTTAAGATATTTAAGATTTTATCTGAGGCGGGTCATTAGATAAAAATATACAGGACACATATCAAGTCATTTTACAAATAACCATCAAGAGAGAAAAACTCCTTTAAGATCATATATTTTTAATTTTATTCTTAAATAATTTTAAATTAATATTTTTAAAAATAGTAGGGAGGACGTTAAATAATTTAATACTGTAATACTCTACACCTTTAGTTATGGCGAATTTGAGGCAACCAGGAAATAATATATATATATATATATATATATATATATATATATATATATATATATATACTAAGTCAAGCAACCGTCGAGGAAGCATCACTTGAAAATGCCAGCTGAAATGTTAGCGAAACGTCGGAGAGGAGAAAAAAGGGGGGAAAGTAGTCGCAACTGACTGGTCAAGAAACAATATTCCAAACTAGGGTTATTGGGGATGCAGTCTGTTTAAATTTGTAAGCCTTGGTAAGGAGAAAAATCTTTTTTTTTTGATTTTGTCAAGCTTTTGAGAATTTACTTATCTCTTCGTCAAGACATCGCTACAATTATTAATTAAACAGTTAGAGTATTAACCTAACTTATGATTATTAAGTAACTCACCAATGTGCTTTGAATACGAAACATATACATGTTTGAAAAACAGGAGAAAAAGCCCAACATTAACACTTGTTAATTATATTTAGAGGCATATTTTTATAGAACTGTAAAAATTCGTTAAAATTTTAAAAAATTTGAAAACGGAACAGAGACGATTAAGAAGGTATTTCATAGATGTTTTCAGGAATATTGTATTTAGTATTATAAAGAAATTTTTTAACAATGTTGTTAGGGTAAGAATTTTCCAATAGTATATCGTTAAGTTGGCACAATGCCTCTGCTGTAAATTCGGGTGTGTCAGTTTGACAGCTCCATTTTTCATGCCTAAGATGAGACTGATTTTCGATCTCATAGGATAGTACGAATGATGACTGATGAACCTATTAGAACAGTATAGTTTTCTATACCATTTACTTTTTACAGTGTTTTCATTCGTACGTATAACTAACGTATCCAAAAATAGGATACTATTGTTAGTTTCTTCCTCAACTGTGAATTGACTATGAGGATTAAAGGAGTTAAATATTTCAAGTGCTACCTCAAATCCACCCGCAGGTACAGTAAGCAATAAGTCATTTACATATCGCTTGACAAATGGAATATGAAAAGGCATGTATTGGAGACAATCCTTAACCAGATCATCCAACACCTATTTGAAAAAAATGGGGGAGATTTTAGAGCCCATTGGTGTTCCAAAAATGTGTTTGTAGTAGTTATCATTGAACACTAATATGTTGGAATCTAAGACATATTCTATGAGTCGCTCAAAGAAGTCACTATCGATCCTACAGTACTGTGATATGCCATCCCATCTCTCCCGAAGGCTGTTGAGGACAGCCTCTAAAGGTAAATTGGTAAATAGGGAGAATACATCAAAACTAACAATTATATAGTTATTAGGTAATCGAAATTCATCGCCACTAAAGGTTAGAACACCCTGCTTAAACTCATTCATTATGACAGAAAATTCAGATTTTAAAAGAAATCAATAGACCAAGTCTCTCTCTCTCTCTCTCTCTATATATATATATATATATATATATATATATATATATATATGTATATATATATATATATATATATATATATATATATATATATATATAAAGAAAAAGAAAATAAAATCTTGATTTAACGGACGTGAAATTAGTCAATCTGCATTATTCTCGTGTTAAAAGGTGTAGAGCACTCCAATCACTCCACTCCTATCCTTTGAGCAGCGTGATTCGTGTACTCGATTGTAGAGATTTCTGTTTTAATTCACCGTCGCGCCACCACATGGCGGTTTTTACAATTAATTTGTGTGGTTCTTGTATTATCAAGTGAAGCATCGAGATGTCGCCTTTGTCGTCCTGTGTGCTGTTTTTAATTTTAAATTCACCTTTATAGGATGCAAGGGTTTGTACCGAACGCGGTGGCCTGACGAGTCCCATATTAGGACGAAACAGCGCTGTCGTCATCTGTCGGACCCGGAGTCTTTCCATACTTTGGAGTGCTCCGCACTTTTTAACACGGGAATAATGCAGATTGACAAATTTCACGTCCGATAAGCCAAGATTTTATTTTATTTTTCTTTTTATATTACACGGACAATAATTTATTTATATATATATATATATATATATATATATATATATATATATATATATATATATATATATATATATATATATATATAACATGGAAGTGTGGATATACTCATTCTTCCAAAGCAACCCCTACAGCTCTATACAATTATAATACTCATTGTAATAATGACATAGTTGTCACTGTTAGCTTACTGTTATGTTAAATTTAATTTTTGTTGGCCTGTTGGCTTTTAAACGCCCTCCAAGCTTCTTGGACCAGTCTTTAGCCTGGATGGTGTGAAGGAAGGCTACGATGAATCTCGATTCGCAAAATATTTAAATTCGATTATCCCAAAAACAGCTGCTCAAAGCGACACCTACTGGGTATAATTTTCTGGATAAAAATGGCAGCAAATAAGAATTTTTAATTAAAAATATATTATGCTTAGACACAAAAAGTAATGCAGCTTTAAATGTAAGCGAAATGCTGCTGGTGATATCTTCCTCAATGTAGATGGAAACTGGAATCAGATCTTTATTTTTCATCCTTAAAATATCATTGTATCAAATTTACTGCACATTAAGCTATTCTGACGATAAATATTTACAAAAAAGTCTAAAAAAATTATAACTTTGACACCCTATCTTTCAAAAACAATTAACTAACCTGAACTAAAGTATATTGAGCTGGATTTTCATATTTTAGCTTCAGGAACTTACCCGAGCGTTTTCTAAAGACCTTTAAGAGACACCTTGTAGAAATAAAGTAGGTTAAAAATACTAATCAGTCTAAAATTAATTTAAAAATAGCTCCTTTAACTATTTCCATTCGGATTTTAAAAAGTGAGCACACAAATATAAATTATCAGTAAATTACAACATTTTATATTTGAGTAGCATTTGAAGGAAAATTTAAATAAAATGATTTTTAGGAAACACACAGCTTTTCAACTTTTACATTTATAAATAATAAAAAATATTAAGCCCAACTCTATCTACCCCAAAAAAATATATTCCCGCAAATGTTTTCATGCGTGACAACGAACGTTCAGAAAATGTCCCAGGCAAAGTTGGAAAACAGTTTCCTGCACGTGATGTGATATCTTGCGCTTGATTTTAACCCTAATAACTCACAGACAGGTTGGTATATTTATTTGCCACTGACAGGCCTTGCTAGATGCCAAGATAAGATTACCTTTTAACTGATTTATTACATTTTAATGGTTTTGTAAACTATCGTAAATTAGGGCATATTTGTCAGAACGGGGTAAAATTGAAATATTGAGCTGCCGCTGTTTACTTAAGGGACCTAATTAAAAATTATTTCGGTTTGTAACCAAGTCTGGCAAAGATAAAAGAAAATATCTAAATACTTTAATGTTTGGCATACAGAATCTGGGTGTTCTACGGCCGCAATATTAAGATTTTTTTTAACCATATATATATATATATATATATATATATATATATATATATATATATATATATATATATATATATATATCGCAAAGTTATATACTCTCCATACTAGTTTTGACCACCTAATGGACTCATCAGTAGAGCTGTAACATACCGAGAGCAAAACGCACGGAAAACACTGTCTACTTAAAATCTTTATATCGTAACGGTCGTAAGGAGAATAAAGTAATTTTTTCAAATACATAGACCGTGAAATTGTTTATTTTTAATTTATATATATATATATATATATATATATATATATATATATATATATATATATATATATATATACAGGGTGTCCAAGATAAGGATCCTAACCATGGGGATCTCGGAAACAGTTGGAGATACGAGGTCGGTTAAATTAGAGAAAAGTTGCGCAGTTTAGTGCTAAATTAAACGCAATTTAAAAATTTTAAAAATTCAAAATACTTCCGGAGATTTCCGGAAAAAAACCGAATTTTGGCAAAATCGTTTTTAATTTTTGTAGGCTTTATTTAAAGAGATATCAAAAAATAAACGGTAGATTCTTCTTGCCACTTTTTATTTTTTATAATTTGGTCTAAACAAAATTTAAATCCGACGTTTCGTTTCTGAGATACCATCATGAACTTTCATTTTTTATATGGAACAAAAAAAAGTATCCCATGTATTTGATAGCATTTTTTATTACAAATTCAACGGTGTATCACACTTGCATATCAAGTGTGTAGTTCATTGGCTTTTATAAAACTGATATACCTTCCTCTCTCGCTCTCATGGAGCTCTTATGGAAAGTACTTGAACTACGTATTCGATATGCAAGGGTGATACATCGTTGAATTTGTAATAAAAAATGCTATCAAATACATGGGATATTTTTTTTTTGTTCCATATAAAAAATGAAAGTTCATGATGGTATCTCAGAAACGAAACGTCGGATTTAAATTTTGTTTAGACCATATTATAAAAAATAAAAAGTGGCAATGAGAATCTACCTTTTATTTTCTGATATCTCTTTAAATAAAGCCTGCAAAAATTAAAAACGATTTTGCCAAATTTCGTTTTTTTCCGGAAATCTCCGGAAGTGTTTGAAATTTTTAAATTTTTTTAACTGCGTTTAATTTAGCACTAAATTGCGCAACTTTTCTCTAATTTAACCGACCTCGTATCTCCAACTGTTTCCGAGATCCCCATGCTTAGGATCCTTATCTTGGACACCCTGTATATATATATATATATATATATATATATATATATATATATATATATATATTGACGATTTATATATAATAATAATATATAATAAACCCACAAATATACCCGTAAATTTAATTAAAATATTAATATTTATTTGTTGAGTGCCAGGTAAAAAATAATTATAATTAATTATAACTATTCTTTACCAATTTGAAGTATTTTCAATTTTCAAATTTTCTATACAGATAAAGATGTGATCCTACCTGTAAAATGACTCCTTCTCAGATGAGTTCAGTGGTTTATAAGATATCAATCAGACAATCAATACACAGAATGATTAAAACAAAATATAAATTTTATTTAACAATAAAAAAAAATGGTACCACAATATTATTAATAGATGGAATTTAATGGTCAATACTTTTATCTCTCATCCAACACTATTTCTAATCAATATTACTTATTAGTTACTTTTATCAACCATGGATCACAAATTGGCATCGTTTAATTTCGTAATCGTCTACTAGATGGCTATAGTGCAGTTTTATATGGAAAGCGTCATTTATTTCTTAGAAATAATATTATTTTAAACAAATTATCATGTGCTGTGTAGTGATACAAGTAGTTAATATAGTTTCACACCTAGTATTTATGATGATAAATATTATTATATCCTAACAGATTAGTATAGCAAACTATAATTTATTAATTTTATTATTTTAATTTTAAGAAAAGTTAGGTTAATATTGGATGCTAGTCTTCAATGTTTTCGAAAAATTAAAGCTTTCTACTGCCTTATCTAATATACATTGTTGTGTTTTCTTTTATTTGGTCCCAATATATTAATAAACACAATTCCAATAAATTTATTTATTTCTTCTTTAAAAATCCTCCAAATCTCCAAAAATATTTTAGTTATCGTTTCCTATAAGGTAAGGATTGACAAAAATATTTTCCAAAGTCTCGTTCGGCTATATTCTTCTAAGTTCAATTCAAATTAATTTTTCTATATTCTTCCTATCACAATATTATCCTATTTGTTGTTGTCTGAGAGTTGTACAATTATTTTACAGGACAAAACTTATAAACTTTTACTAATTACTTTAAATAATTTATTAAAATCTTTTTACTTGAAAACAACAAAAACACATAACCTTTTTTAAAACCAAAATATTTAACTTTTGTTTTCTTGTGACGTAGGAAGACTTCTGTTTTTTTTTAAACAATTGAAAATGCAACCTTCTCTCCATCATATCCTTTTTGTGTTAGAGGTTGCACAGTTAGAATAAATTGTTATAAAACGCAATTCATCCTATTCCATCACCATCGAGATGATGGCCTACCTGTACCACCATACCGAGAAGAAAGCCAAAACTTACCCTCCCCGCCACAGTGATACGGCAGAGATACATGTTTCGTCTCTACTAGACTCATCAGGGTACCGACATGCACCTGGCTCTGCAAAGGACAGATCGGAAGGAAGCATGCAAATACTGAACGCGGCTTCTCCGACCTCCCGCCGGATGCCGTATATATGTTTATGCGGATTTCACGGATTCCTCCGTGTGAGATGCAATAGCAGTGGATATATCCACATTATGCCTCTAACACAAAAAAGATATGATGGAGAGAAGTTTGCATTTACTGTTCGCATTTTACTTCATATATATATATATATATATATATATATATATATATATATATATATATATATATATATATATATATATATATATTTGTTTGTATTAACCCTTACTCTAACTAGTACAATGCTTTTTACATAGTTTTTATAGAAAGAAATATGTCATATTTTTTAAGAATATAACAATTCTCAATTATTTTACTTATTCTAGAATTTTGGATTTTAGTGTCTTTTTCTTAAGACTTTATCTGTTTATTTACACCACGATTTAAACGATACATCTTATACTATAATTAAATCTAATTTTATCCTATTCTAAACCAAATCTACTGGCATATTAACCATTAAAATACATCATTTAACGTTTCTGTGTCTGATTTCTTCTCTTTTTATCTCAAATAAAACTGAGATAGAGCACTTATTTATCCAATATATATAAATATATATATATATATATATATATATATATATATATATATATATATATATATATATATATATATATATATATATATGTATATATATATATATATATATATATATATGTATTCTTTTTAGTAGTGGGGTAAAATATAAACGTGAATGTAAACAGCAAATAAAGAAAGGAAAGCATGTTCGTGACGGTTTCAATTGCGGAATTAAAACGACATCTCTTACTGCCAGATCTTTGGTTGTAATAATCAATTTGATAATTTTGGAGCCATGGTGGAACATAAACAAATTTGTCTTTATTTTTGGAATCCACGCAGGTGAGTAAAAAATAATCATCTGTAAGTTTCATTCTAAAAGTCGATGTTCAAATTATTAAAGTTGGGACGTAATTTCCAGTGCTTTTATGTTTTATCAGCGCAAATCCAAACAATGCTCAAATATTAGTTTAATTATTACGCAACTATAACACTCGATTCTATTAAAGCAAAGTTTTCAGACTAATTTTAATGATACTTTATTTACAAAAGTTTTCAACTCTCGGGACTAAAACACTATTATTTAAAATGTACTACAATCGTAATGTTGAATTTAATAAAAATGTTTGTTGAGTAGGAATAATTTTGTTGTTAGTTGTATATACAGACGAAAATATCATAAAAGTCTTCCGTTTAACCATAGATATAAAAGTTAAATATATAGATTATAGATCCTGTAAAAGAAATGTGGCTCTCGCTTAAAAAGAGACAGAGACTTTTCGATGACCAGCATCTATAGCGCACCTGTCTTCAATGTAATAAACCACTTGCAAGCGTTCAATTTGCTTTTTTATGTTTACCTATATTAAATGAGAAATCGATCATATACCGATGATTTTTCAAAATGGAAGAAAGATTAGTTTTACTACTTTAAGTAAAATTAAAATATTTACAATAAATTTTATACTATTTACTAACTTCCTCGAACCTGAAAACGCCAAATATTCGCTGCGACGATGCCAAATTTAAAAGATTTTCATGAAATAAACATTTATTTAAAAAAAAATGATAAAAGTTGTACATCTCAGTTAACAACATAGTTTAATCCTAACCAACCTCTGGTTAGTTTTGGTTAGTTCAGGTTAGTTCAAGTTCTGCTTGATTTTAGTTAGTTTTGCAGTATTTAGATTTTTAAACTTGCCTCGATGCTTCATGTTTTTAAATATTAACTTAATAATTATACGTTTTTACCCGAATAAATAAAAATTTATCCTTTTTTTTTCTTAACTGGGTTTGTAAAATGTTATAGTTTATATATTACATTATTTAGTTTAAATTAAATTATACTAACAGCATTACAAGCATGCCGCACTGACCATCGATATACAAAGTTAATTTACAATATATACAGGAATGCAACTATGTCGGTCAAACTACACAGAAACACGGATCATATCCCAATTGGCAGAGGAGACTGACAGGGTGATACCTTATCGCCTAAACTGTTTACTGCAGTACTAGAATACGCCTGTAAAAAACTTAACTGAAAAAAAAGAGGCCTGAATGTAGACGGCCAAAGATAAACAAATTTGAGGTTCGTGGACGACATAGTTTTGTTTTCCGATAATCTCAAGGAGATATGTACAATGTTACATGAACTTCAGCAAGTATACGCCAATGTGGGTCTTAAAATAAACATATCAAAAAGAAAATTTATGACCAGTCTGGTACCTAGTGGAAATATCAATATTGGAGACAACGAAGTGGAGCTTGTGGAAAAATACATATTCCTTAGACGCGAAATAAAGATCACAAGAGATAATCAAACATGCGAGCTACGGAGAAGAGTAAATCTCGCTTGGGCAGCCTATGGAAAACTTAAAGACATCTTTAAAAGCGATATACCAATTTCTTTAAAACATAAAGCATTTGAGCAGTGTGTGTTCCGGTTATGACCTACGGTGCCGAAACTTTGACATTGACAACAGCAACTTCTAAAACGCTGTAAATACTTCAGAGAAACATGGGAAGGTCAATGCTAGATATATCGCTGCGTGACGGAGTTAAAAATGAAGACCTGAGACGAAAGACAGGAGTTACCGACGTAATTTTCCGAATTGCCACACTCAAATGGAACTGGGCTGTACATGTCGCCCGAATCAGTGATGGAAAGTAGATGAAGAGATTACTCGAGTGGAGGCCGAGATTAGACAAAAGAAGTAGAGGACCATCCCCTACTCGTTGGACTGACGATCTCAAGAGAATTGCAGCAAATTGGATGCAAATTGCTCAAGATAGAGTACAATGGACAAGAATAAGGGAGGCTTATGTCCAGCAGTGGACGCAAAGGGCTGGATGAAGAAGAAGAGAAGATAATAACAGAAAGAAACATTATATTTTAAATGAATTCTTGTTAATTTACATTCCATGTCATTATCAAAAAATGTAGGGATGTATTCAATGGTAGTTCATTCATTTGTTGTCGATACATACCCAATTGTTCTTTGCCACGAGAAGATAGAGCATGATAGTCTACGGTTAAGAATACAAAATAGAGTAGGTAATATTTTTGAAACTATGGTTTTATCAAGAATTAGTGATTTCGGACTATTTTGTTCATTTTTATTTGCGCAATGATTTTCCATGGTTTACTGTTATTTTGTTTATTACCCACTAATTCCAGTAAGTTAGGAATCGACTGTGTCACATATCATGTGAACATTGATTGAAATTAAATCCAGTCTACTCAATCAAGGTAAGATTTTCACTTCATGCCTTTAAATCAAATATTCTAAATATTGATTAAATTTCAGGGCTTTTACTTTGACTTTGGTTTTTCTATAGAATTGGCTTCTGATTTACATAACTTTAAATTTGATTTTTGGAATTCTGTTCGAAATGCAATTTTTTAAATTAATGTGACACTACTGTTGCTTCGAAGCGAGATAGTCACCAGAAATTCAATCCTCGAACCAAGAGGTCAGCATCAGGTTAAGATGGAATTGTATATATGGGTTGTACATAGGGAAAGCTACCAAAGGCAGAAGGAAGTTTTAGTTGAGGGACAGGGACCAGAACCTCGAGGGATACTAAATTTAAAGTCAGTGTAAGCCTTTTAGAATATATCGGGAATTTATATGTGGTTAACCTGCGTTACTTTGGCAATTGTAATATCGTTTTGGTAATTATTTAAAAAATTTTTCCATAATTTAGCACCCTATAAAAGGTTTTTTCGGCCAATTAATTTAATGTATAAATTTTAACTTAACAATTTAAATCAACTTGTCCAGATGATTATTACCAAGAAAAGCCAATATCAAACACACGTTGAAAATTAATGAATTTTTGAAGATGAATTTATTTACAATGATGAGATAAGGAAGGGACTCACTTAGTTTTGCTAGATAAAAGTATCTATGTGGGAAGACAGCTTCAAGAGCGTACTATAGAATATGTTCTTTCTACGCGTATATACAATGTAGTAACAAAATATTCATTTTGAAACGAGAAGCTCGTTAACATCGTTAGTCACGTAAGGGATGTAAACATGATCGAATTGAAAGCTTTTCCAAGACTCGAATCGATATTTAATTCAAATCGTGCAGATATAAACCCAATTTGTACTACTGACCAGCTAAGAAAAAACAGATTGAGGACGAAATTTTATTCAAGGTTATTAACTATTGACAAAATTCATATGGAGTGGGAGACTCGAACACATTTTAAAATATACACGCTTAACCAGTTAGAAAATACGGTATTTATATATAATAGATGTAAAGATGCGTATAAATATGGCGAGACGAGTGCATGACGAGTATGCCTTGAATCTTCAGAGAGACTTCTTTGAATTTTACTGATTTGTATTGTTGTGGAGGGCCATCGTCGGCATGTTTCAAAGGATAATAAATGCAGTTGAGTCAGAAGAAGTCAATTTTTTATAGTTCTATTGTTTTCAACTAGCTCGACCGATACTCTCAGCGATCCATTTTCTAAAAGAATTTTTTTGTTTAGTGGGATGGGTTTACGACAGGTTCTTTGGAAAAAATTTACTTTGCAGCAAGACTGAAGACACGAGATTTTCTTATTTTTTTGTTAATGAAATGAAATTTATTTAGCACTTGGCATTGACTAAAACTTGTTCATAAGGGAATATGGAGTGGTCTGAAGAAAATATGTCGAATTTACAGGAGACCTGCAAAAAATTCCTAAATTTGTCAGTTATGGAAAAAAGGTTAATAAAGAAAAGAAGTGGATGTGTGTAATGAAATTGCGTCAGAACAATTGCACAGACTAGCGAGAAGAAAATTTCGAGAGCATCTGCTATATGGAAATGGGCTGCTGAAAATATATATATTTTTTTGGAAATGACTGCTTCTATTTTGATTAACATATATTCAAAATGCAACGAAGAGATTTTTATGAAATTTCTGTTTTCTCCGCTAATATGTTGAAACTATAAATTTGCTAGAAGTTTGAATCCTGACTATTTTTTTATACAAGGTAGTGCGATATTATAGGCCATATTTTTGTTTTTTGTTTAATATACTTTTTTACGGTAAAACTCCACTGCATAAAACTAACAAAGCTCTCGCTTGTTCTTCATTGTCAGACAAAGTATGACAATTATATGCCCAAGAGATTTATGTACATGTGAAGAGCAATAAACTAAAGGCATAGCAATTCTCGGAATATATTTCATAAATAATTCGGCTTTCCGAATTCGGATAAATTAAGGGGTAGATATTGTATGTGTCTAAAGTATGTATTTGAGGAGAGAGTATATTTAAAAGATACTTAGGTTTAAAAGTATACATCTTAATTGGACCATTAACAGTAATGACATTTTTAAGTGTAATTCAGATGTGTATAGATGTAAGGTCTTCCTATGTTATTGTCTTAGAACCTTTAGTGCTAGCTGTGGAAAATATCTACTTTTACCCCAAAACTTTATATAGGTGCTTTGGATTTAAAATCCAAGACAATGTTTCACTTGATCAAACAAGAACTCGGATGAGGGTGCAGATTTTTTTCTCGATATGTAGTGACATAATGGGATTTAGCGAATCTACACTTACAGGCAAATTAAGGAAAGGAAAAGTGGAACTGTGTGCGAGCCTAAACTGTCTATGAGAAGAAAAAAATTATATGAATGCTTCAAAAACATACTAAGAAGACACGTTCACGAATTATATTTTAGAAGATAAAATGCAATTATTGATAAAGTTTTGAAAGTTGTGAAACAAGACGAGAATGTAAACCAATCTGTAGAAAAATGAGTTTCTCTTAGAGAAAATCAAAATAGAGATAATACAGAGGAAATCCTATTTTAGAGAAGACAGTAGTATTTGCGGGACATTAAAAAACAACACAAAGAAGGCAAAAACATTTTTTATCTGGATGTAGTCTGTCTCGGTGAAGGACGCTTAGTATAATAAAATGTATGAAGATTAGAATATGACAGTTCTTCGTGAAGAATTCTTAGAAGGGTTGTAGACAGGTTTCAAACCCTTACTCGATAAAGGCCGCAAATTCATTATAACTCATATAGTCCGAATTGAAATCTACCAAAGGTTACCATGAATAAATACAGTTGATTCCGGAGAGGTATGTTATAGTTTTGGATAATGTCAATTATCATTCTAGACTGGTGGAATAGTTGTCAATAATAGACTTGAAAAAAGTGATATTACAGATTGGTTATCAACAAAACATATTCCCTTTACGAACGATTTGCTAAAGAAGGAACTTTTAAAAATTTCGAACGAGAAGGAAAGACAATATAAGAAACATATGATAGACGAATGGATTAAAGAACATGGAAATGTTGTGCTTCGAGCACCACCATTAATTAAAATTCATTGAACTTATGCTGGAAAAATGTTTATTCTTTGAATATTTTGTTTATTCGGAGACATTCTGGAAAAATTTTTATATTGTCCGCTAATATGTTGGAAATTTAAATCGGCTAAAAGTTCCGATTCTGACCGTTTTTTATACAAAACAGTACGCCAATATCATCCAGGTTTTCGTTTTTTATTTAACAAATTTGATGATAATAAAATCCCACTGCATAAAATTAATTTAGCTGACGTATTTTCTTCGTCGTCACACATGGCAGGGCAGGTTTACTTTCTTGGCTCATTTTCCATTAACTAAAACGTTCTTGAAAAGTTTGCGTGGTGTGCTGTACTTCAACTAAAACTTAAATATATTTTTATCCTGTATTGGTTTACACCGCCCAGATGCTGTAAATCACTTTTGACGCTGGGCACGAATATAAGGGTACGAACCAGTAAAGTTCAAAGAGTCCGTTGCAGGCTCGTCGCATACTCGTGGCGTACACGTCACACGCTCGTCAGACGCTCGTCACACGCTTGTCTTGCCATATTTATAAGCACCTTAAGAGGGCAATTCCTGTATAGTACCTATGTTTACAGTGACAAAGGTTTGTAATTGGTTTGGTTGCGTGAATGATTAGCGAAAACTATAATGGATTATATGCACTAGGTGAGCGCCAGCAAGTAGAATTCCACTTCCTTTCATACCCGGTGCACGTATGTTATAATTAATAAAACGCTATTTGTTTATAGCGTTAAAAAATAATGAAAACATTATATTTTCGTATTACAATTAATCTCTGCTTGTAATTTTGGACTTAAACGATGAATTGCAGGGTGCAGAAATTGAAAATATTTAATCAAAGGTTATTCATGTTGAAAAGTGTCAAAAAATGCCATTTTTAACTCAAAAACTAGGCGTCCGACGAAGAAATCACAAGAGACACTTTTTGCTTTTAATTTCCAAAAAAAACAATTTTTTCTTATTAACAGTTTTCGCCTTATAACTAATTTTCTGACAATTTTTCGGGCATTTGCACTTCTTCATCTTCTTCCTCTTTTATATTAAGCCTCCTGTGATGTTGATGTCCAACATTCGTGCTGTCGTTTTGGAGGTCGACCAGTGGGTCTTCTAGGGTTTGGTATATCGTTCTTAGCCCATTTTGCCCATCGATCGTCGCCCATTCTGTTCACATGGTCCCTCCAATATCTGCGCCTTGACCTTATGAACCGTACCACATCAGGCACCTTGAGTTCTTCCCTTATTTCGGAACTTCTTATTTGATCTCTTAGGATTACTCCTTCGATTGTTCTTAACGTTTTCATTTCAGCCGTTCGTAGCATACTTTTTGTTCTAGATGTTTCGGCTCGAGTTTCCGATGCATAAGTTAGTACTGGTCTTATCACAGTTCTGTAGATGCATACTTTGCTCTCTGTGGACATATACTTATTTTTCCAGATTATGTCCCTCAGGCATCCTGATATCCTTGAGGCCTTGTTAGCCTGTGCTCTGACTTCCTGGTATAGATTTTTATTGCTCGATACATCAACTCCCAAGTACCTGCAAGACATGCTTTGTCTGATAGGATGGTTCTTCACCACCAATTTGCATCTGACAGGATCTTTTAAAATTACCATCGTTTCGGTCTTTTCTGTAGATATTTCCATATTTACATTTTTTGATGTGGTCTGGAATCGGTATAGTAGTCGTTGCAGATCGTCTTCATTTTCTACTAACAGTAAGGTGTCGTCGGCAAAACATGACATTTTTAAAGATTTTCGTCCCATTTTGTATCCTCCATTGACTTCTTTTACATTTTGAATTATCTTGTCCATAATTAAATTAAAGACAAATGGACTTGTACTGTCGCCTTGTCGTATTCCCGTCATTATAGGTATTTCCTCTGTTACTCCTTGTTGCGTCTTTATGCGTGTCTTATTGTTTTTATTTAGCTCTTCAATTACCGTAATATAATTGTGGTTAACGCCATTTTCCTAAAGTATTTGCAAGACGTCTTTAAATCGAACTCAATCAAACGCTTTTTTAAGATCCACTAGGCAGATGAAAAGAGGTTTATTGTATTCTATCGATTTTTCAATAGTCTGTCGGATAATGAAAATCGCATCAACTGTCGATCTGTTCTGTGTAAACCCGTGTTGTTCTTCACTTATTGCAATTTTACTCGTTAGTTTCGAAGTCATTATTTTTGTTAATAATTTGTTTGTACTGTTTAGTAGTGTTATTGTTCTATAATTGTTGGGGTCATTCTTATTTCCCTTTTTGAAGATGGGTATAGTCAGGCTGTTCCTCCACTGTTCTGGAATACTGCAGGTTGATAGAAGTTTGTCGAATGGTATTGTTAGTGCTTTTTCTAGTTCAAGGCCCCCATATTTAAGCATTTGCATTTGATATTCATAATTAGAGGGTCAAAATAAATATAAAAACTTTGGTGGAGTCATGTTTCTTCATGGGCTGCGAAAACCTACTGGGGTTTCCAACTATACCTAGACTTACATTTTTCACGGTATCTGAAGTAAAATATCATATCAATTTACAACCAACTGTTGTGGTAAAATACGCCAAAGTGCGCTACTGCAAAATGTTTTACTTCTTCAAATAACCATACAAATAAAAGGAAAATAAAAAAGCGACCGTCACGGTCCAATTAAGTGGCTTCCAAAGCCTAATCAATGGATAATGGTAAATCAGACGTAGGACATCATCCGGTAAAACACTTTAATAAGAGCAGCTAACAAGATCCCTTTATTGCCAGAGCGGTTAATTAAATATTTGCTAAATCAGATTACTGAACCACACTGAAAATGGGTACAAGAATGACAAGGGCGCCGTCGCATTTTAATTAAAAGTTGCTCGGTAAGCAAGGTTATAAATCTTTTGTTGATATTTATTTAAACAATTTATATACCCTGGAAAATAATGAATCTTTAATGACCTGTTACTGAAAATCTCATAGTTATATTTTCGTCAGGTTGGTTTTAAATATACTGGGTGTCTCATAATGAATTAAAATTTGGCTTTTTACTAAAGTCGATGAGGAGTTATACCCGAGTAGAATACCCTATAGGTTATTCCATTTTTTAATTCTACCTAAAATTATACATATGTTTCTTGTCCTATACCTAAGTTAAACTGTTTTGGCCATATTTTAAATTTTATATTGAAAATAGCTTTTGCGTACCTAAACATAACCATAAATTTGTCCTATATGAAAGTCTCTTTTTAACCGACTTCTAAAAGAAGGATGTCCATTCGTGGACTATGTATTTTTTATGTATGTACACCGATTACTCCGGAACGGCGGCTCCGATTTGAATGAAATTTTTTACACTGTGTTCAGGAAATTGCTGCGGTGGTCCCATATACAACGAATCTGAAATTATTTTAAAAAAATTCAATATGGTGGAACCAATATGGCGGACAAAAAATTTAGTTTTGTCCGATTTTCTCCAAAATTGGTGTGAGGGAGTTTTCGGGGTCGCACATAACGAATCCAAACTATTTTTAAAAAATTCAATCTGGCGGATCCAATATGGCGGCCATAAAAGTAAATTTTTTCCGATTTTTTCCAAAATTGGTACAGGAAAGTTTTTGGGATCGCACATAATGAATCTTTTTTTTTTTTTTAATTCAATATGACGGATGTAATATGGCGAACGAAAAAATTAATTTTGTCCGATTTTTTCGAAATTGATATGGAGAAGTTTTTGAGATCGCACATTATAAATCTGAAATTATTTAAAACAAATTAAATATGGTGTATCCAAGATGACGGATTACACAGTTTACATCTTTAAGTTTTGTTTAAAATCAGTATTGGGGGATTTTTGTTAGTGTTTATTACTAATTTGAAATATATTTTTTTTAAACATACTGGTAGATTCAATATTTTACATTTCTCAATATTCTCCAAAACTGATATAGGAGGTTCTTGAGGGTATAAATTATGAATTTAAAAGTATTTTTTCAGGATTCACTATAGCAAATCCAGTATAGCGAATCCAATATAGCGAATCCAATATAGCGGATTAAAAATTTTACATTTTTCGATTTTGTTCAAAGATGGGACTGAATCGTTTTTGACAATGTAAATACCGAATATAAAATTGTTTTAAGAAAATTTAATATGTCAAATGCAATACGATGGTCTAGAAATTTTAGATTTCTGGATTTCATCCAAAATTGGTACTAGGAGGTATTGAAGGGTTTAGATTTAGATTAGAATAAAACGGTAAAATTATTTTTTTGAAATTCAAAATGGTGGGTTGAAAATTTTATCTTATTCGCATTTTTTCAGATTTTGTATTAGGGAGTTTTCGGGATCGTATATTACGAATATGAAGTTAATTTTTTACAACTATTAGGTTGATAAGATACAATGTTAAGGACTGAAAATTTTACATTTTCCGATTGATTGAAATTGATATTACGGGGTTCTTGGAGAGTATCCAAACTCAATATGCAGTATAACATATATTTCGGGCTAAGAAATCTACATCTTAAGTTCTTTAAATATCGATATTGGAAGGTTTTGGGGCCTATATTACCATTCTAAAATTAATTTGAAATTTAAAATAGTGGATTTACTGTGACAGACTAAATATTTGTTTGACACAATATCACTGGTATTTGAAGAACTCTAAGTATCAAAGAATATTTAGTGGTTAATTTTAGGGTGATTTACAACTTTGGATAAAATGGTTTTTTTTTGCCACCTTGGAATCGTTGCAAGGTACACTAATCTCGATTAGTACTTGGTTCAACTAATTCATGGATATCGTCTTCAAAACTAAAAATCAAAAAATAAAATTTTTATAAAAAAATTGAACTATCTTCTAAAAGTGCGCTAAAAAGTGAAAAATAACTACAAATTTTTGTATGAAATTGAAATTTTTGAAGTTGGCGCCAAATTATTTCTAAATGAAATAAGTAACTACTAATATATACAAATTATGCTAAGAAAGCAATTCCAAATAAAGTATTTTTAATCTGTTTATGCGAATCACATTTTGTAAGGTATCAGTTTGGCGCCTACTTCAAAAATTTCGATTTCATATAAAAATTTATAGTTATTTTTCACTTTTTAGCGCATTTTTAGAAGTCGGATCAATTTTTTTTATAAAAATTTTATATTTAGAGTAAGTTTCCTGAGTATACTGTGTTGATATTTTGATATTAAATAAATACAGGGTGAGCAAAAACTAACATTAAATATTTATTTGAAAAAAATTATAATGTTATTCGAATTAGCATTAAAAATAAGGGTGATTTTGAATAAGGTTGTCTATTCGAATAGTTTCTGAAATATTGACGATATGACTCCTTTTAAGTTTTGTTTTTAGTTGCCATGATAAATTACTTGGGAAAAAATGGCCTGAGTATATGACCTTTCTGTACAAAATCTTATACTGAACTGTTTCAAAACTACACAAGACCTACTTAAGATTTACAAAAGAGCTGTATTTTTGACATGCTAGGTGCACGCTCAGCGAGTTCGAGACTAAAGTTTAAGTAATAACCTGTTTTCTAATTTTCTGATTAAAATTTCTACGTTTATGTAACAAACCAACATCAGATTGTTTAAATAATGCCATTATTTAATTAGTATTGGGAATGGGGATTATTTTGGGTATTGTTTTTGGTGTTAATATCTTCTTCGAATACGGTTTGATATATATGTATGTTATTTTTCTCCATAAATAGTTGTAAATTTAATTTGTTTATTATGAGATACTGTGATATCTAAATAAGCTACTTGTAGCTTCTGGAATCAACAAATACATGGATGTAGAGAATTGTTGTAACTTCTAGTCAGACGCTTCTTGGGGAAATTGTTAGTTTGATCTCCTCCAGTAACTACGCCATCACCGGCATCGCACATTGGACATTGTAGGGTACTGAGCCCTTTCACCAACGACAAGGTCTTTGTCCACATAGTAAGATTTATTTGTTAATATTAATTATATATATATATATATATATATATATATATATATATATATATATATATATATATATATATATTTATGCATGAAAGGAAAGGGTCTAAAGTAATAGAGACCTTTTTTTTGATTTGATTGAAAATATCGGTGACATAGCCGCCTATGTAAATCTGGTTAAGAGGATATCTCAACTTTAAAGTATCTAAAATAAAAAAAAAGAGATTAGTAAAAAGTACAATGTCGCTACAGTAGGAAGCAGAACTATGCAAATTCGATAAAAAAACAAATGGTGGACTTTTCTACAATTTTTTTCAGCTTAAATTTTTTATATACTGAATTAAATATGAATAAATAATTATAATTATGCTTCATGTGATAGCTACAGAATAAGTCTTAAAAATTTCACCTTTATTGATGCAACAGTTCTTTTTAGAATGTTAATGAGATCAAAAAACGGTGTTCCGAGAAAAACGTGACTTTTTGTAAATATACCAAAAACTTGAGAAAAAACTGTTTATGGAGTATTATACTAACTCTGTGAGCTTTCTGAATAAAATCTTGCACTGAACTGTTCCAAAACTGAAATCATAATGAGCACCTATCCAAAATTTATAAAGAAGGGACGAAGAAGCAGGTATAGACTGGCTGTTTTTTTGATGTGCTAAGTGCATAATTCGTTAGTTCGAGGTTATAGTTTAAATAATAAATTGCCTCACATTTTTCGAACTTTTTTTAACTTTCTGATCGAAATTTCTACGTATATATACAAAGATACTTAGAATACCATAGGTAGATAAAGTGAGGAATGAAGTATTGACAAGGATGAAAAAAAATGTAGTTAAATTTCAATTATATATATATATATATATATATATATATATATATATATATATATATATATATATATATATATATATATTACATAATAAAGATTACATAATAAAATTAAACACATTATATAAGATTACATAATAAAATTAAACACAGACTCCAAAAAAATTAAATTATTAAATAAAGAAACAAGTGCAAAATGAGACATACGATAATACCCCCAATTGGATAAAAAATATATCAGACACCAACATACCAACTGACGTAGCTGAAGTCCTTTCCCTAGGCGCAAATTTCTTATTTGAAGTCTCAAACGAGAAACAATTACATTTAACTGAATATATTGTTCCTATTGAAACTGTGATAAAGGATAAACCATTTAAAGAACAAGATTTCATTAGAGCAGAAATCACTAATGTTTTAACAAAACACACAATTAAACTAAAACACAAAAATATCAAAGAAAATACATTTCAAAAACAAATAAAGAAAACTAAACAAAACAAAAACCTTTGTAAAAAAAACCCTCAAATTACAATTTTAAAACTTGACAAAAGCAACAAAATTGTTATTATGAACACCCTTGATTATGAGGCTAAAATGAACTCATTATTGATTGATGATACCACCTACGAAAAAATTAAAAGTGACCCAACTTTCTTATACTAAAAGAAAAATAAAACTTTCATAAAAAAAACTGTTAAATTCGAGACAAATCACTGAAAATCAAGCTAAAAATCTGAGTATTCACAATGCTGTTCCTCCAAAAATATATGGTCATCCTAAAATTCACAAATAAAATATTCCTTAAGACCAATCGTATCTTACATACAATCAACTTTTTATAATCTATCAAAATTGTTATCAAATTGCATCTCAAATATAACTGGAAGAAACGAAAACACAGAGACATTTATAAAATACTAAAAGACCTTATACAAAAGTTTTATAATTCTAACAATCCTCCCAATAATAATGATACATCGAAATTTATTGTCTTGCCGTATTCAAACGGACTTTCAGAAAAAATTAAATATATTCTGAGCCAACATTGTCTGCCACAGAGCTCAAAATAAGTTAAACTCATTTCTTTATAAAACTGAAAAGTAAAAAAGTCATTTTTTCGCCATGCTTTGGATTTTTTCATAGTCAGCTCCACCAATACCAGTTGCTCGAGACGGAACATTTTGACTATGAAATAAATGTTATGATATAATTTTGTCATTTGCAATGGCACTTCCGGACTATCACATCTAAAAAATATTAAAATTTATTAAAAATAACTTATAAAAAAATATATTACCATGATGAGTACACCTAGTTAATATTTTTACATAACACCGTGTCTCATCCCTTATTCTCATTATGTTTCCAGGAAAATATGCTAATTCATACATAAATATTCAAAGTCAAATCAAAAACCTTTGCGAAATGGGCTTTTATTTAATAGACATGCAACAAAGGAAAATGGACACTGACCTGTAAAATTTAATATTAAAACGTTTTAAAATGGAAAAGCTTTTGTAAAAGCTAAACTCATTTTTGCTTTTGCCAGAAAACCCTTATAACTGGATTCTGTATTCCCCAAGCACCACTTTATATTTGCCATTAGCTAATTGAGTTTTCAAGTATAAAATGTGTCCGACGTTTTATGAACCTGAGACATATCTCAGTATTCAAAATTAGCCTAGAAATTATGACAAGAATCTGTCGCTTTAATTCTATATGTAGCATTGGAAAGAAAATTCAACAATTTTGAAATCAAGAATTTCAAAAACATCTGCGGCATTTTTTAAGGATTTTTCATGACATGTCCATAAGTCCTTTTAGGAATATTCCTGTTGCAACAGACTGTATAGCACTATACACTTCGTAATGTTAGATTTTATTTCTAGTTTGTACCGTTTTAGGTTTATTTTTAATTCTTGTTTTATGGTTTCTTGATTTTTCTTAATATCCTCTTACAATTGGTGGTTCATGTTTTCTTAGCTTGCTTTCAGTGTCATCAATTCTTGCTTTATATCCTCTTGATTTTTCGTCATATCTTCTTTCAATTCTTGGTTCATGTTTTTTTTGTTTGTTTTCAGTGTCATCAGTTCTTGTTTCATATTATTTTGGTTTGTCTTTAACTCTTGTTTCTTATCATCTTGGCTTGTCTTTAATTCTTGTTTCGTATCGTGTGGACTTGTCTTTAGTGTCATCAATTCTTGTTCCATATCATCTTGATTTTTCGTCATGTCTTCTTTCAATTCTTGTTTTATCTCTTCTTGGCTTTTTTTCGTATTTTCTTGGCTTGTTTTTATACCCTGTATCATCATCAGTATTTGATATAAACTAGTTTGAAGTTGTTCCTCCATTTTCGCTTTCTGTTTTCTAGTTTCTACTGGCATAGAATTTCAAATCACTTTTTTTTTACCTCTTTTGGATTTTATCTGATTTCTGACCGCAGTTTGTTGTGTATACGAGAAGTATCCCATCGCCTTTTAAACTTCTGATATCCGATATAAAAGCAGTTGGCTGTCGTAATATGACGATGAATGGACACGAACTAAGAATTCTCACGGTGGATTTACAAAACTTAATATCTTACCGAGACGTCCCGATGCGAAACAACTACTTATACAAGTTCCGACTATAATATAAATACGTCAAATAGGGTGTCTAGGAAAGGTACCGACAGTCCCACTGAGGAATCCTACCGTCGATACTATGGACGAAACACACTTGTAAATTTTTGTAGTACAATTAACCTTGTAATTTTCGGGAAACTACGGGGGCATTGTAAATAGTAGTTTTAAGGGTCCTTTCAAATCTCATGATTACTACAACACGGCCGGCAGTCGTATCATCAGTATTTATTTAGCACGAGTAGTGGCCAGTATTAGATAGAGAAGCGAAGTGTACAAACAAGCCTATAGTAAGAGCCTTGAATTAGTATATTATCTTTGTGTTGAATTAAGATAGTTGACGCCTGTAAACGTATCATCCTCACATCTCTGAACCGACGTACGCGACAGTATAAAAATATCTAACGCACACAAACGTGGCTGTGTTAACCCCGCGGATAGTTTTTGTTACATATGTGATCAGTTTACCCCTAAATCGCAGAAAAAAAAACAATTAACAAAATGACCTAAAGTAGTTTATCATAAGTATTTTGAATGCCTTGTTGGCGATCGAGATCGGGCCTAGGCCGGTTCTTCATGGAGAAGGTTTACCAATTCCAACGCCAAGATGATTCTTATATTCCCAAAAGTGAAGAAAAATCACCCCATTTAATCGAACAACCTGAATTAAATGATCTAGTTCGGGACCTCCACTTGTCCAAAGAGCATGCTGAAGTAGTAGGATCTAGATTACCACAATGGAATTTAGTATCCACTGGAAAAATCAAAGTTACAATATATAGGAACCGTAACCAAGAGCTATCCTTGTTTTTTACTCTGCAGGATAAAATGTGTGTTTGTGTTAATCCAATTGGTGTTATGGAAAAATTGAGATTTGCCCATAACCCGGACGAATGACGATTATTTATAGATTCTTATAAAATAAGTTTAAAAGCAGTCTGGTCCATAATGGTAATAAAAGACCTTTTCTTCTTGCACATGCAGTTGATATGAAAGAAACATACGAAAGTATGTCACTTATTCTGGATTCAATAAGCTATATACTTATAAGTGACAAATATGAGGTGACCTAAAAGTCATAGGATATTACTAGGGTTTATTGCTGTTTCGTTGTCTTTGGGACAGTAGAGAAATCAATATATTCCAGATGAACCTAACGTAAAGAATATACCTCTTGTGGATCTCAAAAAGTACTGTTACCTCCACGACACATTAAACTGATAAAAAGAGATACGTTTAAATACCTTAAACAAATGTTTCCTAAATTAAGTGATGTTAAGCTTAATTGAGGAATATTTGTTGAACCATAAATTGGAAAAACACTAAGGGATCAACTGTTAGATCAAAAACTAAGTGATGTTAAAGAAGCTGAGTGGAGTTCTTTTAAAACAATTGTTTCGAAGTTTTTAGGCAACAAGAAGGTAAAAACAACGAAAAGCTTGCACAAGAACTACTTGAAAGCTACTGCAAAATGGGCTGATCTATGTCTCTTAAAATACACTTCTTACGCTTCCATTTATTTTTTTTTCCCAAAAAATTTGGGTGCGGTTAGTGACGAGCCAAGAAGAAGGTTCCAAAACATATTAACAATGGAGCAACGCTACAAAGCCAGATGGGATCCAGCAATGACGAGAGATTATTGTTGGTTTCTTATGAGAGAAAGCGATCAGGAATATAAAAGTCAACATTTGCAAAAAAGTGATGAACAAAAGACTTACTATAAATACATTTTCATGTGTATTTTTGTAAATAGATCATAAACAAAACATCATATTTGCGTATTCTAAATTTGAATAAGGGAGTGACATTTTATAACTCTAATCATACAAACTTGAAAATTTTTTTATTTTTTTAATTACGCTATAATTTGAAAACAAGTTAGAATCGGATAAGGCCAAATGATTTTTTTGAATTGTTTTCACGTATACAATTCACTCCTAGAGTTCAATCTGTTCCACCCGATTCACCCTGTATAATATTTTACACAGAAATGATTTATGTAGATACACTTCTAATTTTAAAAAACGGAAATTGCTGAACTCGGCATTAAATACGCAATTCAGACAAGGGAAATTCAATTTATTTTGTCGAGTTTCAACTTTCAGTCTCGGTCACCTAAATGAATAGTTCTATTTTCTCATTCATTAATTCGTTTAGTTCATCGATTGTTGTAATGCAAACGAACATAAATAACATAAACCAAATAATGAAGCGCTTGTTTTAGTAGTTCACTTTTCGCTCGTATTCAGTTGATTGGCCATTAACAGTTTTTATATCGGTAATTCTATTTAGGCAAAAATTTTCATACCCGGCCATATTGTTCTTATACGAAAAAACCAAGACGAGAATATGTTGAACACACATGACATTAGGGTTTCGTGGCAGTTCGTTTTTTTTCTTCCTACATTATCTTTCTGTTAAATTTCAAATATTTAATTCCAAATGAATATGTCAAATTTTTTCTGGAAAGCATATTATAATTTCTGCAGTTATTTTTGTGAATTTTATAACTCATCTATCTTGGAAAATTAAAACGTGGAGATGTATTGTAAACAACTAGAAGGGCTTATATTCCGCTAAGAAAGTGACTAAATTAGAGATCTTGTGAGATATGTCGAATTGCTTTTTAAAAACCTATTTAATAATACCACACTCGATGTGATGAATATTGTAAACAATTTTGGGGGCTTATATTTTGCAAATGTGGTAATTATACAACCAGATATATGCAATTACTTTTACAGATAGTCTGGCGGAATTAGCATCTGGAAAAAAATTTAGTGTTAGTAGACTTCTAACGGAAGCCAGAGAAAAATATGGGGAATGTTAAGAAAAAACAAGCTTGAAGTCAAAGATACCGTGAGAACTAATAAAATCACATTAGAGCAGTGGGAAACATACTTTAAAATTCTATATAAGGAAGAGGAGAACATGGAACAGATACAAAATAAATATGAGGACCCCCTAAGAATTAAAAAATCCCTGGACCAGACGAGATCACTAATGAGATGCTTAAATACGGAGGGAAAAGCTATGGAATGAAATATTAACCATATTCAAGAATATCATAGAAGAACAAAAAATACCGAATGAATGGAAAAATAGTGTAACAATACCCATTTTTAAAAAAGGATAAAAAACGCACCCAGAAAACTATCGAGGAATAACACTGCTTGATAGCATTCTCAAAGCATTCACAAAAACTATACTGGAAGAAATCACCAAAATCATAAGTATACGAGAAGAACAACAAGGTTTCAGGAAGAACATATCTACTATTGACGCAATATTCATTGTCAAACAAATAACTAAAAAATCCCTAGAATTCAATAAACCTGCGTACATGTGCTTCGTCGATATGACCAAGACTTTTGACAGAGTACAGTCTTAGAAATAATGAGAACAAAAGGTCTAAACCATAGGCTAATTAACCTAATATACGATATTAACATCCAGTGCAAAACAAAAATCAGAATAGGACATATAACAACGGAATACATCTATGTAAACACAGGAATTATACAGTGCGATTCGCTCAGCCCCTTCATATTTAATCTAATAATGGATAAAATAATAGAAAATCTCCCCAGAACAGCTAGATACAAAATGGGAAACACATTCTTCCATACCGTCTGCTATGCGGACGATGCTGTTCTTATTGTAGACTGAAGATAACCTCCAAAGACTATTGCACTCTTTTAACACTAAAGCGAAGGAATTAAATATGCTCATCAACACCGAGAAGACCAAATGCTTAGTAACATCCAAAGAACCAATACGGTGCAAGTTGGAAATCGACTCCAAAATTGTCGAACAGGTAAATCACTTCAAATATCTGGGAGCAGAAATAACGAGCCATGGAAACCTTTTTAACGAAGTAAGAGAGCAAACGATGAAAGCGGCGAGAATTTCGGGATGCCTATAAGAAATAGTGTGGAAGAACAAATGCCTTAATACCAAAAGGAAAACTAAGATATATAAAACGGCTCTAAGGCCCATCATAACATACGCGGCAGAAACAAGACCAGATAGAAGCAGAATTCTACAAATGATGAGAACAGTCGAAATGAAAACATTAAGAAGTATACAAGGCAAAACTCTACATGACAGAATACGGAATGAAGATATCAGAGAACAATGCGGGATACAGGACATAGGAAGATGGGCTAGACAAAGGCGAAGATTCTGCAACAAACATATAGGGAAAATGGAGGACGGCAGACTCGTTAAAAGCGCAAAAATGAATAATCCAGTAAGAAAAAGATTACAGGGAAGACCACCAAAACTATGGCGAGAATGCTGGACCTCATCTTCCGGGGAAGACGTGATGGCAATGAACAGGCAATAGCTTACTAGCATGGTTAACTGTGTTAGAAAGAAGAAGAAAAAAAAACTTCTAACTATATAGAAACCTTCAGAATGATAATATTAATTATGTAATATCTTATGTCCCCTTTTTTTTGGGGAAAATTTTTTACTTAACAATTAAGATGCAACAGAACAGTTTTGTGGAGCACTAGGAAAAGATGTTGTTTTTCAATAAATAAGCTTCAAATTAATGTTGTTATGCGCAATAAAAATGCTTACAAAATAAGCTAAATCCCATCCGAATCGCATAATTTGTTCGTTAGTTATTGCAAAAAACATGCAAAAATGGCTGTTTCTTCAATTGTAATTGAACAATAGAAAAATATACTACATTAACTTTATACTCCACCAAAAGTAGACTCTTGTTGCATGCAACAAGTGTACACACCTTCAAGTGAAAATATTTAAAACGTTTTGTACAATTAATTTGTTAATAACTTTTTGTTTTTTTGATTGTTTATTCTCAGCCATCTAGAGGTCTTATAGCGGTCTGCGGATACGCAAACGAAAATTCGAGATTTATACTAACAGTAACCAAATAGAACCAAATTAATTGTTTATTTGAAATTGTTGAAACAGGTAAACAAATTTAGGGTTGATTTTTTCGTTAGAAACAATTGGACTTTGACAATTGTTGATATCAAAATGCCGATAAGTAGACGTGATAGGTGAGATTTTGGCGCAGATTTTGAAAAAAAAAAAGAATTTGGTAAGATCATTAGAAGCTGAAACAGAGTTTTTTTCAAAAAATCGATGCGTTTTTGTTTATTAACATCAAGAGATTATTTAAGTAGGAACTCATAGGGAGATGATTAAACTATTGTATGCAGCAGTTTTTAACTCAAGTATTTCTTAATTGTTGATGTATTAGTTTAAAGTTGCACCTACCGCGAGAGTCAGAAAGTGAGCAGTGGAGGGAGGGGGGGGGGGCGTTCTTTCAGCCTGTGGTGCGCGGAAGAGACGTGACTCAGATGCTTTAAATTCATTTCGTCGGAAAAATTTGGATCTTCTCGACAAAGATGAATCGTAGAAACTTTATTTTTTTAATCTGTGGTTTCTCGACGAGATATGAACAATAGATGATATGTTTTTGTAATCAAATTATTGTTAAACATAACAATCAACAAATTGTTGCACTTTTATACATTTTATGCATTATTACAATTTTATCGTACTTACGTGCTGTTCAAATTGCGAAAAAATTGTTACAGTGGTCAAAACTATCATATCATTAGGAATAATAAAAATTAGGTTGATTTTTAACGTACCATTCATATTGCGACTGTCATTTGCCGCGGAATTATTGGTTGTACAAGAAAAACACATGGTAACTTTTTGTTTATTTTATTGGACGAACATTTTCCACATACTTGTCGGCATTTTGATATCAACAATTGTCGAGGAGTTATTCTATTAGTTTTTTAACGAAGAAAAGAACACCAAATTTGTTTATATGGTTCACCAATTTAAAATCAACAATTTATTTGGTTCTTTTAGTATAAGTCTCGAACTTTCATTTGCGTAGCTGCAGACCCCATGCGACTTCTTGATTGCTGAAAATAAACAATCAAAAAAAGTTATTAAATTAATTGTACAAAATGATTTAAATATTTTTACTTGACATTTTGCACAGTTGTATGCAAGAAGAGTCTTCTTTTGGTGCAGTGTAAAATTTTTGCAATGTATTTTTCTGTTATATTAAAAAACCATAATTGAAAAAGCAGCAATTTTAGCACTTTTTTCTTACAATAATTAACGAAGAAATTATCCGATTCTGATTTGTTTGAAATTTTTTGTTGAAAGACAATAGCTCTTCCTAGAACTCGAAAAAACTGTTTTTCCACTTCTTAATTATTAAAAATTTTCCCCAAAAAAGAAAATAAGACATAAGATACTACATAATTACTATTATCATTCTGAAGATTTCTACGTAGTCAGATAAATTTCAGAATCACCTTATTTTGGGGCAAACACCACAGCCATAAAATTTATTCAATACGGTAAACGAAAACAATTTCAAATAATTGTCCATTTAAAATATTTTGTGCATTCGGGCTGCATCTAAGATGAATTGATTTTTCTTTTTTTAAATATATTAGTGATCAAAAAATACTAAAAATATGATCAAATATTAGAAGGTATATTATCTGTTTTTATGAAAGGTAGTCGAAACAAAAATATAACCCGGAACCTCAAAATTTAAGTGATTTTTTTAACCATAATGCCATTTTCCTTTAATAAAGATGAAAGAGCCATAAAAACTATGGTAGATACAGTGAATATTTTCAAGATTTATGCCTATAGTAATGTAACGAGACACTTGAACTTTTAAAAAGATAGTAATTAAACACACTGTGCTTTTGGTACATAAAAATATGACGTTTACATTGCAGGTTAAAACAAACTCCAAGAGCAAGAAGAAACCAAAAAATTTACTAAAATAGCAATTACGAGTAATGGAAGTCGAGATATAAACTGTCTACAGAAAAATGAAAGTTTCAGTTTTTGAAGATGTAAAGTTGTAACACAGTCTGCCTTGTCAAAAGCTCATATCTTTTACCTGCATTGCATCTCAAATATTAATGCCAAAATCTAGCCGGCTTTTTAACCCAGTGGTTTTTATTCAAAAATTTGCTTATGTCATTCAAGAGCCAGCTTTCCCAAGACAACAAACTAATTTAGTCTTCTTCCCTTAACAAGTTTTATTACGGTAGTTCAGGCATTTACTATACTGCTAATCACTTTCCTCATTTCACTGGTAATTTGGTCCAATCTTGAGATCCTGACACTTTCAAAATTCAAAACCCAAACTTCTGATTCATATGTTGGTGCTGAATGACTCGACTCGACCATTATCTGACTTATTTTTTTGTTTTTCGTTTATATATTCACTAGACTAGCCTATAATCTTACAGCTCTGTGGAATTCTTTGTCTAATTTATGATTTCTCTAAACTCACCATTTCCATATAATTAATAGGTGTTTCTTCTTCGTCTTCTTTCTCTTTTATTTAAGACGACGTCTTGTTTTTCTGCTATATTAAGCCTCCTGTGATGTTGATATCCAACATTCGTGCCATCGTTTTGGAGGTCGACCAGTGGGTCTTCTAGTGTTTGGTATTGTTAGCCCATTTTGCCCATCGATCGTCGCCCATTCTGTCCACATGGTCCCTCTAATATATGCGCCTTGACCTTATGAACCGTACCACATCAGGCACCTTGAGCTCTTCCCTTATTTCGGAACTTCCTATTTGATCCCTTAGGTTTACTCCTTTGATTGTTCTTAACGTTTTCATTTCAGCCATTCGTAGCATACTTTTTGTTTTAGATGTTTCGGCTCGAGTTTCCGATGCATAAGTTAGTACTGGTCTTATCACCGTTCTGTAGATGCGTACTTTGCTCTATGTGGACATATACTGATTTTTCCAGATTATGTCCCTCAGGCATCCTGATATCCATGAGGCCTTGTTAGCCTGTCCTCTGACTTCCTGGTATAGATTTTTATTGCTTGATACATCAACTCCCAAGTATCTGCAAGACATGCTTTGTCCGATAGGATAGTTCTTCACCACCAATTTGCATCTGACAGGATTTTTTGAAATTACCATCGCTTCGGTCTTTTCTGTAGATATTTCCATACTTAAATTTTTTGATGTGGTCTGGAATCGGTATAGTAGTCGTTGCAGATCGTCTTCATTTTCTGCTAACGGTAAGGCGTCGTCGGCAAAACATGATATTTTTAAAGATTTTCGTCCCATAGGTGTTTCGATTAATACAATCGATTTTCAAGTAAGACTGTCGTTAATGATTATCCACAAAGGCAAAAAGTATTAAAAATTAAATATTTTTAAACTTTATGAATTCAAAACCTATTTTTAACAAACAAAGCCAACGTCTATAACTAAAATAGAAAATGGTGTAGGAGCTTTAAAAACAAAGTCTCAAAAAATACTGAAGAAAGACCACTATTTTCTTTTCAAAGTAAATATGATCCAATATCTAGACCCTACTTATATTGAAAGAAGAGTGCAGTTTTGCGATAGGTTTGCTCTGGTTATTTCCAGTTGGTTCTGTTTTTTTTAGTTTGTTGTGTTCTCGTTTGTTCAAGTTTATTATTATTTTTTTCTTATTTTTCAGGTTAATTAAGTTTTTTTTTAATTTTTTTTTTATTTTTTATTTAATTGATATTATTATTATCTACAATTTACGTGTACAAATATATTTGTAATAGTATTTGTCATCTTTTTCTATTTCTAAAAGCGTCAAAAATTGGGCAATATTGCAAAATAATCTTCCTTAAAGCTACAATAATCGAGTTTTAAAAATTATTTTTTTTAATACTGAAAATTCCGCATTTTTTTTCTTTTAATTTGTTATTAAAATATATGTAGTTTCTGATAGTATTACAAAAAATACGAAATTCGTATAGTCATATTGATTCTACGAAATAGTTTATTTTTACATTTTTATCTCCCACCTATTTTAAAATTAACTCAAGGTATTTGTACAAAATTTCGTTGAAAAAGATAAAAAATTACGAAATTACTAGGATGTTACCTACAAAAGGACAGACAAGTGATGAATATTCTAAAGTTTTAACACTTTCTGGTTCACTACTGAACCCTAAATAGAAAATTTATAAGAAAATATGCCTTGTATAAAGTAGAAGGAATATGGACAAACGTCAAATTAAATATTGAAATCAAATTGGCTAATATACTTGACTATTTTAAACTGATAAAAGGAAAATTGCCCGTTTTATTGAAAATCGATACCACTTGGTCCATGCATAATACATAAAGATAAAGGTTTGTGAAAGAACACATCCTATTTTAAATGGCTGAGGTGAAGCAATTTCTGATATCAGAAATGGTTACAAATACAAAAATATATTTGTGTCTAATTTTAAAGGTATAAAAAGAGAAAATGTAAATTGTAAATAACTTTAACCAGTAGGTATATGACGGTCAGGGCTTTATGGAGTTTTTATTCGATAAAACAGGGATAAATTTTAATGGTATCCTTAAATTTTTGTTCGGGAAACATTACTACATTCGACATACTATTCCAAAGAAAAAAGATTGGCTGTTACCAAGAGACCTGTAAAGCTAAATAGTTCTTTTGCTTGACAAATAATTATATCATAAACTTCTTTTGCTTCCTACTCCGCGAAATTATCTAGCTTATGTCGTTTTGAAGTAGATGGAGATGGCTTGACGTCATTTGAGGTAATATTGCTTCTAATTTCTGTTAATTTTGATTCAAATGATAATATAATTTTATTTGCGAAAACAGTGTGAATTCATCTTGTTTGAAACTTACCAAATAATAAATCAACTTGATGCATTATTTAGTAAAATAAGTTTAACCATGAATAGAAGTTGTTGCTTTTGATAATATTGACATACCTTGATGATTGGTCCGTGGTACTTACGTTTCCACTCTCATCTAAAAATTTTTTCCATTTTCTCTAGAATGCTGTCTTTGTATTCGAATATGGTAGAAACAACTCTAGACTTAAAATTTCATCTTGTTGGCGCCGAACGAGATAAGCGTTTGTTAACAATTTGATCTAGTATTGTGGTTCTTTAAGAACTATTTGAAAAAAAAAAGAATAAATTCCTTGTTAATTAGAAAAAAATATGCACACCAAACCATTACCAAATATAATTGATGTAGCATGTTCAGAGGTTTTTTTATAATTGCTTGCACCCCATTCGACGAGCCGCTCATGTTTTCTAGAAAATAAAAAACCGCTCACTTGGTTTAACTTACACATACAAGAAGATAGAGAGCAGGAACTGTATTATATTTAACTGCTTTTCTAGAATTTTTTACAAGAGATTCTTAAAAATGTCTAACATATTCACGATTGTATTCTAACTGAAACTAAAGGAATGGTTTGACTGCTGCTTGAAGAAGAAATCTTTACTTGTTACTGGCAGCGCCACGCGCGGCTGGAAGCTAGAGTTCAAATACTCGTCCAGTGGGTTGCATAAGATAAATTTTTCTAGTAGAGGGATATTTTGTGGGACAAACTAAACACAGGTTTGCAAGTCGACTTGCAACATACATGAAACTTCTAAGACGAAATTAATTTCCACGTCTTAGATAGGCAACTTCATATACGCTCAAATGGATTATCTGAGATTGCATTGCATCAGCAAAGCGATAACATTTTTAAATGTAATACTGCACTACAGATAAATTATTATTGACATTTAGGCGAAGCAAGTAAAATTATTTCAATAATTGACTGCTGTTCGCGTATAATCTAAGTAAAAAATTAATTTAAATTATCAGTGGATATTAAAAAATATTTGTACTTATATTTATTAGTATGTTTTATTTTAATTTACAATTTTTTGGGGAGTTGCGCAAACCTACAAACCTAAGGAAAAACCACCACGGCAGAGAGCACCACCTGTAGGACTTCGCCTATATCTAAAGCTCCATCGCTTTATACATCCTCATATTTAAAACTTCCAAAAAATCAGACAATTACAAAGTATGACCATGGCTTCCTTGTCAACCTCCGTAGTTTTTAAGTCATGCTAAAAATTGGGTAAAACTCTATATTATGAGAGGGTCATTATACTTAAAAAAATTCACGTCGTTTTTCAATATCTACATCTAATTTAACGTTTATATTTTAAAAAAGAAACACTTTATAGAAGGGAACTTTAGGAAATTGGCATGAAACGCAAGTCATTTTCGCATTTATAATTTAATAATGAAAAGCTTTTAGGGCGTCTAGTATTTATTTTGCAAAACTTTCAGATACGAATTTACAATGGACCTTTAGTTATAAAAAGGATAAACCGAAAATGTTTCATTAAAAAGCAATTTTACAATTTTGTATACAGAGCATATAATCGGAAGATAAAGCTACGTTTTTCACATTTAATTCTACACTAAATCGTACAGTGACATTCACATATCTCAAAATGAGCAACTAAATACAGAGTGTTTATAAAAGGTCTTCACAAGACACTGACACAAATTCCCGAGGCTAAAATAGAAGATCTAGTACAATTTACCTTAGTCCACTAGTTCAGATAGTTTCAGGAATACAGGATGTTAAAGTAATAATTTTTGAAAACTCTTTTGTAAACATTTATCTTAACATTAGTTTGATTTAAAGTAAATTTGGTAATTTGGGGTTATCTAGTATGATAAATTCAGATCCGATTATAATTTCGAATATATTGCAGAGAAAGTCACCAACAGCACCTCGTCTTCATCTAAAGTTTTATAACTTTTTTCGTGCCTTGATATTTTAAATTTCTAATTAAATATTCTTATTCCTTGACATCATTTATCAAAAAAAGACATACAGTAGTGTATGTAGTATAATTTATCCAGGCTTAGGACACGTCCAAGAAATTTGGAACATATTTAAGGGCAAATTAATAATAAAAAAATTACATAACAACAAGCTTAGAGTTATAAGTATCCTCATTAATTACAAAAGATTCAATCTGACAAACATTTATCGTTTAATTTTAAAACATAATTTAATTCCTAAATCACCAAACATTTGCCCGTAGTTTTGTTTCAGCTTGAAGTAATGAAAATACTATATATTTCTTTGAAATCAACTACTTCTGCTGATGAATGTGTTGCGTTTAATTCCTTTTTGGCCACATCTACTAAACTACTCACAAAGGGATAATAAAACATCCTAGAGGTGTGCTGTTTACAAGAATTTTATTGGCCTGTTTCTTGATTTCTTTTATTAAAGTTCTTACTTAAATTTTTGTTCTTAAATCAACTGTGTTATTATCAGGTTTAATTTTTTTACGCCATGCGCAAAAATTAATAAGAACTTCGTTTCCACTCTACAGACACTTCGCATAACATAGTAACTAAAAGTTCGATATAATAGTATAACAGCAATACAAAAAAGGAAATAATTTTATACATACTTTATTTATAAGCTCAAGTCTAAAAAAAGTATATTAATTCTTTAGTACTTTATCAAAAACTAGATAAATATGAGTTATTTTTCCGTCTTATTTTAGAAATAACAACCTACTTACAAAATACCGAAGCTTTTATAAATATTTTATGTTTATAAATCAAGCATAAAAATACTTCAGATTTTCAGTATATAAAATAACTTACATTCAATTTCTCAAATAAAATCGTTCAATATTTATTTCATAATTTCTATTTTAGCATATTTATTCAAAAATATCTCGTACTTATTGTAAATAATCAATTATTAAAGGTTATAGATTTCTAAACATTTTATTTATTAGTACTACAATTGATCCTGAAAATCGTAGATTTAAATAATTAAGCCAAAAAAGATTTCATCGTCACTACTTAAAATAGATAAACAGAAAAATTCACATTTAAATAAAGTTAGCAACTGCAATATTTTAGTTAATTTAGCAGTGTTAAACACTTAACACAACACCACACTATTCAGTTAAATTAAATGTAATCCAGGAAAAGAACAAAGATTTTAATGGTAGTTAAAAACTTCACAGCAATAACAATGTCACTGCACTTTTTTGACTTTCGACAGTTAATTTGCCGTAAAGCGGAACTAGCAACAAAGACGCTAGAGTCATTTCTGGTTTGACATTTCAATTTGAATGAGTCACCCATCTTTTTTTAAGGCATGCATGATGTGAGATAAACATACAAAAAATAAATCTAAAGTTTCTTCACAAAAATCCGACGGGATGAAAAATAAGCTCGTTGACACCCTTTATGTTTTAAAGAAAATTACGACTGGAAAAACCTATTGTAAAAACGTGCTAAATTTAAAAGCTCTTGCACAAATTAAACATTTTTATACCTTTAGAAGAAATACGATCATAAGTGGATTTAGCAAACCTGGCAAACCACTTTTAGAATGCTATTAGCTAATTCAGTTTACTGCTACACTTTTCTAGATTAAAGTTTTTAATTTTTTAGTAAGAATGTAATTTTAAAAGTCTCCGGAAGTCAGAGCGTATATTCATTTAACTTCTATTTAAGCTGTGATAATTTAAATATAATTTGTCTACCCTTACTTCCTGCAGTGAGTTTCTCAAATCTGGACATAGGTGCTCGAAAGCTCTATAAAATTTTGTTCATTAATTAGGTATTTAGAACTTTTTCTGAAATATTTTCACTGGTGCCTATGATATTCTATTTATTCATTTAAAAGAACACAGTTTTGCATGACCTGTAAAATGTTGAGAACGTCAATAACATGTTTTGATTGAATGCACGTATAAAGATGTGCCTATGCTATATACAGGGTGTCTCAAAAGAAAGTACACATTTGTTTTGCTTATTGCGTGAACGCAACTATTCCGAGCGGCGCGAGGAGTATGTCAATCGATAGCCTGGCTCCTGGGAATTTAGTCACTATGGAGCGTTTCTCGGGAGCGGACCCTGCTTTTGCGTATGTGAGTTTTACAAAAACGGTAATTCGGCGACTGTAGCGCGTAGAAAATTCTGCAATTTTCGACATATTCGTCACTTAAATGATGCGCCAAGCGCTCGGCTTATTGGAAAATGGCTCCAGAAATTTGAAGAGACCGGTTCAACACTAGATAAACCAAAATCCGGGCGTCCGAGGTCTTCGAGAACGGTCGAAAACGTAGAGGGTGTTACTCAGTTTGTTCGTGACGACCCAAACGTTTCGATTCGTAAGCGTGTTGTTACTTTAAATGTGCATAGGTCATCATTATTCCGCATTTTACACAAAGATTTAAAGCTGAACCCCTATAAAATTCAGTTGGTGCAAGAATTGAAGCCTCAGGATGCTTGTCAGAGGCTTGACTTCGTAAACCAGATGACTGAACGCGTTTCAACGTTTACCAACATCTTCTTTTCGGATGAAGCCCATTTTCATCTTAATGGTCATGTAAACAAGCAAAATTGCCGCTATTGGAGTGCAAACAATCCAAAACACAAATATCAGAAACCTCTACATTTGTCGAAAGTGACTGTATGGGCTGCGATGTCGGCGCGAGGAATTATCGGCCTGTACTTTTTTGAAGATGAAAGAGAACGCACAGTAACAGTGACTTCAGAGCGGTATATGGAGATGTTAGACGACTTCTTCGTGCCTGAACTGCAAAATTTTCCTGGCTATAACCAAAGAACATGGTTCCAGCAAGACGGAGCAACTTCACACACGCCCAACATGTCTCTGCCACGAGTGCGTTAGATTTTTCCTGGCAAATTGATCTCAAAGAAAGGTGACATAAGTTGGCCTCCACGCAGTCCTGATTTATCACCTATGGACTTTTTCCGATGCGGTTATGTCATATCAAAAGTTTACGTCAACAAACCGGCTTCCCTGGCACAATTAAAAGAAAATATCCGCAACGAAATGGCAGACATCACGGAGAATACCTGCCGAGCCGTCATGGGCAATTTTAGTGCTCGATTAAATGAATGCCGTGAGCGCAACGGATTACATTTGGACGATATCATTTTTAAAAAATAAATTCCCAAACAATGTATCTTAATATGTAATAAACATTTTTTCAATAAAGTCCTGACTTTTTTTTAAATCGATTTTTTAAATGTGAACTTTCTTTTGAGACACCCTGTATAAGTTGTTATAGAATACAGGGGTGCGTCGTTGCCTAATTTACTTTCTACCTAAGATTAGGGAAATTTTGCACAATCTAGCAACACCGCATGGGAGCATCTGGGGATGACTACCCGTCTACGAATTCTCAACCACCTAGGACTTAAAATAAAAGAAATACCGATACTCGATATTTTTAGAAAACATCAAATGTACGAAACCAGTATGTAAGCAGCCGGACGGTCTTCGGGGAAACAGTGTTGGATAAACAACTGAAGTGCAAAGAACTAGCGATATCACTGTAGTTGTCATATTGAGCCTACTTGTAAGAAACGTCTACGAGTTGTATTTTGGTTGCAAAGTTGGCGATTAAAATTTGCTGCCACAGTGATTTAGCGGGAACTTCAAAATCATGTTGACAATTGTTATTTTGATTAACAAAAAACCTGGAGGACCCTTCTAGCATTCGTGTCCCTAACTCTCCAGAAAAATACAAATTTGGCTGCGAATTGGATGAACCAGATGATTTTAAACCAAAAGCTGGTCCAAATTTTCAAGAGAAAGACGATTATGAATGAGTCGCAGTACAAAGCTCCATTTTATACCTCAGAAAGAGCTTGACGATCTTATTTGTGATTTAGATCTTCCCAAAGCACAGTTACAGCTGCTTTCTCCTAGGATCTCGTTTACAGCAGCGAAATCTCTTGTATTTCGGAAAAGGCTGTCTATGCTGACAGTATTTTTCTCAATGACAATTGACTTAGTTTACTGAAATGATATTTTGGGGATTATCGGGATGAAGAACAAAAAGTCGCATAAAGAAGACAATGTAGTAGTCGAACTATTAAGAATTAGAAAATTGACTGATTATTGATACAGCAACAGTTTGGGTTCTATTTCGCGAAGATACAACCAAGTTAATAATAATACACGGCATTATACAAAATGACATCATCTCTCCGAAATTATTTATTGCCGTATTAGAATGCATGTATATACCTCGTGGACAATATAGGGGTAAATATAAAAGGAGAAGATCTGGATCATCTGTTTGCCGACGATGTAGTACTGATTCTTGATGGTCTGGATAACGAAAATATATGCTAAAAAAACTTAAAGAAGCTTCAAAAACAGTAGACCTAAAATTAACACCTCTAAGATACAATTATGATGAATTCTAGATAAACCAGGTGACAACCCATACGTACCTATGCTATCGGATTCGCTTAGGGCGAGACCATCAGATTAACTAAAGAATGGGTTTGATACGAGCAGCTTGCGATAAACCTAGCAACGTTTAAACCAAACAGTACGTACCTATGCTATCGGATTCGCTTAGGGCGAGACCATCAGATTAACTAAAGAATGGGTTTGATACGAGCAGCTTGCGATAAACCTAGCAACGTTTAAACCAAACAGTCTTAAAAGCATGATGACGAACTCATTGTTGGGAATGAATAGTGATGCCATACCAAGAACCTATAACTCTGATAGATCCTGCCCTATTTAGACTGACTGGTAGGCAGGATCTGATCGATTAGTAAGTTAGCAAGGAAACCTCGTTTGGTTTACAGACAGGTTTAAAACTAACGTTGCTACAGGAACCAAAATACACGAAGCAACCCCAGACTTAACGTAAATTAGGCACTGGGGCAGCATACTACTGTTTTCCAGTTAGAAATATATGGAATTAATATCCGTCTTCGAGAGAATCTTACAAGGATTTTCAAGGGCAGGACCGTTTTTATTTTCCCCAACAGTTAGGCAGCGTTGCAGGCATTCCCATGTCCTTAGTGATCATCAAAACAGATCTTTAAAACCTTATTGCTCTGACAGAACATAATAAGGTTACTTTTACGTGGGTAACAGAACACGAGAGTATCGTAGACAATGAAATAGTGGACCAACTTGCAGGACAAGGATATGTTACCATATTTATTGAACTGAGACCAGTATTTGGCATTATTAAAGCTACGTGTAATAGGCTTCTTCGCCTATCTGAGGAGTTCTATAAGAACGAAACACTGAATACTGCATTGGTATCTACTAGAACGCACTGGGTGTCAATTCGCAGGACTAAAGTGCTTCCGACGCGGTTGTGTCGTGCACAGCCTGGATATACTTCGACCCAAACTGGCTTTAGCTTGCAAGTTGATGGTATCATCTAAAAGTGCTTGAGCAATGGGTTTATTTCTTCCACGGTATGGCTTCTGCCATTTGCCTGGCACCAATTGGTGTAGACACGTGCGTATTGAGCCGAGTTCATTTTACCCCAGGCTGGTTTCGTCCTCAGTTTGTCTTGAGTTTTGTTGACTCAGTATTTTGTTATTATGGAAGTCCTCAGACAGACGAAGAAGCCTATTACACTTTGTAATGGAGGTTGTTATGTAGAGTCGAATGCATGGTTAGCACTGTGTACAACAGCCGAAAGCTAGACTTGTAGTCACCAAGATTCAAGACTCAAAATCATTTTCGATAACTAAAGCTGCCGTATTACAGCCAGTAAACTTTTGCAGAGCAGATCATCTGGCAAACTAAACCGCGAAATCCGAATAATAAGGTCCCTGCAATATAAGGAAACATCTACATTACCAACGAAACAATCTTGTGCATCACCTTCGAATACGAAGCCCTAACTTACTGAAGGCAGCTTCAAGGATTGATGAATTCTATAGACTTGTACCTAGATGATAAACTAGTGAATAAACTGCTAAACTTGATTAAGCCAACCACCTCTTCATATAAAACAGATATAATAAACGACATAATAAGGCACTAGGCTGATATATGGAGGAAAGATTCTGACGCAAAGAAGAAAATGCCTGAACAAAATAAGGGTTGCAAAACGTGCAACGGAAAGGTTAGTATCAGGGACAGAATACCGAATCCAGGGATAAAAAGGGCAACAAGTGTCACAGGTGCAGTTAGAAGTAAAATTACTATAAAATGGAACTGAGTTGAATATATTATCAACAGGTTTGCTAACGGTAAAGGTATCCAATTGACAAGGAAAGTTCTGAGATGGATGCTATGAAATCTTACCAAAATAGAGAATATCCGATGAGTAGATGATATAAAACCCAACGAAATAAACTAAATATTGGCAAAACAGGATCGATATATATGTCAATTATTACGAGAGGCCTACTTTCAGTGACAGATGATAATTAATTCATTAATTGAATGCAGGCTAAGATTGAGCAGCATTTGCACTGCAGTCTAGCGACTTATCATGTTGCTTATTATATATGTTATATGTGAATAAGTTGGTAGCCTTTTGACAGTCAGTTTACTAGTTCATCCTCTAGGGATAAACTTTCTAAATTGATCGATCTTTGAAGGTGTCTCCGGTAGGTTAGAGCTTTGTATTCGAAGATGGCATAGTTCACATCTTGGTCTTTCATTACAGATGCCCATTGTGTGTAGATGTTTCCTTAAGCTGCAGTGGCTGGCTATTACACCTGTCATCAGCCCTATCTGTTGTCTGCTAAAGCACATTATTTTGCGGTTTAATTTGCTGAATGGTTTACTCAACAATAGTTTGTTGTGTTTATGGCCCGCAATATGGTTTCTGTGGGTCTGTGATGGAGAAAAGAACCAATCCATCAAGCGTTGGCTTAAAAGAAGTGCTAAATAAATATACTAATAAATTAATTGCAATATAAAACATTTGTTAACTACTTTTTCACTGTTTAGCACAGTTTTTCTGCAGCTTAATTTGAAAAAGTTGTTTATTCTATTTCTTGCGCGTGCTTATTAACTGACTACTTAAAGAAATTATAATTTTTGAGGAAACTGCAGATTATATTTAATACACTTCCCATAATAAAGACCTCGGAATCAATATACCGCTGTACCTTATGCATGCAACCTAAAATCAAATCTGTGTCTGTCAACATAAGATTATTTTCATCCTGTCTAAAAGTTCGACTTTATATCCGAAAGCTCTCTCAAATTTATTCATATATTTGAATAACAGACGTCGGAAACCTCGGTGTCTGAAAAAGCCACTTTACTTTACAAATTTTCAGAAAGATTTGTTGAGCTCATTCTTAAAAACTATCAGAACTTAGTTTAATATATTGCTACTATATTTTATTTATCTTTATTTTTATTGCTGTCTCAGTATATTCAAAGGGCAATAAATAAAATAGGTACGAGCAAATTTCAGTAAATATATTTTTATAATAATAACTCAATAAAATCTTCAATACAAATAGTGTCAAGAAATAAATTAAAATGAATAAGATATATACAGCTATTTCAAAGAAAGGATACCCTATTGTTTTCAAAAATATTCATCCTAACTAAATCAAAAAGAGACAATACTACGTTTATATTTAGCAAGACGTTCCTATTGCACAGTTAAATTTGCAAATTTGCCTATATTTTTTATCCTTTCAGGCTCTTTAAGGAAATAATTATACACCCAGTTAATTTCCTGCAAATACAACTCTGGCTCTTTCTCCATACTCCTTTCGACACAATCTAATTGTCTCGTCAGCGACGCTGTGTCGAACCAAGAGCAGGAAAAAACTGTCAATATAAAATATAAATTCAGATACATATCGGCAGGATATTAGGCCTGCAGCCTTTTTGATATCATACCGAAAAATATCATCAGTGGAATGACATCTATACATCTATACGAGTCGTGTGAAACTTGAAAATTAAAATTTCAGTAAGAAATAAACAAATTATTTACTGCCGTGATTAAACAAGTTCCTATACATAATTTTCTTTCGGGCAGTTAATGGAAAAGATATATACAAACAATTTATTTCCTGCAAACATAACTCTGGTTCTCTCTCCATACGCGTTTCGTCCATTTAATGGTCTCATCAGTGGACCTGTATCGAATCAACATCTGTCCATATAAAATGTCAATTTCGGGACATGTTTGCAGGATTTTAAATCTAAAAAGAAGGAATATATGCAAATAATTTAACTGCCTAGAAAGACAATAAATATAGGAAATTGTTTAAACACGCCATATTGAAAAAACACTGTGTCCTCAATAGTAGTCTTATTATTGATTACATTCACTTTGCTTCAATTAAAGTAAAAATAGACTCAATAAAAAATAATTATAATAAATGTAAATAAAAACATTGTATCAAATAAAAAGATATTATTAGATTTCAAAAACAAACAAATATTCTCAAATTTCAATAAATTATTACTTCTTTCAGTATAGGAATACCAAATTTAAAAACACGTTGTCAGGAATGAATTTATATGCTAATTTTAATTTTAATAAGATCATGTACAATTAACCTAACCCTACTGAGAAATGGTTTAATATTAGTAATTTTTATGTGAAATAGATATAAAATAGGATGAATAAATACAGAATGCATTAAGGGAAGATGTACCAAATATTAATTCAATGAATGCTATTTTTGCAATAACTGTTCGATGCCTAAACTGAAACGGATTAAACAGGTTCTAGTGCGTGTCACAGTCGTTTTATTTCTGGCTTAGTTGATGGGTAGCAAACAAGAATTTAAAATTGTGGGTGAAATTATTTGAGGACCTGTTAATTTTGTGGGGTCTGGAATCTCTTATACCAGTATTTAATGGAAAGTAAAATTTCAAAATACATGCATTTTTTTTTTATTTATACAGCGCGACATTTTGGATGTAAAAGGCAACAGTTCTGGGATCAGTAACGGCAAATTTGTTACTGTCAGCCATATTGTAATGGATAATTATATTGGTATTGTATTCTCTATTTTACTTAATAAATTATCAATTTTTTAAAAATATTCAGATTTTGTGAAAGATACACCTAATTAAAAACTTTTTTTGATTTTCAGAATATTCCAAAAAAATGGAATACTTAAATGTATTATTTAAAAGATCTCATTTATTTGTAATTTATAACTAATAAATCAGTGGCAACTATTGATTTACTTAAACAAAAACAGGAAAGATGCTGTCAATAATTTTTACAAAAAGTTTATTTGAATGTACAAGTAGATTGAGTTTATAAAAAAATATTTTTAAATAAAAGTGGGTGAGAATTTTTATATTGTTTAGTTATGTTTTAAAAGAGCTTAATTGTCCAAAAGGGCCGTTTTTAACTGCTACTTTAAAATTTGAAGTAATTTTAAAAATATATTACTGCATTTGAAGGTAATTTTTTCCAAAAATTTATATTTCCTTTCGATTAAATACGTATCAAGACATCGTTGATTTCCCATTGTCCTCGGAGGTTTTCAGTACAAAAAAGTAACTGCGGATAACTGTATTTAATACTTTCTAAATTTTCTTTTCATTTTCTTATGTTCCAAAATGGCACGAGTCCCTACTTTTTCTTTAAAAAATAAGATTACTTTTGACAGTTTGTGCGACTTATCCAACAACATGATATCGGGGCTAATTAATACCAATAGTTGGAACAAGAATGCAAAATCTAAAACATTTTAAAACATTCAAAAACGATATTTAACAAACTGGTATGAATTTATTGCTGGTAATTTAAATAAGATGTCTGTATTTTGACTAATTTTGTGATTACGTTTACAAACAAATCATTTATAAAAATTACTATACAGTGTAAGTCACAACAAGCTGCATTAAAACCTTCTGTGGATTGACTTTAGCTTGAATTTTAACATGTAAAATATATAATAAAATCATTGTTCCAGAATTAGCTGTTACCATAATAACCAATATCAACTTTATTTTTTACATTTAATATCCAGTATATTTTTCAATTTTTAGATTACTTATGAGAAGGAGAAGAAATATGCATCGTGATGATATAGATGTGAATTCTAGGGAACCCACAGAAGGTATAACTTAATCTAAAGCTACTATGGAATGTATTATAACGTAGTTTTAATTGGTTTTCAGATACTTGATAAGTCGATTAGTCCATACATAGGTATACATCATTTACAGGGTGGCCCATTCGTGTATGAATGGAAGATATCTCGATTTCTGTTAAAGACAGAGAAAAGTTTTTTTTTTTAAATAGAGTTGAGTAGCTACTAAATAGGTATATATAATTCATAAATATTTTATATTATACAAGGTGGATTTAAAAGTGGAAAAAACCAAAAACATATTTTTTTCAACTCTTCTCCAAATTCTAGACCCTTTTTTTAAGCACTATGTGTCAAAATTCAGTTGTTTTCAAGATATTAGCATCTATCATTTGACAGCTTGAAACACCCTAATAGTACACTTTGAGGCAAAATGATTTAGATATTCCTATCTTAGTTTTTCATGCTCTATTCGAAAATGTCAACTTCCTGTTTACTTTCGGTTCTACCGGAAGTTCAAAAATTTTTGGATTCAGATTTACCAGAAGTTGATATCTTTAAATAGAGCATAATGAAAAACTATGTCAGGGTGTGCAAGTCATATTTCTTCAAGTGGCACCGTGGAGATGCTACAAGTTATCAAAGTGTAAAAATAGAATTTTTCACATTGTTAAAGACAACTGAATTTTGGCATATAATGCTTTATAGAAAGTATATCTAGAATTTTAGGTATAATCTAAAAATATGATAATATAAATGCTTCCGTATTCTTGAAATAAGGGAACGCTTCCCGGTAGAACATTGCGATCGTGATTAGCTGTACCCTAGCAATGTTCTACCGAGGAGTGCTCCATCAAACCCAAGAATATGGGTGATGGTGCGCTGTTTTAAAAAATATATAAGTATTGGGCTTCTCCATCTTTCTTGAGCCACCCTATGCAGTTTTATAATTATGGTTTTCTAGGAGCTAGACAAATTTTATGAGAAAACTTTCTCTCTATCTTCAACAAAAATTGAGGTGTCTCTCATTCCCGCATTAATGGGACACCCTATATATAGTATATAAAAAAAATAATAATAAATACGTTTGCTACAATTATATGTATTATTTTGCCCCAAACCTAAATATATTCAAATAAATAAATTTTACAGAATAGATTCTAAAAAAGCTAATATATTTTTTTAAATGTTATTAACATTTGATTAAAATTATTATTTTTTAAATCATATTAAACAAAAGTTGAAGCAAAAAGAACGTTAATAAAACTAATGCGACGATGACACTCAGGAATGTTTATTTCAATAAACAGAACAATTAAGACAATACTGACAGTTTTTTCACAAATCCACTTAAGTTTCCTCCAATAAAATATATAATTCAATCAACAATCAAATTTCTATTACAATAAACCTTAATATATTGTTGAATCCGATGCTTACTATATTTAATTACAGCATTGAAATTCAATGAACTCTTATCATTAAATCAATGGTAATATACTTTTGGGAAACAATGATATTATAGACAACATTTTATTAAATAATATTTTATATGCGGAATACGGAATAGAGTGTATCATTGACGGAATGGGTATCTCAATGATTATAGGATATTGTTTTTTCAGTGCAGTGCAAGATTTATTTTTTGTTGAAATTTTTATTATTAAGTTTCACATAACTCTAGTGGATGTATTTATATTACTCGACAGGTGATATTTTTCAATCTGAAAAAAAGTTTGCAGGTTTAGTATAGTACCGACGTGTTTCGGTATGGCGATCTTTTTCAATTTAGCTTTTAGGGTTCCGAGGCTGACCCATCATACGCGGCAGAAACAAGACCAGATACAGGCAGAACTCTACAAATGATAACAGTCGAAATGAAAACATTAAGAAGTATACAAGGCAAAACTCTACACGACAGAATACGGAATGAAGATATCAGAAAACAATGCTGGATACAGGACATAGGAAGATGGGTGAGATAAAGGCGAAGATTCTGGAACAAACATATAGGGAGAATGGAGGACGGTAGACTCGTTAAAAGCTCAAAACGAATAACCGGCGGGAAAAAAATCACAGGGAAGACCACCAAAACGATGGCGAGAATGCTGGACCACATCTTCCGGGGAAGACGTGATGGCATTGAATAGGCAATAGCTTACTAGCATGGTTAACTGTGTTAGAAAGAAGAGCATGAAAAAAGAAGAAGCTGCTTTTAGGAATCCAAGCAATAGCTTGTGACTGGATTCTACATCTATGCCAGGATATTTCTTAACTCAAGTGAAACTGTTTCGGAATCACTTGTTTAATTAGTTATATGTAGTCGATTTGATTTCTGACTATTGTATTGAAGAATCCATTGGGGACTTGTATGTGTATAGTCATCGTGATGGTAATTTTAGAACTCTATTCGTTACGATGAGTTGTGTTTTCTGTATAAAATGTGATAAGACGATCGTCGCGTTCATTTTTTCCTCTCCTAACTTATCATTAAAATATCCCATTACTACATTTATATTTTGTTTTGAAAGTTTTCCTTAATTTAGCTTCCGTAAATAATAGTCAATTCCTGCTTCCGCAAGCGTCAGATGTAAATATTTTTAACTAGAATGCAGACTCGAAATTAGGTTTTAGCCGAAAATAAGAGTAATTTAAAACAGATTGAATTCAGTCAGCTAAATTAGACAAAATTTTCAAGATATACACATAATCTATAAATAAATATTTCCTATATCCAAGTACTTTTTGAAATACCTTGAAAACTAATTAACTTATTTATTTATGTATACCGAACTTTAGCGGTCCCAGAGCGAACATAACGTTGCCACTGGGGAGAGAAGTTCTTCTGAAATGCGGAGTAGACAAGTTATCGGTCTTAAAGGTAAGTAAATTTTTCTTTTATTTTTGTTGATATTTAAAACTTTGAAACATAGGGTTGTTTAGCAGAATGTAGTATTATGAAAAAAAAAACTGCTTGTTGGCGAATTTTTTGACCGACTTTATTTGCATATAACTTTGAGTTGTTTGTATATGAATAACAGAGGGTTGCTTACCTTTTCGAAAATGTTCTCTGGAATATCGTACTGTGTGCAGCAGCGGCACACAAAATAGATGAAATCTTGGAGATGTTTAACTTATACAATTTCCAATTGACAGTCAAAAAGGTAGATTCATGACAGAGTATACCGTTCCTGGATTTACGCACAGAAACCAACCATTAAAAATCAGGTGGATAGAAAGCCCCCCATTAGATTCATAAATTTTCAATCTTACCGTCCTTCCAAAATGAAACCAACCCTCACATTAGGAATAAAAAGGAGGGCAATTAAACTTACTCATTCAGACTTTGAAATGATAGCTTACAACTGTTTAAATCATTTTCTTACAAAATTTATACCCGCTTTCTATGCTCAATAAATTCTTATACAGCACAAAATACGATATACCAGAGAACATTTCGAAAGGTTGAGTAAACCCTCTTTGATACATATACAAACAACTCAGTTATCTCTACCATTAAAGGCAACAACGTGGCATCAACAATCTACCTACATGGAGCCTTCCTTTACTGAAAATTTAACTCCTGGACTTAAAAAAGTTTTCCAAAATAGAATTTCTATTAAAATTACCACCCAACAAATTGAAATAATCGCGCTTTTCTACTCTAAAACAAAAACGCCTGTCTCTCTGAAAGAAAACTAGAATATTGTTTTTAAGATCCCATGCTTAAATTGTGACGAAGTTTATGTAGGCCAAACTTCTAGAAATCTTTCACGTAAAATAAGTTCCCACACAAGCGATTATAACAGGTCCTATGATGAACTTTGACAGACCAAAGATCCTAGTAAAAGAAAATAACTTTCATAAAAGAGTCTTCCTAGCAATGGTTCACATAAACAACGAACCACATTCCATGAACAAAAGAGCAGGACATAGAAAATCTCAGAATAACGTATAACTACTTACTACAACTAGAAATCAATGAAAATCGGTTCCACACTGTTCAATTTTTCAGTCGGATATTTTGTAGTCATTGTTATGAATGTTACTATCACAACTGGATGCGGAGTTCGCCTTTCTGGATTTCTTAATTATATTACGCTTTAATAGTTATGGCTGATTTAGGTCGTAATTTCATTTTTCATCTGCTTTTCTCTTAATAACTTAATACTTGTAAAGAACTGATACCTCCGCTCCCAGAACGATAACCTGTTCTTTCCGGGCGGCTACTTAGGTGTCTGAAAAAGCGCGTTGGAGAGGTGTTCATCACTCTCCATGCGGACAGATTACATGACGCCGCTTTTAAAACCCAGCCTCTCCATGGAGATATTCTGCCAAGTAGAGAGGATTGGGAGGGAGAGCTAAATCTTCCGAAAATGGACCCTGGTGGTATGTTGATGGATCTCGACAAGATGAAAGAGCTGGAGCCGGAGAATTCAGCAGGAGCACAGGAATCTAGAGTACTACCCTCTCTGATAATGTGCGATAACCTTCACAGCGGAAATTTATGCTATTGTGCAGTGTGCTCATCTCTGTGAGAAGGATATAGACAGGAATAGGATAATAAATATATGCTCAGACAGTAAGGCTGCGATATTGGCACTGAAGTCCAGTGTCGTAACTTCGAAACTGCTACCTGAGTGCAAGGACGAACTGAGTGGTATGACCAGGAACGGCTGCACAGTCAAACTCGTATGGGTCCCCGGTCACAGAGCATACGCGGTATTGAGGAAGCAGACCGTCTGGCAAAGTTGGGTTCGGCAACTAAACCGTATGGACCCCAACCAATATTACCTTTCCCAAATCTATTGGTAAAAGGGAATTAAAATCATTGCTGGAAAGCAAATTTATTGAATCGTGGAGGAGAACTCTTGGAATGATGATGTACTAAGGAACATATAACTGGGCCTGGCGCGCGGAGTACTTAGGAGCTTCTCTCCTTGGAAGGAAAGAGCTGCAAATTGTGGTGGGATTGTTAACGGCACATTGTAACCGCAGGGGCCACCTTCATAGAATCGATGTCGAAGACGACCCGACGTGCAGATGGTGTTTGGAGGAGGATGAAACTGTTGACTATGTCTCCAGAGGTTGCTTGGATTCGCAAAGGTGATCGGTTTCAAATGACCTGCAGATGTGCTGGGATGTAAGGGGCCCAATAAAGGGCTAGGCATAGGTGATTTAGTATCACCACCCTTTTTCATCATCATCACTGATGGTATTGCACAACGAACCCTGTTTTTGTCAGTTGACCATAAGTTGATCTACTAAGAGCAGGGAATTAAATAATCCTTGTAAATAGGACAAATATCTTTAGCATTTTCTATAGCTTTCTAAATATATTTGTTTTAGAATAAAACCATGAAGATAATATTTACGTCAAAGTTCGGAATACATCATACTATTCTTTCCTCATTTCATTCCCCAAACTTATAATTAACATGAGGCTAAGTTAGCTAATTACGGAAAGAGCTACTGTCAGTATATTTTACTTTACGGTGACATTTACGAAGTCAGAATTTAGGTTCAAAGGAAACGGAGAACATTTAAAAAGAGCAGTAATTTACCTGCAAAGATGTATAAAACCCCGAAATGGCTACTGTTTCAGCTCTTTATCCCAGAAATTAATTACAATAAATTACGAGAAAAAATGGTTATTAGCATTCTTTCAATTATGATAATATCGTTTAATTGAAATTTGTTTAATTACAAGTTTATTGTCTTAAAACTATTTAATGAATTTTTGTAAATTATTAAAAAAGTGCTTGTGTGCATTTTAACTTTATGTCTGGGCCGGTTCTTAAGGAAGTACCCTGTTATTTTTAACCGACTTCTAAATGAATTAGGTTCTGAATTCGACAGCTATGTATTTTTTTATGTATGAAGATCGATTATACAGTACGACGTGAAAGGGTTTAGCCGATTAAGAAGGTTGAAACTGCCCCCTCGGTAATAAAAAATAAAAACGCCCGGTTATTTTACATCGAAAAGTACCCACATAAAAAAATTTTTAGCTGCTTTTATCATCACATAATCTCAAAAAAAAATAAATCGTCTTTTTTCGTTATTTGACGATATCTTCGGTTCTAGTAATCGTAGAAACTTCTTTTTTTTTCCAATTTGTAGGTTTTCTTATTGCCTACAACAAGATATTTTTTACAAAAATTTTTGGCGCGAAATTCAAATTTTTATGGGTGTTCGAAAATTCTTAAATTCACTAGAATATAAACTAAAACAATAGAAGGACAAAAAAATATATATTGTTTTTTAGACTCTAAACTATGTCTATGAATTTTTTCAGATTTTTAAAAGTGGAGAAACATAGTCAAAATCGCAAAAAACGGCATTTACTAGCATTTTTAACCGACTTCCAAAAGAAGGAGGTTCTCAATTCGACTATGTATGTTTTTTTTGTTTTTATTTATGTATACTGATTACTTCGGAATGGCAGCACCGATTTGAATGAAATTTTTTACGTTATGTTCAGGTAGTTGCTGCGGTGGTCCCATATTTTTTTTGGACGAAATTGGGTGCAGTAGTATCCAAGATGGCGCCAAAAAAATTAATTTTGTCTGAATTTCTCCAAAATTGGTATGGAGGAATTTTTGGAGTTGTACACAACGAATCTGAAATTATTTTTAAAAAAATCAATTAGGCGGATCCAATATGGCGGACAAAAAATTTGATTTTGTCTGATTTTTCTCCAAAATTGGTGTGGGGGAGTTTTCGGGGGACGCACATAATGGATCCAAAATATTTTAAAAATTAAATATGACGGATCCAATATGGCGGACAAAAAATTATTTTGTCCGATTTTCTCCAAAACTGGTACGAGGGAGTTTTTAGGGTAGTACATAACTAATATAAAATTATTTAAAACAAATTCAATATGGCGGTTCAATATGACAGACGAAAAATCAATTTTGTCCGATTTTCTTCAAAATTGGTAAGAGGGAGTTTCGAGGTCCCCCATACCAAATCTGAAATTATTTTAAAAAAATCAATATGGCGGATCCAAGATGGCGGATTAAAGATTCTACATCTCACGATTATGTCTAAAATCAGAATTGGGGTATTTTTGTTAGTGCTAATTATGAATTTAAAATATTTTTGAAAAACTCAATCTGGCAGATGGAATTTTATATCTTTCAATTTTCTCCCAAATTGACATAGAGGGTTTTTGAGGGTGTAAATTATGAATTTGAAGTATTTTTTTAGGATTCAATATGGCGAATCTAATGTAGCAGACTAAAAATTTTACATTTTTCGGTTTTTATTCAAAGGTGATACTGGAAATTCAATATAGCGGATGCAATATGGTTGGTTGAAAATTTTACCTTATTCGCACTATTCAGGTTTGGTATTAGGGAGTTTTCGTAGTCGTGTATTACGAATATGAAGTTAATTTTTTACAACGAGACGAACCGCACTTGAAAATGCCGATTTGACCTAAAATTTTTACAGCGGTCTTTCGTCTCGGCGTCGACGGTAGGACTCATCAGTGGGTCCGTCGACGCCTTACCCAGACACCCTGTGTTGACATACTTATATATCGTTGGAACTGATATTTGAACTTATTTTCGGCGGAACGTGTCGGTAGGATATTGATTATTTGTGGCATCGTGATTTTAATTTTTATCCGTAGTACTACGACAATATATATATATATATATATATATATATATATATATATATATATATATATATATATATATATATATATATATATATATATATATATACGCATCCTGGTGGGCCGGGAACCATTCGGGAAACGAACGCTTCCGACGCGCACACGGTACCGCCAGCACCGGAGTCGCAGGCGTCAGTTCGCTCGTAAAACACCATACAGTGAGCTTTGAAAATGGTGAATGAGATTTCACCGAAACGTCAGCTGCCTTACAGTTCTGAGAGGGACTCAGCACATGCATGGGATGTATGTATATATATATATATATATATATATATATATATATATATATATATATAGCTTGCATCACTTAAATGCAATTGCTTAATACATATTTTTTTTATTGTGAATTTGTTAAATTTCAATTCATTATACCCGTTGGGAACCTGTTGGGAGCTCATCTTTTTTGTTGCTCATGTAATAAGATATCTTGTAGCTTACGCTACAAGTCCACATGTTTGATTTATTTAAAGATTTTATTATAATCTCTATATCGACTTTTATTTGTCCCACATGCTATTTGCGTTTATATTTTTTGTTATACTTGCCAATCTTTAGGGACCAAAATAGAAAGCTAGTTCCTAACACATTGCGGGTTTTGCATTCAACCTAGCTTTCGATGCAGTGGCGCCCTGAATAACCCTCCCCTACTCTCCGGCATAAGGGTTAGCTGGATATAATAACTTTAGTCCTCTATTTTTAAATTTAAAATTATGTATTAATTTTTTTTGGGTGAAAAAAGGTTGCCAGTTAAAATTTAAGTCCTTTTTAAAAAGTTGGATTGTGATATCAATCTGCTTTTATTTTTTTATCTTTTATCCTTATTAAAAATAGGTCTAAAAATCATATGAAGTTTTTTCTTTTCTTTTCAATTCTGAATTGTAATTAATGTGGAAAAAATAGTTAATAAAGGATTAAGCAAGTCAAATGGTACCCAAGTAATAATGCCATCTACAGAATGTTTAAAAAATGGTAATTCAAAAGGCTTCTTAGAGATGCAGTTCAGACATAACAATATCTGGACAATTGGGAGATAAACAGAGACACATTTTGTGGCCATATATTTATTTAAGAATTTATTGAAGTAAAATAAATATTATCAAACGTGAATTTTATAAGTTAATTAATTCAGTAGTTGTTACATTTTTTCTACTAATGGTAAGATATGTTGGCATATTCGTAAATAAGGAAACTATTTCAAGAAAAAAAACATGGTTTTCTGGAACCTGAAAATTTTGAATGAACAAAACAACTCGAAATAATTTTTTTGTATAGTGCTCGTATCTCTCAAAAGCGTAATTTATTAGTTTAGACAGATATTTCGTCAGATTGTTTCTGGGAAACCAGCAAAACTGACGATGGGTCTTCGGAGGTTATTTTCTTTGTGTACTTTTGGTCGAAAGTACATACTCGGAAACAGTTCATAAGTATATTTAAATTATTAACCTTTTTTGTTTTGAGTGCTACCTTAGGCTTGTTTTTTAAATCTATAACTATTAAATTATTTACTAGGGCGGTCCGATAAGTAATTAGCCTACTTAAGGAAAATGAAAATTTTGGAAAAGTGGCGATTTATTTCTCAACATAGTCTCCTTTTAGCTCGATACCCTTGACCCAGCGATGTTCCAACTTCTTTAACCGTCTGAAAATACGTTTTCTGGAGGTCTGCAAAGTAGGCCTCTGTGGCGGCGATAACCTCCTCTTTCGACTCAAATTTCTGCCCAGCGAGTGATTTTTTCAAGTTTGGAAACAAAAAGAAGTCGCACGGGGCCAAATCCGGAAAATACGGTGGATGGGGTAGTAGTTCGTAGCCCAATTCGACCAATTTGGCCGTGGCGACGGCGGAAGTGTGAGCCGTGCGTTGTCATGGTGGAAGAGCACGTTTTCTTCTCCAAATGGGGTCGTTTTTTCTGCAATTCGGCGTCGAATCGGTGCAATAATTCGGCATAGTAGAGCCATGTGATCGTTTTGCCCTTCTCTAGGTAGTCGATGTAGATCACACCGTGTGAATCCCAGAAAACGGTGGCCATCACCTTTCTGGGCGATAGGGCAGTCTTCGCCTTCTTCGGAGCACGTTCTCCGGGTGAAGTCCACTGTTTCGACTGTTTCTTGGTCTCTGTGTCTATAAGTGGATCCATGTTTCGTCGACGGTTACGAGACGACGCAGAAACTCCTTCGGATTGCGCTTAAGCAGCGTCAAAAACTGCTCTGAAGTGGTCTCACGATTGTGCTTGTTGTCCGGAGTGAGCAAACGCGGCACCCATTGCACCAACAGGTTTCTTATGCCAAAATTTCATGTAGGATATGACCCAAGCGGTCTTTTGAGATCCTACTGTCTAAGCTATCTCGCGCACCGTCAATCGACGGTCTGCCAATACGAAATCTTAGATTTTTGTCACGTTATCCTCCGTGGTAGCCGTTTTTCGGGGCACCTGGGCGTGGCTCATCAAAAATCGACGTGCGACCACGTTGAAACTCGTTAACACCAATTTTTGACACTCGCCATCGAAGGAGAAGAGTCACAGTGCACCACATTCAAGCGCTCTTTGATTTCGCTGCGCGATTTCTCTTCCAAAAACAAGAATCGAATCACCGACCGATATTGCTCTTTTTCCATTTTTTTAAAATCCGCGGACACTACCGCTTCCACACGCGCTCAAAACAAAACTGCGAGTGCGATTCGGCTGAAATTTTGACAGTAGCCGTCTACGAGAATGTACTACACGATAGTAAATTTCTCTTGCGATAATGGCGTCATCGAGCGGTGAGGCTAAGTACTTATCGGACCACCCTCGTAATGTCTTTTCTACTTTTCCAACCCAATAATATTTGTTAAATGTCACGTGTTCTAAAAGAGTAGTAAACAAAAGAGTAATTTTTTATTAAATTTAATGAATACCATTTTTATTAAAAACGCTCATAATTTCTCAAAAGTTTTAAAATTCGTCTCATATTATAGTAATAAGCCAACGCCTACTAGATTTAAAAATATAATATTTTTAACTACTATAAAAAAATTGTCTATTTGCCAAGAATTATTCAATCTCATATTTCACATTTTTCTGTTCCATAATAAAAACAATATTTCCTTTGTCGCATTGAAGTAAAAAATTTGGTAAACGTAGTTTATTTTTCTTTTCATTTCCCTCGCGATGGGCTTTGGGGAATCCAAGTAAGCCCTGAAAACTGAAATGACGTCAGATTAGAGAGTTTCAGCGCTTCATCTGGAAGTAGTTTAAAAATACAAATGCGTCTGGTTTGTTCTCAGGTAACAAGATGCTATTTTATTATTTTATGTTATATACCATATCTTTCTTTTTTTTCATTTCATTCGAGTTTTATTATGAAATTTTATTTTGTTTTTGTTAGATAAAGTTGTATTGTATTGGGTAGGTTTTCAGGGATGATGTCAATTCAAGTGGTGTTATTATAACTATTTCCAAAATTGTAGAAGATACAAAAACGTTACACTAGAAATTTTTTTTTCGAAGTAACTACATAGCCTCTTACATTCTTTACAATTTACTTATCGAGCAGAAAGTCTAAAGATTCGGAGCTGTACTTACTTATTATAGGAGTTGCAAAGACATTGGCGAATACTCGACTTTATTGACATCAGGAGAGCATTTAACAAATCTTCTCACGATTCGATGTGCAATGGTCTAAAACGGAAAAGCTCTAACTCGATAGTAGTTAGATGAAGAAGGGCACTGTTATCTCAGAGAATAATATTTTAACTTTGATCTTGACGATGACTTTAAGGTTTATTTAAACAACAAGTTATTTTTTTGAAATAGAAATCCTCTATTTTTTTGCTACAGAAATAAATCGTTAGGAAAATTTTTAACAATGGTATAAATAAAATATGGGGTCAAAACACATCTAAAATGTTTTTGAAAATCAAATCTAATTTTTTCATGAATTGGGGTAAAATCATACTTTCGATATCGGAAATAATAAAATTTTTATAAAAAAAATTGAACCGACTTCTAAAAGTGCGCTAAAAAGTGAAAAATAACCACAAATTTTTATATAAAATCGAAATTTATTCTTACCATAATTTGTATATATTGATAGTTATTTGTTTTTTAGAAATAATTTGACACCGACTTCAAAAATTTCAATTTTATATAAAAATTTATAGTTATTTTTCACTTTTTAGCGCACTTTTAGAAGTCGGTTCAATTTTTTTATAAAAATTTTATTTTTAGATTTTTAGTTTTGAATTCATTATGATATCATAAATTATTTGAACCAAGTACTAATTGAGATAAGTGTATCTCGCAATGACTCCAGGGTGGCAAAAATGTACCCATTTTATCCCAAGTTGTAAATCAATCTAAAATGAACCACTAAAAATTCTATGATTCTTAGAGTTCTTCAAATACCAGTGATATTGTACCAAAAAAATTCACTATCTTAAATTTCAAATTTTATTCTGATTGGTAATATAGGCCCCAAAACCTTCTTATGTCGATATTTTAAGAACTTGAGACGTAAATTTCTTAGCCCGATATATTTTGTACCGCATATTGAATTTTTATGCGCCCCAAGAACCACGTAATATTAATTTTAAACAAAATCATTTTTATGCTTTATAGATCTAACAAAAGCATTCGATCGCATAAAGCTAGATGACGTAATCCACCTGTTATATAAGAGAAATATTCCTATTAATATAATTCAGACCATCGAAAATATATACGCAAACAATTAAGTTCAGATTCGTACTAACGGTAAATTATCAACACCCATACCAGTCAACAGCGGTATTATATAGGGAGACTCGCTTAGTCCTTTGTTGTTTAACATGATAATGGACGAAATGATAAAGAAGGTGCGACTTGGTAGAGGATATAAAATGGGTGATATAGAAATAAAAATTCTCTGTTACGCTGATGACGCTGTGATATGTGCCGAAAATGAAGACGACCTCCAGAGATTGTTAAATACCTTTAATCTTACGGGAAGAAAATATAATATGATTATCTCAGCCGAAAAAACTAAATGTATGACAACCTCAAAAGAACCCCTCCGATGCAAACTAGAACTAGACGGTCAAATAATACAACAAGAAATAAGTTTCAAATATCTAGGAATCGACATAACTAGTTATGGCAACATCGAAGATGAAGTAAGAAGGTAGGTGGCCAAAACAAACAAAGTGGCGGGTTGCCTCAACAACGTGATCTGGCGAAACAAACACTTACAACAAGAAACAAAGGTTCGGATCTACAAAACCACAATTAGACCTATTATGACATACACCTCAGAAACACGGCCAGAGACGACAAAAACGAAATAACTATTGGAGACTAAAGACATGAGAATACTTCGACGAATAACAGGAAAAACGCTACTAGACAGAGAAAGAAGCGATAACATCAGGCAATCATGCAACACAGACTGCATTAATGAGTGGGTCCTACAACGTAAGACACAATGGAACAAACACATAAGCCGAATGACAGAGGATAGACTGGTAAGGATCGCACGAGATAAATCGCTTAGTAGTACACGCAGTAGAGGTCGACCACGGAAAAGGTGGAGCGACAATTTAAGTCCAGAATGAGGAAAATCGAAGAAGGAACAGGTCAGGGACCTATTATAGAAGGTAGAAGAAGAAGAAGAAGACATTGTCAAAAACGATTCAGTCCGTCATACTGGATCGGTCCCACACTAAATTTTTTAAAAATATTTTGGATTCGTTATGCGCGACCCCAAAAACTCCCCCACACCAATTTTGAAGAAAATCGGAAAACATTAAATTTTTTTGTCCCCCATATTGGATCCGTCATATTGGATCCGCCATATTGAATTTTTAAAAATAATTTCAGATTGTCAGCGTCATCTTGGATTATATATATATATATATATATATATATATATATATATATATATATATATATATATATATATCCGGTTTCATAGCATTCTACGCCTTCCGGTTTCCAGTCTCCATTGTTTTCGGTCTTCCCAATCCCCTGGAAGTAAGTTTCTTTCGGACATGGCTCGGTTAATGCCCTTAATCCAGGTAACTTTTGGTCTTCCTCTTTTTATTTTTTCATTCGGTGTCCATTTTAGGATTTGTTTTGGTAGACATTCGTCCGTCATTCTCTCCACATGTCCATACCATACCAGCTGACGTTGTTCGATTTCATCGAGAATAGTTTTCTTTACGTCCATAATCTCTCTAATTCTCTCGTTGATTATCCGTTCGATTCTTAACTTTCCGGCAGATCTTCGCCAAAAGTCCATTTCAAGAGCCAGCAGTTTACGATCTAAAGTTGTATTTATCTGCCATGTTTCACATCCATACAATACAACGCTTTTAAATATTGCATTGTATAAAAGATGTTTTCTTTCCTTGGAGATGTTTGTTGACTATAATAGTGAGTTGAGGCACCAATTTCATCAAAAAAAATATGGGACCACCGCAGTAACTTCCTGAATATAACGTAAAAATTTCATTCAAATCGGATTAATCGGTGTACATACTTAAAAAAAATACATAGTCAACGAATTGAGAACCTTCTTCTTTTAGAAGTCGGCCAAAAAGGACTGCAAATTTTACCTTCTAGATATAACCGTGAGATCTATAAAGGTCAAGCTTTAAAATGGAAATAAAACTAAATAAATTTGTACAAAACAATAATTATTATTAGATATCGGACACGATCTGTAAATAAGTATTGTTGGCGATCCAAATTTCCATCTATATAGTAAGGCTCAAATACTAGCTCATAATAAAATCTTGTACACTCATTTCACTTCTGAGGCGTCTTCGTATGTCCCTCAAGCAATGAGGAATTTAATTACTATAATATCAAAAATTATGAAGTTTTACCTTACTTTTAAGTTCAAAATACGCTGCATCTGAAAAAATGATTTTATACAGAAAATTATCCTAGTTGGCAACCAATAACCAATGATCTACAATGGCCAACAATGATATTGGTTGACCGCCAATAATCGACAATGATCCATGTGAAATCGATCACTAATAAGCCACAATGGACAACGTTTATTGCTTTTGACCACTTAAATTTAGACATTTCAAGTTAACTGATAAAATTCACAGCGGGTGCTGTTCCAATAATCCTTGCCCGGATAACTGAAGATCAATCCCGTCTGGTACAGGGGCGGATCCAGCCTCTCTCCTTGGCGGGGGGGGGGGCGGTGATATCACAAAAGTACAGTATGGCAAGCGAAAGCAAGTTGTCACCGGGGGGGGGGGGGGACACCAGCAACATTCCCATTTCTAGTGTAAAAGGCAGGGACGGGGCTATTTTTTTGAATTTGAAGCTTTTAAAAAGGGGGGGGGGGAGGGCGATCACAAGAAAAAACAAGTTTTCGACAGGGGGGTGGGAAGATGCGATCAACATACACATTCCTCGTATAAGAAGCAGAGTCGGGTCTATTTTCCTGAGTTCAAAGCTTCTGGGGGGGTGCTATCGCAAAAAAAAACAAGTTGTCAACGGGGGGGGGGGGGGGTTGCCAGCCGCATACACATTCCTAATATAAAAGGCAGAATCGGTTCTATGTTCCTGAACTCAAAGCCCATGGGAAGGGAAGGGGCGATCGCAAGCATACACATTCCTATACTCTATTTAAGAACTAGAGAGAGTAATAAAACTGTTACCGAAACCTCCAACGTACCTGCTTCAGTGCCCCCGGGAACTGAAAACTGCCGTAAATCTAATTATATTTAAATATTATAAGCTTTTATAAATTTACTGCAACAATAAAATTTCTGATAATTCAATTTACTTTCTGTCAGTGAGCAAAGTACACCTTACAGTGTGTCCTTAGTGATTTATTTTGTTTGTGCTTGTTTTTATATATTATTTGAGATTAGTGAGATACCCAAAAGATGGAGGGCATTTTTTCCTCAACGAGAAACTTATTACGATGAATGTTTGTTATGATGCCTTAAGATATTAATATCTAGATAATAATGTTAAAAGCTCTGTTGAGATATGTTCCAATATAACAGGAGTTCGAAAATCTATCATATACCGAACACTGACGGAGAAAAAAACGACTGGAATTGCTAGTAATTCCAAGCTATATTCGATCACAGGCAGACGAAAAACCTCGTTGGAAGAAGAGATGTAAACTGTAATGATAGGAGTTGTACATACATTTTATTATGAGAAGCAGATCTCAACCGTCGACAAAATTCTAACTAAAATCAATGAAGATCGGGATTTGCCTGAAATTAAAAGAACTGAGCTCTTGAAATTGCTCAGAGAACTTAATTTTTGTTGGGAAAAACCAGATAGGAAATCTGTTCTTATAGATCGTCCGGAGTATGTTCGTTGGTGAAGGAAATATCTCTCGCAAATAAAAGATAGAGTTGCTAGAAATAATACTTACAAAATTAATAATTTAACTGGACTTTTGAAAGATTTTTTTGAATAAAGTTACTGCAGATAATTACGAAAAATCCATATAATAAAAGAATAAAAGAAGATGTGGAAACTCGATCTCATGATCGGTGACACAGGAATCAATTATAATTAATTTGAGCGAAGATAGCTTCACTGATTTTGATGACGAATAAGATGACATTTGAATCCCTTTTTAGTGTTTAATTGTAATTCTGCAGATGGTTTAAGAAATAAATAAAATGGAACGTCAAATATCCCAAAAATGTTTTTAATTAATAATAAAATGACCGATAGCCCCAAAAAAAATTTAATATTATATTGACGAATTTATTATTTTATATATGTTTAACTTCTTGTATTTTTGATAATGGGTATTTTGTAAGTATTTAAATTATAACTTTTAAAAATAATTTTTTTGAGAGAAAAAGGCTACGTTTTAGTCTGAATGGGCCTAAAACGATTTCTATGCCAAAATTAAAAATAATAAAACTACAGTTGTGATTTGTGTTAAATATGTCAAAATTATCTATATTTTCTAATATATATGAATTATTAAAAAATCATAAGAAATAAAATAATATTATAAAAACCTTTTATTTTAAGTGTATTACTGAAATAATACTCTATGCCATAAATATTTAGTGATAGACCTCCTTTTGACGCCTTCCGATGCCTATAACAAGGATTAAAATCCTTTTTAACACTTCACACATCTATCTATTGCTATCCAACCCAAATAGTCCATTTTTATAGACCAATATTTTTGATTATAAAATTTCTAACCCATTCCTATGAAAAATATATGTGTCTAACAGATTTTGCCAAAGACACCGGACTAAAGAACACAGGTAGTTTGTGAAGAAAAAAAAGGTAAAAAATGGAAAACTCTCCCTAGATCTTGCATAAACTATGGTATAAGAGGCAAAATCGGGTCTATTTTCCTGAACTCCAAGCTCTTGGGGGGGGGGGGGGATCGCCCCCCCCCCCTTGGATCCACGCCTGGTCTGGTATTGATTTTTGAGTCCATATGTTATCTAAACCATTATATAGGAACTTTTTCCCACTATTCATTTCTGGAATAAAAAGGGAGGTTTACATAAAAAAAATTGACATGACCTTCAAATGACCCATATGCCATGATCAAGGTTAAATTGAAGATCACCGTAAAAGGCACTTTTAGATTTCCTAAAACTTTGGTAGTTAAAGTTTTTTTCTATAATCATTTTTGTTTTTTGGTTGTTTGACCGCTCCAACAATTTTATGCCACCCTGTATTCTTGTTTTGCCGTTGATGGGTTTCTTCAAATAATATTTATCTTATGTGAATGACTGTGAAACTGACTCAATATTCACTCATTAATTAGTGTAATATTTAATTCTGATGTCTTCAAAGGTTCAGGTCAGCTTTTTAATCATTATCTGAGCAAAAGAAGTTCTCTCTGTTCTTGTCTTCCCTATTTATGTGTATTTTACAATTTTAAATTCATCAACACAATTATAAAAGGATTAAGTTTTGTGATTCATTTTATTGCGTCGTAAATTCGGCTCTGTTCAACCAGAGACCGTAATATTCCATTAGTTAACATTTTGCACTCTTTTCTCCTTCAATTATGTACCAAGTTTATAAAAACGACAAAAAGAAAAAGAAACTTTCTGTCTTACCAGACAAATTACAAAGCCAGTGATGTTAATAAAAGGGACTTTTGTGTTTTTTATTAGAAGTTTAAAAGTTTGCGAGACGTCCTAAATACTCCTAAAAGAAGGTTTCGGATTCTCCAAATTCCTTAAAGAAATTTCTTTGAGTTAGCTTTGAAACAATAGGCTGCTTCCGGATTTGGTACACTTTTCCAGGTAAATTACTGTTCTTTTAAAATTTTCTCCGCTTTTCTTTAAGTTTTAAGTCTAACTAACTGTCAAGGTAAAGGATATATATCACTAGCAGCTCGGTCCTTAATTAGTTTTGTCCAGGCAACTTTTTACCTGGGAAGTTAAAAAATTTAAAGACTTTTATAATTCGGTTCTGGAAAAACGATTCAAACTTTAAAACCAAGAACAAAACATTAATGTGAATTTTAACTGAAACGAATATAGCCTTTAAAAGTGCTGTATATAAAAAAACTAACCTAAAAAGTTTTGTTTGAAAGCTTTTGGTTGGAGGATCTTAAATGCAGTTTAGTTCATTATGCTCGACGATAAAAGAACTTCATTGTTTGAAAACTATTCCTCTCAGTTTTCTGGTAAAAATTAATCAGATATCATGCAGAACCATGTTTGCAGCATCCTTAGCATGAAGCTTCTTCTACAAAAAAAAGAAGTAAATGGTAATTTTCTGGATAATTTCCCAAAACAAAAATGGGAGATCGGAGAAATTACTAATTATGAGAGAAATCGATCAGCATATAATACTTCTAGTGCTTAGTGCTGAAACTTTGATGAATTCTTAATTAAAATAGTTTCAGCATTATAAAGCATCCCCAGATGGACACAGAAATACATCATGCTATGATTTTGGTTATCCCAAATTCATTGTATATATATATATATATATATATATATATATATATATATATTTTAATTTTAAAACCATTCACAAATCATTACATATTTGCTTTACAAATGCTCTAGTACAATCAATAACATAATTATTAATAGCACCTAGGTGTGCAAACACTTGTGTGTGCCAAAAAAAAACAGAGATCCCATATATACATAAAGATTCTGTCTTACAATTATATTTGGGTATTACATTCTTAAAGACACTTTTCTAAAGCAGACACGTACAGCGTGCAGCCTTATATACAATTTATAATTTTTATCTAAACATAATTTGAAATTTGTCGACATAGTTCTGATATACAAATGATCAGCATGAATACATATACTTCTTACATTTTGAATTTCTTCAGGAAAAAGCAAGTTGGATGGGTTTATTGTAAATTATGTTTACAATAGATTTTTGCATTACATTAAGCTTTTTCAAATAAATGTCGTGTACCTTTTCTCGACACTAAATTAATAAGGACTACTAACAACGAAATAATGGTGGACTGGTATACTAAGCCGACGTATTCGGGACGTTAAATGAATTTTTACTCCTACCATAATACAAAAATTAAAATAAATCTAGTAATTAATTTTTAAAAAAATTCATCAATTTGTCATCCTACTCTCATTCAAAAAAATATAAACAAATTAAATAAAATACTAAAATAAAATAGCTATCCTCAGTGGTCCTTAAATAAGTTTTTACACAACACCACCATCATTCAACAGGAACACAACTCTCCACACCCCACACAACGCAGATCTATTCCACAAAATTTCAATGTCTCACCAGAAATATCTGCCTTCATAACAACAATACATTCTCACATAGAAAACAATACCAATCAAAACACCACTAACATTTCCCCTGAAATTTCAGCTTTCTTAGAAGAAAACCAACCCACATATTATTTCTCATTACCTTACATCAACCAAGTCACACAAAAATTGAATAAAATTCTTTCTATGCATAATAATATAAAAATATGTGACAAACACATACTAAGGATTTGCCAAACCTTCTCCACACTGAAATACATGGATAGCAACCCCAACAAATCAGAGGTAGTATACCGTTTAAAATGTATAAACATCACATCGGTCAAACATCAACTGTTTTGAAAGATAGAATCACCAGACACAGGAGTAATTGTAGATTGCAAAAGAGGATATGCACCCTGTCGAAACATGTAATCGATGAAGATCACAGGTTTGATTTTGTCAGTGTTGAAGTGATCAACAAAGAACAAAATAACAATAAAAGACATTTTCTGGAAATGGTAGAAATTTATTTAAATGATAACTGTATCAATAAAAGAAAATATATTTAAAATCTCAGTGTAATCTACTCTCATCTCGTGTTCACCTTAAAAAATAAAAATACAAGACAGGAAGTTCCCACCCTCTTGACTTCACAATTTCTCCATAGTTTTCTACAAATTGCGTAAGTGCATTTTTGTCACTTCCCTATAACAACTACATTGCTAGTAGATATTTTTGCAATTTTGAATATTGGTAATAACAAGACTCATAAGAACTTAATTATTCATTAAAAAACATCAACCTTATCAACATAAAAACGAAGAAAAATTAATATAATTATATATCTAACTTATAAATTAAAATTAACATTTGTTGTAAAACATAATGATTTTACATTCAAAATTACCGCTAAAATAAAATTAGACGTTTCTGACAGATCCCATCTACCAAAAAAAGTGCGTTTCAAGGATTTTCTTATCAGATAAATCTACATTCAGTACAACTAAAATGACCCACAAGATAATATTATATATTAGAGTTTTTAAAAACCATTTTAATAATAAAATGTCATAAAAAATTATGCAAAAATCAATAGTGCCTGTATGGATTTTCCGCTATATTTTCTAAAAGCCATTAATGGATGCATTTTGCACGTAAGTCTGAATTTAGAATCATTTTTTATTAAACATCTTACATAGTAAATTCTAAAATAATGATTAACAGAACTCTTCTTTATTGTAGCCCTGAAGAGGGAAATAATAAACTTCCGAAAGCTTGGCGTTTGTAAAAAACTGAGTTTTATTCAGCCCTAGGACCGCTATCCCAAGACTTTTGAATTTTCCTATATATATATATATATATATATATATATATATATATATATATATATATATATATATATATATATATATATATATATATATATATATATATAAAGAGTAGGACCTCTTGGGAACTGGTGTAAGACTCCAAACGTCATACTTCGTAACGGATTAAACGGTAAACAAAAGCAGATTCATTTTCATCGGGAAATCACTATTGGTATCTTCATTTGAATTAAAAATTTAATTGGAACAGGAAATTTCTGAGCTACGGTCATTTTCTTCTTTATTTTTTTTTTCAATTTTTATCTCTTCGGGTTTTTTTAATAAGGCCATATATATTTATTCTTATTGTTGAACCTGAACATGATTATTTTATTTATTAATAAAGTTAATGGTATCCTGGTCCTATTTATCCAAGTTAAGCTCCTATAATTGAGCATTTTCTATAATAGTACTTTCTGAATCTTTTGTAATAGGGTTATTAGGTAATGAGTGGATATTTAAAATGTTCTGATTCTCAAGTTTAGGTTGTAATGAATAAACACTTTCTTGTTGAATATTTTAAAATTAAGTTTTTAAGTTATTTTATTATATAAATATGTACACTAAACTAAAAAAAAGTATTTGCAATTTAAAAAATTTCAAAAACTCCAAAATAAATGCTGATTTTTTTCACTTCGTAACATAAAGTAAAATAGGAGGTATTTCTTTCACATCGTATCAGTTGAGCAGTTGTGTGATATTTAAATTGAAAAATAGCGTAAAATTATTTTATTTTCTATAGAGGATATTTCTATCAGACAGTTGAGTTATTCAACTATTCCGATACTTTTATACCACTCTGTTTAATAATTATATTCTAGATATATATGACAAGGTGGAGAAGAGTCATAATAAACTGGGAAAAAGATGGCATCACTTTCACATTTGGTGACTTTAATGCTAAGACTGACCATGGTAGAAGAGCAGATTTAGTATGAAATTCTATTTGAAGGCAAGATAAACTGTTTTAATTCACTCGAGAACAGAATTTGGTGGTTATAGAAAACAGGAACTTAAGATGAAAAGCCCAATATGCGAAAATCTGTATAAAAAACTGCCAATGAATAAATTCTGTTATGCTAGTAGTTGATATTAAGAAAGGGACTTTTTTCTAAAGAAAATTTTTTTTGATATATATTTTCTAAATATTAATTATTTCGAGTTCCCAAGCATTATAAATCCGCGAAAAATTATTTGTGATATAAAAACAGGAGTTAAATGTCAATATTTTATCAGCTGAATTATTTTATCGAAGTTGTAGTTTGGAGGAAAATATTTTTGCGGCTTTAATATTAAATCTGAAGTTCCTAAAAATAAATCGAGCGATAAAAAGAGGGTAAGAAAATTAAATGGCTTTTACAAGAGGCAAACATATGCGGGAGTTCTCAAATACACAATAAAATGCAAGTGATATTGCGGGTAATATTACTTGCACCCTTGCACCCTCCTGTTCAGTTGGTGTCTTTAATGCCCATTATAAATCAACTATGATAATGTAATATGTCATCACGGGTTTGCGGAATAGGAAGGGGAGGTTTATGTAAATAACGGAAATTAAAATAAATAGTTATTTATTATATTAAGTACATAATAATTTTCAGGAATGTTATGTTCTGTCCTGAAATTAATCATTTGATGTTGAACAGTGAAATAATGTTTATAAAGGAAAGATCCTTTTTTAGATCATTAATAACGATTAATTTCTTATTATTTAGGAATAATATTATAACAGAAACTATAATTTGTTTTTATTTTGATTTTCAACATTTTAGAATTAACTTCTAAATTAAATTATCTATACTAAATAATATTTAATTGATTATACTTGGCTAATAACAGCTAATTTTCTGGAAGAAATTCTGTGTTTACAATTGGGTGAAAATGTACGAAATTTCCATAGTTTTTTGATCCCTAAAAATTAAGGTACATATTTTTGTGAGCAATTTTTGTTTCTAATATTATTTAAATCTCTTTGCTGCAATAAGTTAACTAAAAAATAGTTTTTCTACCATTATAGAACTACTAAAAATAAATTAAGATAAGTTAGCTTTTCAGGAAAATTCCACAATTTCAAGTTTGCTTTACCATTAACAGCAGTGGACGATAATAGGTCAGTCCCAGGCAGGAAATAAAAAGAAGGAAATTGGTTACATCACTCGTAAACTAACTCAACTACTAATCAGATTACTGGAATAAAAATAAAAGCGAGGGACATTTTAGTGTCACCGGCACTGTGGCTAGTACGTGAGTAAGCACAACTGTCAAATCTAGATATAATCTTTCTTCCCTCGTTCAAAATGGTATAACGAATAATCTAGAAATTAATTTTTATATATTATTATAAGCAATTTTTAGAGCAAAAGTTAAGTCCATGTTTCTATTAGATCAAAAGAAATTGGTAATTTTATGAAATAATTTACCCTAATTTATCAATTTATTCATTTCAGGGTGAATTTCGAAATATCCCGATATTTTTTCAAAATTACGTGATTTTAATTTCAATAATACAATACGACGTGAAATTTGTACAATAAATAAAAATAGTCATTTGTTGTAAATTTTGGGTCGCTGAATCTGGCCTCAGAATTGTTGCATCACATCAGATTTTTTAAATATTTTAATTTTAAAGTGAAAAAAATGCGATTTTGGTCTCAATTTGAGGTTATATGTCATCCCGACAATTTTTTCCTCAAAAAACCATACATAACATCTTAAAGTATAGGTCTGACCCTCTGAAATGCCGTTGATAATTTACAGATATATATAAATAATTGCTGAATAAAACAGATATATATATATATATATATATATATATATATATATATATATGCATATATATATATATATATATATATATATATATATATATATATATATATATATATATATATATATATATATATATATATATGCAAATTATAAGCATCTCATTATTAAATAAATAATACATCAGCATAAGGAACTTCAGTTATTGTAATTATGTTTAAAAGCGAACTGGTTGATGCCTATTCTGCATATTAATTGCAATCCCTGTTGGAAATGAGGCATAATGAATAAAGTACAATATTATACTATAGTAAATATATTGTACGCATGTTTTGTGAGTATTGAAAGCGATTTGATTTTGAGATTGTAATTTTTTATATTGGTTCAATTACCACATGACCAGTGACCAATGAGGTTTATAAAAATATACACATAACGATCTAAGATACTTTAAAAGTTTTATAAAAAAATTTAATCGACTTCTAAAAATGCGCTATAAGTGAAAAATAAGTATAAATTTTTATATGAAATTGAAATTTTTGAATTCAGAGCCCAAATAATATCTAACAAAATGTCATTTGCATAAATAGATTAAAAATACTTTATCTGTAATTAAATATATAGCTATTTTTCACTTTTTAGCGCATTTTTAGAAGTGGGTTATATTTTTTATTAATATTTTATTTTTCAATTTTCATTTTCAATTCATTATAATAACCATAAATTATTTGAACAAAGTACTAATCGAGATTATTATACCTCGCAATGACCCCAAGGTGGTTAAAAAGTATCCATTTTATCCAAATTTGTAAATCACCCTAAAATAAACAACTAAAAATTCTTTTATTCCCTCCAAATACCAGTTTCGAATGAAATTAAGTCAAACAAATATTTAGTCTGCCATCTTAAATCCGATATCTTAAATTTCAAATTAATTTTAGATTGGTAATATTGTCCCCCAAAACATTCCAATATCGATATTTAAAGAACTTGACAAGTAAATTTCTTTACCCAACATATTTTATTCTGCATATTGATTTCGTATTTGCCTCAAGAACCCCGCAAATTAAGACAAAATCTGAAAAATGTATAATTTTCAGTCCCTCATATTGTATCTGTTATATGCAGTTGTAAAAAATTAACTTCATATTCGTAATATACGACCTCAAAAACCTCTTAATGCGAAATATGAAAAATGTGAATTGAATTTCAAAAAAATAATTTTAATGTCTTAATCTAATCTAAATGTAAACTCTTCAAAACCTCCTGGTACCAATTATGGAAAAAATCCGGGAAGTTAAAATTGTTGCATCTGATATATGAGATTTTCCTAAAATAATTTTATATTCCCTATTTATATCCTGAAAAATGATCCAGTCCCATCTTTGAACAAAATCGAAAGATGTAAAATTTTCAGGACGCCATATTAGAGCGGACAGATTGAATTTTTTAAAAAATATTTTAAACTCGTAATTAACATGAAGAAAAATCCCCCAATACTGATTTTAGAGATAATCGAGTGATGTAAGATCTTTAATCTGCCATCTTGGATCCGCAATATTTAATTTTTCAAAAATAATTTCAGATTTGTAATGTGTGATCCCAAAAGCTTCCCCATATAAATTTTGAAAAAAAAATAAACAAAAATTTTTTTTCATCCACCATATTGGATCCGCCACATTGAATTTTTTAAAGATAATTTTAGATTCGTTTTGTGCGATCCCGAAAACTACCCTATACCAACTTTGGAGAAAATCGAAGAAAATTATTTTAGATCCGCCATTTTGAATTTTTTAAAAATATTTCAGATTCGTTGGGTACCACCCCGAAAATTCCTCCATACCAATTTTGGAGATAATCGGACAAAATTATTTTTTTTGGCCGCCATATTGTAAGAGCTATTTTGGATTTTACTGCACCAATTTCATCCAAAAAATATGGAACCACCGCAGCAACTTCCTGAACATAACGTAAAAAATTTCACTGAAATCGGTGCAGCCGTTCCGGAGTAATAGGTGTACATACATAAAAAAAATACATAGTCAACGAATTGAGAACCTCCTTATTTTAGAAGTCGGTTTAAAATAATCTAGGCTGTTGTAGGTCAATAAAATAAATTAAAACCCTGGTTCAAGATAAATTTTCGTCCCATCAAAAATTGAAAATAACAATGTTAGATTTTTAATCAAAATCTACCGACAAAGAAAGCAAGTGGGACTGTCAAACGTTTGGTACTAAACGAGTTATCAAAAATTATTTATGCAGAAGAATCCAGACAAAAGATATAAGGGTGATAAACCCCGCAATATCACTCATATGTGTCACCGCTCCAATATCGACATTTAATTTTCCACCCTCTTTTTTAACGCTCCATTTCATTGATGCGAATCTCTAAGATTGAATGTGTTAATATAAAAATATTCCCTTATATGGTTTAGGGCACCCTACAATTTCCGTTATAGTAATCAAGTATAATGGCAAGCAGAGATTTTGTATAGGGGAAATGAGGGTAGCCGTAGTCGGCAAGTAGCCTTGGTTATTACAAAAATAGTTGTTTTGACCTTCTTTGTGTCATACTAACACGTTCAATAAATTATACTTGATTGGTTGTCCTTTTAACAAAAAGTTACAAAAATTTGAGAATAAACGTAATAGGTCCATAAATATTTATTTCAAATCCGAAGAAGTGTATAATTTAGATACAAGAGCAACATATCGTAATGAAGTTGAAGTCATAAAAATTTCAAATTGCTTTAGATTAAAGAGGTTTTTATTTTTACGACCGCTTTATTAACATAATCTCTTCACTTTTGCGTTGTTTATTCAGTAAATATAGACTTTAATAAAAATTTATGGCAAATATCTTGTAGTATTTTTATATTCCCACATACTAATGCTACAGTTTTTTTTAAACAATGAGAAGAAATATTGTCTTTTTCTTTTGTAAGTATGAAGAGTTGCACAGTGGATTAAATTCGTTCCATCGCGAAAGCTTGAACGCTACTTTACTTTTCTTGATTGATAAACGAAATTCGAAATAACGGGAGTGATCGCAGTAAAAGATAACCACGACGTCGCGGGAGAGAGGTTGGTAATAATCAATAATTTGCCCCTTTTGACATCTCGATGGTACCTAAGAAAATAATGACAGCTAAGCAATTTACGGTGAAAAGAATCAAGTCTTAAAAGGTGCGACAAAAACTATGATTTTATAAAATTTTCGGTGTAAAAAATTACATTTTTGTAATTTTGAAAAAAATAATTACGCAATAGTAATTTTTAACCGACTTCTAAAAGAAGGAGGTACTCAATTCGTCGACTATGTAATTTTTTTTTATATATGCACCGATTTGAATCAAATTTCTTACGTTATGTTCAAGAAGCGGTGGTCCCATATTTTTTTAGATGAAATTGGTGCAGTAAAATCCAAGATGCCGCTTACAATATGGCCGCCAAAAAATTCTCCGATTTTTCCAAAATTGGTATGGAGGAATTTTCGGGGTTGTACCCAACTAATCTGAAATAATTTAAAAAAAATTCAAAATGGTGGATCCAATACGGCGGACAAAAAAATTTTATTTTGTCCAATTTTCTCCAAAATTGGTATGGGGGAGTTTTCGAGGTTGCACATAACGATTTCAAAACATTTTTAAAAAATTCAATATGGCGGATCCTATATGGCGGAGAAAAAAATCGATTTTGTCCGATTTTCTCCAAAATTGGTATGGGAGAGTTTTCGGGGCCACACATAACGAATCTGAAATTATTTTTTAAAAATTCAATATGACGGATCCAACATGGTGGACAAAAAAATCAATTTTGTCGGATTTTCACCAAAATTGGTACAGGAGAGTTTTCGGGGTCACACATGACAAATCTAAAATTATTTTTAAAAAATTCAAAATGGCGTATCAAATATGGTGGATAAAAAATTAATTTTGTCCGATTTTTTTCAAAATTGATATGATACCACATTACGAATTTTATATTATTTAAAAAATAAATAAATATATCGGATCTGAGATAGAGGATTAAAGATTCTACATCTCTCGATTTTGTCCAAAGTCAGTATTAAGGGATTTTTGTTAGTGTTAATTACGAAATTAAAATATTTTTGAAAAACTCAATCTGGCGGATTCTTTATGGTGTCCTAAAAATTTTATATTTGAGGGTGTAAATTATGAATTTAATAGTATTTGTTCTGGATTCAATATGGCGAACGCAATATAGCTGAATAAAAATTTTAAATTTTTCGATTTTGTTCAAATGTGGAATTGAATCGTTTTCCAGGATATAAATAGCGAATATAAAATTATTTTAAGAAAATCTAATATGTTAGATGCAATATGACCGTTTAGAAATTTTAAATTTCTGGATTTCATCTAAAATTTGTGCTAGGGGGCTTTGACGGGTTTAGATTTAGATTAGATTAAGAGGTTAAAATTTTTTTTTTTTGAAATTCAATATGGCGGATCCAATATGGTGGGTGGAAAATCTTACCTTATTCACATTTTTTCAGATTTGGTATTAGGGAGTTGGGAGATGGTGTATTATGAATATGAAGTTCATTTTTTACAACTATTAGGATGATAAGATACAATATAAGGGACCAAAAATTTAACATTTTCCGGTTTCATCTAAAATTGATATTTCGGGGTTCTTGGGGTGTATACAAACTCAATATGCAATATAAAATATATCGGGCTAAGAAATTTACGTCTCAAATTCTTGAATTATCTTTATTGGAAGGTTTTGAGGCCTATATTATCAATCTAAAATTAATTGTAAATTTAAGATAGTGGATTTACTATGACAGACTAAGTATTTGTTTGACACAATTTCATTGGTATTTGGAGAACGCTAAGAATGAAAGAATTTTTAGTTGTTCATTTTAGAGTGATTTACAATTATGGATAAAATGGGTACTTTTTTGTCACCTTGGAGTCATTGCGAGGTACACTAATCTCGATTAGCATTTAGTTCAAATAATTTATGAATATTATATTGAACTCGAAACTAAAAATCGAAAAATAAAACTTTTATAAAAAAATTGAACCGACTTCTAAAAGTGCACTAAAAAGTGAAAAATAACTAGAAATTTTTATACGAAATTGAAATTTTTGAAGTCGGCGCCGAATTATTTTTAAATGAAATAAATAACTACTAATATATACAAATTATAGTAAGAAAGCAATTACAAATAGAGTATTCTTAATCTGTTTATGCGAATCACATTTTGTCAGGTACTAGTTTGGCGCCGACTTCAAAAATTTCTATTTCATATAAAAATTTTTAGTTATTTATCATTTTTTAGCGCACTTTTGGAAGTCGGTTCAATTTTTTTATAAAAATTTTATTAAACTGTAGAAATACGAATAAAGGAATAAATTTCCTGCAACCCAAAATACTTAAAATTCCAGTCTAATAGTCGTGGACAAAAGAAACGAGATCTATCTGAATAAAAATAAAGATGACAGTAAATTCAATATCGATAAGAAAATATCTTCGCACAGTGCAGTAAAATACCGGAATAATGGTCAAACTTGAAAAATAAAATTAATTAAATCTGTAATTTATGAATTGCTTTTCTTCAAAGAATCCATGGAAAATACTTACGGAAAATGATATTGTGTTACCCATAACGACATTATTTACAAAAATAAAGTCAAATTAACTAAAGTGAACTTAAGCAGACATTTGAAGCGTGATTCCCTATCAAAAAGCTATCAACAATTGTGGTTGCCAGCATTTAATTGATTTACTCTCGCACTATATGATCTTGAAAGTTAGAAGAAGAATGCGTGCATTTCAATGTGTGATAGACAAAGACACAGTATGAGACATGACACATTTGGTGTATTTTAAAAAATAAACATTCCAGAAAATTCGCAGTATTAACTGAAGTGACTGATACTTTTAATGATGGAAAAAATTTATAGTATGCAGGAATTTGTCTTTTATATATGGCGTTAAAAAATTTAAGAGTGTAAATACCGCCAGCTATCAAATAATAAATAAAAAAATGTATACAATGGCAAAAACCAATGGGATATTTTTTTAAAACAGTATATATTTTCTGCCCGAAACTTATTCCATCGTGCTGGAAGTCATTGAAGCAGAAAATTGTAGGGAACAATTATTGTCAATTCGATGTGACTAAATGCAATAGACCCGTCTTTCTCAAATTGAATCCAGAAGCTTGCGGTTGGAAGTTAATTGATTTCACGTTAAAACTAATGTGACTCAGTGGTAAACTAACGCTAATAAAAACCGAGAACATTATATATATATATATATATATATATATATATATATATATATATATATATATATATATATATATATATATATAGTGTAACCAGTAAAGTCTTCATCATATGGGATTTTTTTTTATTAATAGCTTTATTCTAAATTTGATTTTGACATCAATTTCTGCTTCGATCGAGATGAAAATTAACCAAAAAAATAGTATTCACGTGATTAGCATTACCTGTCAAATGTTAATTTTTTTCTAAAAAAAAATTCCAAAGTATATACCTTAAATATCGAAAAAAGTTATTAGAAAAAGTTTTTCTGAAATCAATTTTTAGCTGTATAAGGTAAATTACATTTTTTTGTCCATTTTTGTAAATTGCACCACTGTTGCAAAATAAGACTCAACGCAACCGACATAAAACTTCTTAGTTTTGGCAATGCTTTATCCCAAATATATATTTTGATAAAAGTAGCGCAATACTAAATGTGTGTTTCTCTACAAAATCCAATTAGGGCTCTTAAAATCTGGTCACATATGATGCAAACTTTATTTGTTTTTGACTTTATATCAGGTAACGTCATAAAATAACTATTTCTGAAAACTCAGTTTGTGTCTAAAAGTAATACACAATATAATTAAGACAAGCAGGTACACAGTGTCCTCAGTAAAGTCTGCATTATATGCCTCTTGGAAATATTTAGGGACAAAGTAATTGGGCGTATTATGGAGCAATACTGGCCGGTTAGGTCTCCGGATTTAACCCCACTTGATTTTTTCACTGAAACGTCAGCTTCCTTACAGACCTGAGAGGGACTCAGCACATACACGGGATGTCGATAGCGACAGCGCTGTTTCGTCCTAATATGGGACTTGTCAGGCCACCGCATTCGGTACAAAACATCATCTCGCCTTTGCATCGTATAAAGCTGAGTTTAAAATCAAAAAACAGCAAACAACATGACAAAGGCGACATCTCGATGGTCCACTTGATAACACAAGAATCACACAGATTAACAAAGTTTGTAAATAACCGCCATATGTTTGCTGTTTTTTGATTTTAAACTCATCTTTATAGGATGCAAAGGTGAGATGATGTTTTGTACCCAATGCGGTGGCCTGACGAGTCCCATATTAGGATGAAACAGCGCTGTCGCCATCTGTCGGACCCGGAGTTTTTCCATATTTTGGAGTGCTCCGCACTTTTTAACACGAGAATCATGTAGATTGACAAATTTTCACGTCCGCTTCGCCAATATTTGATTCTATTTTATTTTAAATTACACGGACGAAAGAAACTTATCTATTTATATATATATATATATATATATATATATATATATATATAAATATATATATATATATATATATATATATATATATATTTATCTATTTATATATATATATATATATATATATATATATATATATATATATATATATATATATAATTTTCTTTTTCTTTTTTTGGGTTTGAAATCAAAAACAATTTGACGTTTCGCCCTTAATTTAAGGCATCTTCAAAAAAAATTTTTTTTTATTTATTAATCTTCCTAAAAATATCTTTTTTATATAATTAAAAACATTCATTCACAAACATATTTACCATTTTAAAAAACAAACAAAATTGTAAATATGTTTGTGAATGAATATTTATAATTATATAAAAAATATATTTTTAAGAAGAATAATAAATAAAAAAAAAATTGAAAATGCCTTAAATAAAGAACGAAACGTTTTTGATTTTTTGTTAAATAAAGAACCACAACCCACGAAAAGACAAAATAAAAAGAAAATGATATAATCTATGGTTCAAGAATCTGTAATATACATATATATATATATATATATATATATATATATATATATATATATATATATATATATATATATATATATATATATATATGTGCTGGTGTTTTTCTGTTTTTCTGTCCATTCATCAGTAAAAAAATCATCACTACGTTTCGCCAACTTATCAGCTGGCATTTTCAAGTGATGCTTTCTCGACGACTGCTCGGCCATATTTCTTTGACGATATGGAATTTTAACTATATTAAGTTTCACCTTTCTACTCTCTGATAAACATCAGCGGTAACTCGAAAATACGGACGCAATTCCTAACTTTCTTGAATTCACATAAAATCAGAAATAATGATTATGTGCAAACGAAGCAGTTCCCTTTTTTACATTTACAATTAGTGGTTTTCAAGATTAGCTGATACAACCAAACAATATAACAGATTACTTTATTATTATAGTTGAGAAGTAAGTTAAAATATTAAAAAAAAGTTTCTTTTTAGCGTAAAGATACAGTTTCTTTGAAAAGTCTGAAAATAGTCAATTTAAATAATTAAGTTTTGTGTTTGTTCTTGTACTTTTATAAATCATATTTATTAATATCACAAATAGTATCAAAACATTTTCTTATGCTAAATTTCTCACACAAATTCATCTCCCCCAATTCAAAGATTTAGGGTGGTAAACTTAAAGTTTCCTGATTGTTTCTCGAATGTGTACCCTAAGGCTTATCTATGTCCCCAAGTTTTTTTTCTTCAATTCAAAAAGAACGGCTTATTTTCGGTTAATATTTGAGGCAGAAGCATTAATTTTCTATTTCTTAATTGTTTAGTTGGAAGAATCAATACAAGTGCTTCTCAATAAATGTTTAAGCCAAGGAAGGATTACGGATATGTGGCAAAATGCAGAAGTCGTTTTACTATTCAAAAAAGGTGATAATACCAATATAGAGAACTACCGTCCTATAAGCCTTTTGTCGCACCTATATAAATTTCTGACTAAAATTCTCACCAACCGACTAACAAACAAGTTCGATGCCTATCAACCAGTGGAACAAGCAGGTTTTCGAAAAGGGTTTGGCACCCTGGACCACTTGCAAACAGTAAGAACATTAATAGAAAAAACAACCGAATACAATTTGCCCCTCCACTTGGCATTCGTAGACTATCACAAGGCATTTGATTCTATTGAAACATGGGCTTTCTTGAATGCAATGGACGACGCTAGAATCGACTCCCGATACTCGAATCTCTTAAAATACATTTATGAAAATGCCACATTTCACGTAAAGATCAACGACGACTTAGTCACCGATAGAATCAAGATCAATAGAGGAGTGCGTCAGGAAGACACTATATCTCCAAAATTATTTACTCTAGCCCTAGAGAACATTTTTAAAACACTACCGTGGGAGACTAAAGGCATCAACATTGACGGGATATATTTAAACCATCTACGTTTTGCTGATGATATTGTCCTAATTAGCAGTGATATTCGTGAATTGACAGAGATGTTAGAACAACTAAACAGAACATCAAAAAAATTTGGTTTAAAAATGAACCTCTCCAAAACCAAAGTAATTACTAACACTGAAGGAAACATCAATATGGATGGCACAATCCTGGAAAATGTGGAAGAATACACATATTTGGGGCACATCATCAAAATAGGAAAGGATAATCGAACAGCTGAGATCAGACGCAGAACAAAACTAACTTGGACAGCTTTTGGTAGGTTGGACTACATACTCCGAAACAGTGCCATACCAATGAACCTTAAAAGAAAAGTCTTCGATACTTGTGTATTGCCGGTGGCAACCTATGGCCTCGAAACCATGTCGGTGACAAGGAAAATTGCGGAACAGCTTAGAGTGATGCAGAGAGCAATGGAACGAGCTATGCTTGGAATCAGCTTAAGGGATAAAATCAAAAACGAGAAAATTCGTAGAAGAACCAAAGTCACAGATATAATAAGGCGTGTCGCAGAACTTAAATGGCAGTGGGTGGGACATGTAGCTAGGCAGACTCAGGACAGATGGACGGCAAGACTAACGCATTGGCGACCAAGACAAACAAAGGGTAGTGTCGGCAGGCCGCAGAAAAGATGGCTAGATGACATCAAAGGGCAAGCGGGAGCAAGATGGTTTCAAATAGCACAGGACAGAACAGTATGGAAACAGATGAAAGGGGCCTACGTTCAGGAGTGGACAGGAAGTGGCTGAGGAAGAATTGTTTAGTTTCATAAATTTTAATTTAATTCAAAATGGCGGAGATCAGATAGATGTTAAGCGTTTCTTTTCAATTAAAAAAGCTTGTTTCTTATTAATGAAAAAGAAACGTGGTATAAATTTTTCTACCTATAACAGCCGTTATTATATCTCAATTAGAACTTGCTATTTAACAGAATATACAGAATATTCTGAATAGGGTATACAATAGGTGAAACAGGCTATAAGTTCTCCCCCTAATTCACCAACATGGTCTAACTGTAAAGCGGGTCTAAGTGGATAGTAGAAGGTTTAAATTGTTAAGTACAAACACGTTTTGAATATTAAAATACAAGAATTAAAAATCGTTTATATACAGTGCGACCAGTAAAGTCCGCATCATATGGGATTTTTTTTATTAATAGCTAATCACGCGATTAGCATTATCTTTCAAATTTTAATTTTTTTTGCCAAAAAAAAAATTCAAAAGTGAGGTTATATCTCAAAATATCGAAAAAAGTTATTAGAAAAAGTTTTGCTAAATCCAATTTTTAGCTCGTATGCAAAATTTCAGCTGTATAAGATAATTTAGATTTTTTGCCTATTTCTTTGGACATTGCACCACTGTTCCAAAATAAGACTCAACGCAACCTACATAAAAGTTCTTAGTTTTGACAACACTTCATCTGAGACATATTTTGTTCAAAGTACCGCAATATTAAATGTGTGTTTTTCTACCAAATCCAAATAGGGCCATTAAAATTTGGTCATAGGTGATGGAAAGTTTATTTGTTTTGGACCCTGTATAGGGTAACTTCAAAAAATAACTATTTTTAAAAACGTAGTTTGGGTCTTTACCATTAAGAGAAGAGTTTAATTGAAAAGACAAATCTTTCAATAAAAGAATCATATTTGAATTTTGTAGAAAAATTCACATTTAATATGGTGCTATTTTAAACAATATATGTCTGGGCTGAAGCATTGTCAAAACTAAGAAGTGTTATGTAAGTTGCGTTGAGTCTTAGTTTGTAACAGTGGTTCAATTTACAAAAATGGGCAAAAATCTAAATCATCTTATACAGCTAAAATTTTGCATATGGGCTAAAAATTGCATTTAGAAAAGCTTTTTCTAATAACGTTTTTCGATATTTTGAAATATAACCCCACTTTTGAATTAAAAAGAAATAAATAAAATTTGACAGATAAAGCTAATCGCGTGACTACTATTTTTTTTTGATTAATTTTCATCTCGATTGAAGCGGAAATTGATGCCAAAGTCAAATTTCTAATAAAGCTAATAATAAAAAAAGTCCCATCCCAAACAGCACTAATACGTCTTGAAGACGTCCATAAAACGTTTGATCTCAACATTCAGGACGTCTTATGGATGTCCATAAAAGACGAACGACGTCTATAAGACGTTGTATAGACGTCTTATGTTACAAAAGGTAACGTCTTTAAGACATTTGCTTACAACGTCTTATGGACGTCCCTTCCCAACATTAAAACAACATATTCCACCATTAAAATTATGTACATTAAAAAGGGTTCCTTTAATTTTTTTGTTTGACTTTTACAAAGTCAAACCGTAATCATTCAAAAGTCCAAGAAATAACTTTTATTAAGAAAAAATCAAGAGCAAAATATACACTACCATTTTAAATAACTACAAGTTCCGCATGAATAATTTGCTTTAAAAAATATGTTCAACATAATCTCTTTATACAAAGAAATACATAACTTAAGCATAATGTAAACTTTTTCTAATTTGAAATTTAAGAAGTGAGGTAGAAGCGCAAATATTTTCGGAACTACTACTGTTCGAACGATAAGTGAACCTATCAAATTTAAGCCTTAATTTATCCCTTCGATATAATAACTCTAAAAGATAGACTATCAACAAAACAAAAGTTTATTAAAATAAAAAGTACACAAATCTTTAAATAGTTTTAAAAACAAGAATTTTTATTTAGTCGAATAACAAATCTGGTCTGATGCCCTTTTCAGCCATCTTTGGATTGAAGTTTCCTCATTCTTCCTACTTTTTGCCAGTCCTGTTGTCTCTGTAGATCCTAATAACAAACTGATTTTAATTTTATAGGGTAAAATTTATCATTTGTGGGAGTAAATTTTTTGATATTTTTGCGAATTTTTATAATTGTCCTCTACTATAGAATTGCGACTTATGCTATTTCAAGGTTAATATGTATAATGAAAGACAGAACTTACTCATAATAGGTCTCACCAAGTTGGAATCGTAGAACTTTCTCTTTCCTTTTCGTACTAATCAACTGTACATGGTAATTTTACAAGCTCACTTTACAAAGTCATAAATGCCCCCTACTCCCAGTTTTGAAATTTCTTAAACTTTAAACAAAATTACTTCTTGTAATTGTTCTTTAAATATAAACCAATCATCAGGAACAAAATAAATCTTTCAGGTTTCATTAGTGGAGCACTCCATAAGCAAACATTTCGCCTTCCATTTCATTAGTAATATTTCTTGTAATATTTAGGACCGGGTCTGGATGAGCTATGCAAGCCTTTTTCGCACAGATAATATTTTTGAAGAATTCATTTCATACTTCTAATAACATAGAGTTACTACAAAAATATAAGCGGTAAAGCATTCGGGAATTTCCTGTAACACAACCTATAAATAACGTTACTGTTTTTCCTTAGTACATTTGATTCTCGATCTTACCTTAAGTATTACATAAACACGAATAAAAAAGATTTTCAGAGGCACATGGATAAATCAACTATTTTAATAAAATTTTCTCAAAAGCTAAATTTTCACAGTCGGCACCCCAACAACATTAAAAATGAATAACGACATGACGAAACACAAATACAAAACTGAAAAATGACAGTTGACAGAAACAAAAGGCGAGTTTTTTAAAGTTATAGTTTTGCTGGCATTATATTTATGTGTGTCATTGTTATCGGTACATCAAACAGTCTGTGACAAAAAGCACCAAAGTATTGATAAAAAAGATCACGCAAAAGTTCCATTAACCAAGGTCGTAGTGAGGCTACTAAAAATTTGTCGTTCAATCAAAAATTTTAATCTCAACTTGTATTCAGCTGAGCTCTGTGCTGCGTTGCAAACTTATTACCCAACTGCGACAAAATCCATAGGGAAGGAAATGCTTTTTAGTTTTTATCAACTAAATTATACACAACTGTATTTATTTTCATATAAAATGTAGTATGTAGACGTTGTATATAGACGTCTTATGGACGTCTTTAAAACAACGTCTATAAGACGCCTTATTTATGTCTTAAGACGTTCAGACATAATCTGGATATAAAAATGACGTCTATAAGACGCCTAGTGCTGTTTGGGATATAATGAAGATTTTACTGGTCACACTGTATATTACCGGAACGTCAAAAATTTAAAATTTTGTTTATTTTCAGGAGATAAATATTAATTTTACCGATTCGAAAATTTTATCTCGTTTTTTATCCTTAATTTTTCTAAATAGGTTTTCATGTCTTGCCATATTTGATACAAATTATAATAGTATCATAATCAAAATAAAACTAACTAACTAGAAGATCTAATTTCCATGGCAACTAGATCGAATTTAAGTCCTTAACCTTTTTTGTAAATCCGATTGCAATTGTTTTGAAAATAAGTCATCCTTAATCAACGTCTTTGCCTCATTTAAATATAAGATCTGTATAGACAAAAATACGCTATATCTTAAAGACAGATCAAAAATTAATAAAATGTAAAAATGGTTAAGAATAAACAAGCCTTTGTTTTTGAGATAAATGGCAAATTAACAAAACATGTCAATTTCTTTATTATAATAATTTTTTAGTTTATTTGTCCTCTTGTAAACCCATCCTGGGACATACTGTATAGCTAAGACATTAATGAACATAAATATGTTGTCCATTTTTAATTTATTTCCCATTAGCGCGGAACTGTTAGATCTCATAAAATTATTATTTTACACTACGCGTGTACAGGGTGAGTCAACGATTGGATGAAGTAGGTTTGTGCCTTTTCGGTGAAATTAACAAAGAAACTATATTTATTGTTTGATACAGTTTATTTTTACGCAGATTTTAAAAATATTTAGGACTCTACAGGGTGAGCCAAAAAACTAGGACAGCATAAAGTTGTCTTTTTTTAAATAGAACACCCTATATACGAATCATATTTTCGATTTAGCTTATAATTTTAAATCTTTTTTATTAAGGGTTTACTATAACAAAACTTTATAGTTTCTGAGATAATTAAGTTTAAAGAAAAAAAGTCACATTTTCAAGCATCAATTCAATCCTAAATAACGTTTTTAATTTTGTGACAAATAAATTCAAATTTGGAATTTAGCAAGGCCAAGGACAAGTTAACATAATTTTTACCTAATATTTGCAATAAAAGCTACAGGGGTGTTGAACACATCGGCTCAAATTTGAACAAGTTTAAATGAATAAATATCTTTTTTTTTTAAATGGTACACCCTGTATATTTTCATGTTATTTAATAGAGTAATAAAAACCCTAAAAGTTTTGTTCAATATATCCTATACCTATTTATAATAGTTTTTGAGATATTTCAGTTTTTCTTATTTTCCATACTTTTTTACAGAAATAGTCTTCATTATCATAGTAGCCAAGGCAAAAACAATGTAAAAGAACATTTTTCTGTGTGTCAAATTTATAACCGCAATCGCTTCTTTTGGTTTTTATGTAGTGTAGTTTGTTTTTTTTTTGCATTCATCTTATATTGTAAAATGAATTTTCCAAAGAATGAGTTAATATATATGATTTATACAATAGGAGAGGCTCAAAAAAATTGCCTTCTTGCTCAAAGAATTTACAAAATGAAGTATCCTGATCGACGCCAGCCTAATACCCATACTTTTCAAAACTTAATGCAAAAATTTGATTCTTCTAGTACTGTTGATTATCCAAAACGTAAAGTGGTCAACAAACCAGTAACTAATGAAGAAAAAGAACTACAAGTATTGTTAAATGTTCAGGAAAATCCTTATATTGGTAGCCGTCAGTTAGCATCATTATGTGAAACATCACAATCCACCGCTAATCGTACTACCAAGAAATATAGGTATCATCCATATCACATGGAATTACACCAAGAATTGCATGGACAGGATTTTGAAAGTCGTGTAAACTTTTGTCATACAATAAATGCGGAGATTCAATTAAATCCAAATTTATTATGCAAGGTAATGTTTAGTGATGAAGCTACTTTTAGAAGTAACGGTGCCGTAAATAGACGCAACATGCATTATTATGCCACAGAAAACCCATTTTGGATTAGAGAGGTGCAACATCAAAACCACTGGTCATTAAATGTTTGGTGTGGTATTCATCATAATCGAATGATTGGACTCCACTTTTTTAATGAACCACTAAATGGCCATAGTTACCTGAACTTTCTACAAGAAGAACTACCCCAACTGCTTCAAGGTCTCGATAGGGATGAGCTCGACAGTATGTGGTTCCAGCACGATGGTGCGCCTCCGCATTACCATCGTGAAGTTCGTGCGTTTTTGGACCAACGATATCCGCAAAAATGGATTGGACGTGGGGGTTTCATTGAGTGGCCACCAAGGTCTTGCGACATCACCCCATTAGATTTCTTCCTATGGGGTTATATTAAAAATAAGGTGTATGTTAATCCACCAACAACAGTGGAAGATATGCGAAACAGGATTAGGGATACCTGTAGAACAATAACGCCACTAATTTTGTCCAGGGTCCGAGAAAATCTGCAAAAAAGACTAAATTTGTGCATTGCACAAGAGGGTCGTTTATTCGAACACTTATTAAAAAGAAATAATTAATCTCAGTATTTAATAGGTAATTTTTTTGTTTCAATTTAGTATAAAAGTAAATATGTATTTGCCTTGTCGTTATTGTGGTGTTAATTTTTTCACATTATGTTTAATTAAACTATTGCCATTGTAATATAACGAATAATGTATTTCATCATATTTAACCACATTCTGTTTGTTTCTGTAGTTTCTTTTATTATTTTACATGGCTACTATGATAATGAAGACTATTTCTGTAAAAAAGTATGGAAAATAAGAAAAACTGAAATATCTCAAAAACTATTATAAATAGGTATAGAATATATTGAACAAAACTTTTAGGGTTTTTATTACTCTATTAAATAACATGAAAATATACAGGGTGTACCATTTAAAAAAAAAAGATATTTATTCATTTAAACTTGTTCAAATTTGAGCCGATGTGTTCAACACCCTGTAGCTTTTATTGCAAATATTAGGTAAAAATTATGTTAACTTGTCCTTGGCCTTGCTAAATTCCAAATTTGAATTTATTTGTCACAAAATTGAAAACGTTATTTAGGATTGAATTGATGCTTGAAAATGTGACTTTTTTTCTTTAAACTTAATTATCTCAGAAACTATAAAGTTTTGTTATAGTAAACCCTAATAAAAAAGATTTAAAATTATAAGCTAAATCGAAAATACGATTCGTATATAGGGTGTTCTATTTAAAAAAATACAACTTTATGCTGTACTAGTTTTTTGGCTCACCCTGTAGAGTCCTAAATATTTTTAAAATCTGCGTAAAAATAAACTGTATCAAACAATAAATATAGTTTCTTTGTCAATTTCACCGAAAAGGCACAAACCTACTTCATCCAATTGTTGACTCACCCTGTACATACCACATCACATCCCATATTTTATTTTCCAGGTCAGCTGTTTCCGAGTGGACACACACACACAACTACCCTAACTATTCTCAGTTACGTTATCGCAAAGAATAATCGCAGTCGTGACTCAGCCGAGCACCTGACTTGATATCTGCATATACGTGATGTCAAAACTGCAAAGATAAGGACTGGTATATGTGTCAGATCAACATTTGCCTTATGAAATGCTGGGTTGGATGTTTAAATGTTGTTGGGAAAATTTTATTAAAGTTATACGTATGTATTACGATAATAAACTGATTTTAAAGGAATAATTATAAATTAATGTAAACAAAACATATTTTTCTAGTAAAATTTGGTATAGATTGATATTCTAATCGAATAACATTGAAAAACAGCTAAAATGTATTAAGTTTTGATACACTGAATACGCTAATGAGAGGTAAATTTAATTTTTAACCACTTCTAAAGGAAGGAGGTTCTCAATTCGTCGACTACGTATGTTTTTTTTATGTATGTACACCGATTACTCCGGAACGGCGGTACCGATTTGAATAAAAATTTTTGCGTTGTGTTCAGGAAGTTGCTGCGGTGGTCCCATATTTTTGTGGACGAAATTGGTGAAGTAATATCCAAGATGGCACTAAAAATATGGCGGCCAAAAAAAATTAATTTCAAAAAATTCAATATGGCGGATCCCATATGGCGGCCAAAAAAATTTAATTTTGTCTGATTTTCTCCTAAATTGGTGTGGGAAAGTTTCTGAGGTTGCACATAATTAATTCAAAATATTTTTAAAAAATTCAATATGTCGGATCCAATATGGCGGACGAAAAAATCAATTTTGTCCGATTTTCTTCAAAATTGATATGGGGGAGTTTTTGGGATCGCACGTTACGAATCTGAAATTATTAAAAAAAAAATTAAATATGGCGGATTTAAGATGGCAGATTAAAGATTTTACATCTCCCGATTTTGTCTAAAATCAGTATTGGGATATTTTTGTTAGTGTTAATTATGAATTTAAAATAATTTTTGAAAAACTCAATCTGGCAGATTCAATATGGTGTCTTAAAAATTTTACATTTTTCGATTTTCTCCCAAACTGATATAGGGGGTCCTTCTTCTTCTTCTTCTTATTCTTAGTATAGGACTTTGTCCTGTATTGACTGTCAATGCATCTCGTTTATTCTTGTTCCTGTGATACCGATGTCCAGCTCCCTTTCCATCTTTTAGGCGGTCGACCAGGAAGCCTTGAGGAGTTTGGTATTCCTTCTTTTGCAATTTTTGCCACTCGGTCGTCGGTCATCCTGTCGACATGATCCCTCCATGCTCTCCTTCTTTCTCTGCCCCATCTTACGACGTCCTGTATTTCACATCTTTTTCTGATTTCATCGTTTCTTAGTCTGTCGCGTAATGTATGACCCGTGATACTTCTTAGCGTTCTCATCTCAGTTGTCCGGAGTAGTCTTTTGGTTGCTGATGTGTCTGCTCTTGTTTCGATGGCATAAGTCATTATGGGTCGTATGCAGGTCTTATATATTCTGATCTTACTTTGTGTCGTCATATGTTTATTTCTCCATATAATATCACGTAGGTATCCTGACATTACGGCAGCTTTGGTTGTTTGTTCTTGAACTTCTGCTTTTAAGTTTCTATTGCTGGTGATGTTTGCTCCCAGGTATTTAAATGACACGACCTGTTCGATACTTTGATTGTGTACAGCGAATTAACATCTTCTTGGTTCTTTACTGATCGTGAGAGATTGGGTTTTTCCTATGGAGATTGTCATGCTAAACTTTTCAGCGGTCTTTTCTAACTTGTACAGGAGCCGTTGGAGGTTGTCTTCGTCTTCCGATATCAGTACTGCATCATCGGCATAGCAAATTATCTTTAGTTCTTCTTTTCCCATTCTATATCCTCTACCGGCCTCTTTCACCTCTCTGATAATTTCGTCCATAATAACATTAAATAGAATTGGACTGAGGCTGTCTTCCTGCCTTATGCCGGTAGATATTGGAATTTGGTTCGATGTCTTGTTGCCTACTTTAATTTTCGTTGTATTTCTGCTGTTTAAGTCTTTAATTACTTCCAGAATGTTATGACATATGTTTCTGTCTTTAAGTAGTTCGAGAACGTCATGAAGTCTGATCTTGTCGAAGGCTTTTGTTAATTACTTCCAGAATGTTATGACATATGTTTCTGTCTTTAAGTAGTTCGAGAACGTCATGAAGTCTGATCTTGTCGAAGGCTTTTGTGAGGTCGACAAAACACATATATGCTTTTAAGTCTTTAATTACTTCCAGAATGTTATGACATATGTTTCTGTCCTTAAGTAGTTCGAGAACGTCATGAAGTTTGATCTTGTCGAAGGCTTTTGTGAGGTCGACAAAACACATATATGCCTCTTTGTTGTATTCGATGGCCTTCTCTGTAATTTGGCGAATTATAAATATGGCGTCAGTTGTTGACCTGTTTTGTCTGAAGCCTTGCTGCTCTTCACTGATTCCGCTAGGGGGTCGGTGAGGGTGTAAATTATGAATTTAAAAGTATTTTTTCAGGATTCAATATGGCAAAGATTTTGTTCAAAGGTGGGACTGAATCGTTTTTGAGGATGGAAATAGTGAATATAAGTCCGGATTTCATCCAAAATTGGTACTAGGAGGCTTCGAAAGGTATAGATTTAGATTAGATTAAGACTTAAAATATTTTTTTTTTCAAATTCAATATAGCGGATGCAATATAGTGGGTTGAAAATTTTACCTTATTCGCATTTTTTCAGATTTCGTATTGGAGGGTTTTCGGGGTCATGTATTACGAATATGAAGTTAATTTTTTATAACTATTAGGTTGATAAGATACAATATGAGGGACAGAAAATTTTACATATTCCGATTTTGTCTAAAATTGACATTGTGGGTTCTTGAGGCATATACAAACTCAATATGCAGTATACAATATATCGAACTGAGAAATTTACATCTCAGGTTCGTTGGATATTGAAAATTGATTTTGTGGGGTTCTTGAGGCGTATATAAACTCAATATGCCGTATAAAATATATCGAGCTAAGAAATTTGCATCACGGCTTCTTTAAAAATCGATATTGGAAGGTTTTGAGATCAACATTACCAGTTTAAAATTAATTTGAAATTTAAGATAGTGGCTTTACTATGACCGACTAAATATTTGTTTGACCCAATTTTACTGGTATTTGGAAAACTCTAAGAACCAAAGAATTTTTAGTGATTTATTTTAGGGTGATTAACAACTTTGGATAAAATGGGTACTTTTTTGCCTCCTTGGAGTCATTGCGAAGTACACTAATCTCAATTAGTAATTAGTTCAAATAATATATGGATATCATAATGAATTCTAAAACTAAAAATAGAAAAATATAATTTTTATAAAAAAATTGAACCGACTTCTAAAAGTGCGCTAAAAAGTGAAAAATAAATATAAATTTTTATATCAGATTAAACTTTTTGAAATTGGCGCCAAATTATTTGTAAATGAAAAAAATAACTACTAATATATACAAATTATGGTAAGAAAGCAATTACAAATAAAGTATTTTTAATCTGTTTCTGCATATCACATTTTGTTAGGTATTAGTTTGGCGCCGACTTCAAAAATTTCAATTAAATATAAAAATTTATAGTCATTTTTCACTTTTTAGTGCACTTTTAGAAGTCGGTTCAATTTTTTTATAAAAAATTTATTTTTGGTTAAATTTATGGTGCCTTTAATATTATAAAATACCGGTTAAAATAGTTACAAGACCTTTGCCAGAGTTTGTGATGACTGTAATTATCCATAGATAATTTTTTGGTTTGCGGAGAACTTTTTTTATACAAAAATTTTATTGAAGGTGGAAGTAAAATTACAAATTATAAATAAAATCATAAATTATAAATTTGTTTCATCTTGGGAAAATCGTAATTTTTTGATTCCTTTAAATAATAACATATTATTTTTCAGTAATCTCATATTAGGAGATGAGATTTAATTAGTACCTAGCAGGAAAGTCATTTTATTGGAAACCAAAAAAATACAATTCGCTTTATCCTTATTATAATGGAAAATAAATATATACTTTTCATAAATTATTTTAAAATATAATTTGAAACACAATACATTTTTATCTCTTTTGAAATAAAAGTAATAAAAACAAAAAAAATTACAAACATCTTTAACATCTTTCGCTCAGGGACGTAATTGTCTTTATACAAAATCATAAACAAAAACAAAATGTAATTTTAACGGGAAAATATTTGGGTCACGCAATTCTCGAATTTTGCGCAGAGAATAAACGTTTGCCATTATTAAAAGTGATTTATTTTGCTACAATTTAAGATTTTTCATAGTAACAGATGAGATAAATAAAAAATTAATAACAGCATCAGATTCTAGAAATTTCCTAATTAATATCATTAAATTAGTAAGAATGAATATTATGGGTGTACACAACATGAAATAATATTCATGTAAAATCGAACATCAAGCGAAAACGATCACATGAAAACTGAACAGTGGCATTCAGGTCTCAAAACTTTGCCCGATTTTCTCCAAAATTTGTATGGGGAATTTTCCGGGCTGTACACAACGAATTTGAAATTATTTTTAAAAAATTTAATATGGCGGATCCAATATGGCAGACAAAAAAAATTAATTTTGTCCGATTTTCTCCAAAATTGGTGTGGGGGAGTTTTTAGCGTCGCACATAACGAAACCAAAATATCTTTTCAAAAATTCAATATGGCGGATCCAATATGGCGGACGAAAAATCAATTTTGTCCGATTTTCTCCAAAATTGGTATGGGGGAGTTTTCGGGGTCACACATAACAAATCTGAAATTATTTTTAAAAAATTCAATATGGCGAACGGAAAAATTAATTTTGTCCGATTTTCTCCATAATTGGGTGCACATAACGAATCTGAAATTATTTTTAAAAGTCCCAATATAGCGTATCTAATATGGCGGATAAAAAATTAATTTTGTCCGATTTCTTTCCAAAATGATATGAGGAAGTTTTTAGAATCGCACATTACGAATCTGGAGTTATTTTTAAAAAAATTAAATATGGAGGATCCAAGATGGCGGATTAAAGATTCTACATCTCGATTTTGTCTAAATTCAGTATTGGATGATTTTTGTTAATGTTAATTAAAAATTTGAAATATTTTTTCAAAAACTCAATCTGACGGATTCAGTATGGTGTCATAAAAATTTTACATTTTTCGATTTCCTTTAAAACTCATATAAGGGGTTCTTGAGGGTATAAATTATGAATTTAAAAGTATTTTTCCTGGATTTCTTATGGCGAATACAATACAGCGGACTAAAAATTTTACATTTTTCGACTTTGTTTAAAGATGGGACTGAATCGTTTTTGAAGATGTAAATTGCAAATATAAAATTATTTTCAGAAAATTTAATGCCAGATGCAATACGAGGGTCTAAAAATTTTAGATTTCCGGATTTCATCCAAAATTGGTTCTAGGGGGCTTTGAAGGGTTTAGACTTAGATTAGATTAAGACGTTAAATTTATTTTTTTTGAAATTAAATATGGCAGATCCAATATGGTAGATTGACAATTTTACCTTTTTCACATTTTTTTGGATTTGGCATGAGGGGATTTTGGGGGTCGTGTATTACGAACATGAAGTAAATTTTAGAACTATTAGGTTGATAATATACAATATAAGGGACTGAAAATTTTACATTTTCCGATTTTGTTTTAAACTAATATTGCGATTCTTGGGGCTTATAAACACTCAATATACATTATACAATATATCGGGCTAAGAAAATTACGTCTCGAGTTCTTTAAATATCGATATTGGAAGGTCTTGGTGCTTATATCACCTATCTAAAATTTTACTGGTATTTGGAGAACTCCAAGAGTCACCAAAGAATTTTTAGTGGTTTCTTTTTGGATAAAATGGATACTTTTTTGCCATCTTGGAGTTATTGCGAGGTACACTAATCTCGATTAATAGTTAGTTCAAATAATTTATGGATATCATAATGAATCAAAACTAAAATCGAAAAATAAAATTTTTATAAAAAAATTGAATCGACTTCTAAAAGTGGGCTAAAAAGTGAAAAATAACTAATATAAGACATTAAAATTTTAGGAGTCGGCGCCAAATTATTTCTAAATAAAATAAATAACTACTAATATATATAAATTATGGTAAGAAAGCATTTACAAATAAAGTATTTTTAATCTGTTTATGCGAATCACAAATTGTCAGGTATTAATTTGGTGCCGACTTCAAAAATTTCAATGTCTTATAAAAATTTATAGTTATTTTACACTTTTTAGCGCACTTTTAGAAGTCGGTTCAATTTTTTTTTTAATTTTATGTATATCCTGATTAACAATCGTATCATACTTTTGCCTTCCCCTCTCAAAAACCTCGGGAAATATTGATTTATTCGTATAAAATTCTAAATTTCGATTTCTACTCTAAAAACTAGTTTTAAGATTTGATATTTTGGTCAGATAAGTAAACGTTTCAGGATATTGTTACCTCTCAAGGTTATAAAGATAGGAAAAAACAATACATGCGTTGTCAAGGTGGCACCTCTGAATGGAAGTACAGAGAGTTTCTATCTGCTACCCGGCCCTAGTGTTATATATACTGTAACAGACTTTATAGCATAGTGTTAGTTTGTGTTTCTACTTTGTACGGTTTTAAGTTTATTTCCTACGAGTTCATAATTTATTTAATTAATTTTACCTTTTGTTAATTTCCTTATGAGACGTCAATGAAAGAAGGTCTGAAACTTTTTAGTAAATTCTACTTCCTTATTTTGAATACGGAACTCCCATGACAGAAGGTCTAGAAATCGCCAGATTACTCCTTTTTCTTATTTTTATTTCACCATGTAGTATGAACATCCTTCTAGAAAAATGCGGAATCTTCTGGTATCCAGAAAAGGGTATAGAAAGGTCCAAATCGGCTTTCATGGACGGTTTAGATTGAGAGTTCGTCGATGCAACTTGAATTGTTTTGACAAGTGTCAGAGTTGACGCTGACAATAAAAAGTTATTAAAATTCTACAGTGTGTTTAAAAACCGGCTATCTGGAACAACACATTTTTTTGTCCATCTTATCTCAAGTTCTACTTCATTATTTACTAAGTTAAATTGTTCCATATATAATTAACTAATAAATATTCACACGTAGACCCTGCAATTGTTGCTCTAGTATTTGTTTGTCCAATACAATACCAAAGACAGTAGCTGCAGCCCTTTATTATCCACCTTGAGTTCCCAATAACAATTAATTTTCCAGTCATTGGTGCACTGGGCTGCACATTGTTACAACGCTTAATTAAGTTTAAGTTTGCTTGCTTCAAGTTTAAATTGTATAACTTGCTCTGGCCAAAGTCTTGTAAATTATTGCAAACTTTGCGCGGTTGATATTTGGTAGAGTGGTAAAAAATTAAATTACGGACGAGGTAGTTTCTGTAATGGCGTATAATTAACGCGAGACATTTGAGTTTAATTAAAAATTCTACTTCTATATAATAAACTTTTTATGGCTTCTCGCATTCAGTCGCAAAATATGCACACATAATTTGCTATTTAATTTATAATTAAATAACATGCAAGGTCGGCGAAACTAGAGAAATATTATCTGTTTTGTAGTATATTTAAGATATCTTGGTTCCCAACCAAGGGGGTCTTCTTGATTTTTTTTTTCAAAATCACCGAATAAAAATTAAATTTAAAATTTAAAGGTAGCTGATACAATGTAAATAATTGATAACATGCGAGATATAAAACGTAATCAGTGCACTGCCGATACGTACATTCTCTCCTATACCTTGCAAAACCCAACAGGGACAAGCTAGCTGGTAGTTCGTAGTAATTACGACATTTCATTACCTCTTGAAGAAATATGGAAGAGAGAGAAGTTTTAAGGTGGACAGCCCAATATTCCACCAAGCTGAGAATAATTAAAAAAGTAGTACAGATTGATATACAGGGTGATCCAGAGTTAAACCTTCGAACGATTAGGATCGATTTTCTAGGTAAAAATAAGATTTCTCTTTCTTATAAGCATGGATCCTAACTTGCTTCGTTTTCGAAATACAGGGTGTCAAAATTTTTGGAAAAATTGATTTTTTATTAATTACTCAAAAACCTTTTAGCGATTTTGATAAAACTTGGCATGTTTATTAGTGGTAATAAGGGGTTTCTTTAAATGTAATTAGAATAAAATCACTAATTTCATTTGCGTTCCAAAGGGTAATTTAATTGACATTTATAGGAAAAATCGTTGTACGGGACTGTTTTTTTAGGTTTAATATATTTTTTAAATTGAACAATTGAAAATACGATTTTTTTGTCTCTTCACTTTTTTTCGTGTCAGGCTTCGTTTTTGAGAAATTTTTTTTAAAATCACGTTCATATCCCTGAATTCCTTAAAACAATTACAAATCCGAGCAAAAATCTTTAAAAGTTACTAAAATATGTACTATTTTAAAGAATAAAAATTGAAGATTTCTCGGGCTGCTTGGACAATCCTATCCTGAAGAGTATCTTGATCAGAGCTAAGTATAAACCTTGATTTTCATTGTACACCATACAAAAAATCCAAAGGAGTTAAATCAGGAGAGTGCACAGGCCAAGGAAAGAGGCTGTATTGACCTTGACCTATGCATCTTTTCAGAAAATAATGGTGCAGCCGTCGTCGGACTGGTAGAGTGCAATGAGCAGAAAGAACATTGATATCACTGGAACCACTTCTTTGCTTTATCACTTACCAGCATGTCATCTAAGACTGCTCCAAATCAAGAAAATCTGGACCATTCAGTCGTGGAGGCAGAAAATATGGACCGATGAATGAGTCCTTGCATAATTCCCTCCAAATATTGCAGGAAAATTTGTGTTGAAAATTTTTTTTAGCATGAAGATTTTCAGTCACCTAAATATGAACATTATACTGATTAAAGATACCAATCCGCATAAAAGCTGCTTCGTCCGTCCAAATTACCCTTCGAGAGTAGGAAGCTTCATTTCTTTTTTGCTTCAGGAATCTTTCTGAAAATTCACTTCTTCGTGGCAAGTCATCAGGTAGCAAACTCTGAACTTTCTACAGATGATATGTGTGACGACTCCGCTATCAAAGTCCTCTTTACAATACTCTGCTTATATCCTAATTTTAAAGAAGATTATCGCTTGCTACTGAAAGGCTTTTCGTCAAAGTGCTCTTAGATATTACGTGTTCTTTTTTCGTTTTGAAATGGTGCGAAAATTCCATCTGCTCGAGATTACAATACGGTTGATCTTGTTTCTCCTAGACGTTGAAAAGTAGCGGCAAGCCTGATCTGCGGGGCAATCTTCTTAGAGCAAATCTACGGGCATACTCATCTACTGAAGCGAGCCCATTACCATTATAGTATGATGACTATACAAACTAGGCATAAACGCACTTCAAACGCCTTAAAATTCGAATTAATCAATTAACATATCACGGGCTGTCAAACTTTGACACACATAAATTCTCAGTTATTTTTGTCGAGATTGTGCCCTGCTACCATCGATCTGATTTTTGTTGAAATGGGATTTTCTCTGTCATGTGCAGGGAAAAGGTTTTAATTTTTTTCTCAAAAACGAACCGAGACACGAAAAAAATTAGAGAAGCAAAAGCATCGTATTTTTGATTGCTAAATCTAAAAAAAATCAATATACAAGGAAACAGTGGCATACCAATTAGATCACCCTCTGGGACGCCACTGAAATTAATCATTTTATTCTAATTAGGTTGAAAGAAGCTCTAATAAGCGCAAATAAGCATGTCAGGTTTTATCAAAATCAGCTAAAAGTTTTTTTTGAGTAATTAATAACAAATCAATTTTCTCCAAAAACTTTGCCATTCTGTATCTTAAAAAGAAAGCAAGTAAGAACATATGATTATAGGAAAAAAATGTTATTTTTACCTAGAAAATCGATCCTAAATATTTGGCGGTTTAACTCTGGGTTACCCTATATAAGCAACGAAAATATTCGGAAAACTATTAAAAATTTGGATTTTCGTTTATTATTAATAACGACATTGAGAAGCCACAATGTGTTTTATGCAATGCTCTTATTAGTGCTGAATCGCAAAAACACATGTAAAAAAATCAGGAGCCCCGAGTTGGAAATGGACATAGACCATATGAACTCGAGCTACCGTTATATTATACCGTTTGAAGTCACAATAGAGGATCGAATGGCAAGTAAAAGAGAAAAACCGGAAACATTCTCGGGTGCAACTATCTGGTACACTGACAGTTCAAAAACTAGTGAGGGTATTGAAGCTGGGATATATGGGCTACAGCCGAGGAAAGAATTAACCTTTTTCCTTGGAAAATACCCAACAGTATTCCAGGCAGAAATATACGCAGGCTTACGGTGCGCAGACGAGATAAACAGGAGAGATTACAAAGGGAAGCAAATCCACATTTACTCTGACAGCCAAGCAGCACTAAAAGCCCTCAAGGGCCAAAAGGTATCATCGAGGCTGGTTTGGGAATGTCAGAGTGAGCTGGAAATACTGGCAAAAGACAACAGAGTTATATTAAAGTAGGTACCAGGACACGAAGGCATACATGGAAATGAAAAAGCTGACGAGCTAGCTAGAGCAGGGTCAGCATCTCAATACATAGGTCCAGAACCGGTTTTTGGGGTGCCGCGGTGCGTGGTCCGAGAGGCAGTCAAAGAATGGATCAAAAGAGAGCATAAAAACCACTGGATGACCAGACAGGGTTTAAACCATAGCAAGCTATTTATTGGGAATCCTGACCCGAAACTGGCAAGGAAATTACTCCAAATGAGTGGGAACCAATTAAGGACTATTACGGGTATAATGACGGGACACATGGCCGTCAAAGTACATCTGAATAGAATGAATCTATATAATGGAAACCTCAGCTGCAGACTATGTGGACAAGCGGAAGAAACGGTGAAGCAAATCATATATGACTGTGAGTCACTGGAGAGATTTAGACAACATTCGGGTCAGTAAGTCTGGAACCGGCAGAAATACTCAGTCACTCCTTAGCAGGACTGTACAGATTGAGCCAGGGGGTTAGGTTGACAGAGTGGCTATAATGTCTAGGGTGAGCACAATAGGCCAACTCTGGCAGCAGTGCGTCCGGCTTTAGGACGGACCCGGGAATAAAAAAATGTGCTGAATATATTAAACCCTTAATTCAGAGACATCATTTCAAACAAAGCATTCTGGATATGTTGCAAAAGGCTGGGACTTTTTTAAACTACATGAGGCTGCCTTAGAACAGTAAAAATTAGATTTTACTGGAAAGTTTCAACAACAAAGCTAGGTTCTAGTTCAGGCGTTTTATGAAATTATTCTGAAAAATGCGAAAAAAAACATATAATGTTTATTAAAGTCCTTTGAAGTAAATATTGTAAGAGTAAGATTAAAATGTTTAATGTATCCTTGTTCAACAACACAATTCAGAGATGGATTTAAAATATGTGCAAAGACATGATGTTATAAATTTTATCTGAAATAAAAGCATATCTTATCTTTTCATTTCATCTTGACGAGTCTGTCGATGTTAGTTCATGTTCCCAAATAATTTGTTTTCCTGAGATGGGAAAACCTGTATGGATTACCAGCCATGTTTTCAGTTCGAAAATTTGCAACACAAGCAAGATTATTACACTGCATGATTGACCGATTTGCTTTTACTATCAAGACTCTTTCAAAGCCTTTGCAAGAAGTGCTCGATTCTTTGACAGCAATTATTAAGTACATAAAATCTAATATTCTCAATACTCATCTGTTTAAGAAATTATCCAAAATGTGATCACTCATCACGAAGTTGTTCTTTTCTGCACTGTTACATCTCCGGAGATATTCTGTGGTATGTAGCTGTGACTTTTTCGCGAAAATAGTTGAGAGAATTTGGTTACAAAACTCTTACATTTTAGGTGTCTCCGAAGAAAAAAATAAGTTTAGTCAGAAGATATAGCGGGTTATTCAATTGGACTTCTTTTGCCAATCCACTGACCAGGAAATTGATTATCTAAGAACTCTCTGATGGCAGGTGTATAGAACGAAGATGTCCCAACATGCTGAAAGTGAAGATTACGAATGTGAAAAATAGGATCGCTTCTACTATTTTTCTTATAACTAGATTAATAGCATCTAAATTAATTTTAACGATTAAATTTCGTAGAATATATAGCGTCCCTACTAGTGGATTTCCAAGTGTCCCAGTCACGCACATATTAAAGTATATGTACTGATCGTCAAATAAACAGAAAATGTCCGGATCATGCTATGCGCCATTTTGGGTAAAGTGAAGTTATAACAACAGTGAATACGCTGTGGCCACTGAAAAATTATAACGACTAAACGTAATCGTTTACCTCCCACTGACAAGGTTTGAAGCAATTTGCGTACTTTTCCGAAATTTCATCGACATAAGTAGTTGAACGAAACGAATGGTAAAAAGAAATAAAATGACAGTATTACGTTATAACCTTACGCAACTTATCCAATTCGTGTCAATTGATTGTTTATGTGTGGATGTCTGCCATACTATTGGTCGGTCGTAAAAATAGAATAAAAAATTTTTATTATGTTTTTGGTTGTTAAAAATAACTAGTCATTAAAAAAAGCAATATGTTGACGAACCGTTTCTTCAAAACGTTTTATTTTTTGAAAAAACAGTTGAAATGTTAATTAGGGGGTACCCCGTTATTTTCAGTATTTTCTAATTAAAATATCATTAGAAAGTTGAATATTTCGCAAATTTCAAATAAATTCGAGATTATAGACATACAAAATTATTACACTAAATTCTGTTCATATTTCAATAGTATGAGCGTGCTGTTTAAAAATTGTTTTCTTATGGCTAGTTCTAATTATGGATTTAACATAAACACTTGCGTCCATATATCCACAAACAGTTGAGTATCTTACTTTAAAACAGTTAAGTGTTATATAATTGTTTTCATCAACATAACTTATTTATAAAAAAATTGAGAAATAACAATTTGTAAGATATTTAAAACTTTTATTTAAATAAGTAACATTAAATTTTATATTCAAATAATGTTAAATGCAACATATTACTTCCTTACACTGTGTTAAACACTATACTACACTACAATTAAATAAATATTATTATGATTATAATTTATTAGGACATATTAATTTGAACCCTACAGGCCAAGAAACGAGGTCCTTTAGAATAAAAAACATTTATAGTACGTCTGGTCTTTAAGCCCCTACAAATCTTCACAAAATAATAAAAAAAAGTATATTAAAGTTTGAATAGTATGACTAATGGAGGTCTTCTGGCTGGCCTATGGTTCCGACCCCTGGTCGTACACAGTTCCTCTATCACCGGTCAAGTTTCAGGTTTTCTTTCAAACTTAGTTGCCAGGACAGGAAATCTTGTAATAATCGGCTGGACGTTTAGTGAATTCATACAATAATTGATTGGTGAATAGCTAGGACGAGGGATTTTAGTTATACTACATAGAGCAGTGGTTTCTACCGTTTCAAGTTTCATGAGTGCTGGCTTTCTGCAATTACTGTATGTAGGCGTTATGTATTCCTATTAAAGTCAGTATATTGCTTTGTATATATGAGTTGTTTTTCTTGATATGCCTTTTTCTTTGTATATTAGACTCCTAAGGTATTTGGCCCTTTGTATACATTTTTGTTTAACAGTTCCAAAGTGTCAATTTCAGATAATTTTGTGGTCTATATTTACACCTAAATATTTGACTGATGACTTGGTGCACATTACTTGGTTATTAAGTTATATAAAATAAATTTAATCCAGGGAAAAACAAAGATTACTTCACAATAATAACAATGATACTATTTTTTGCGTTTTGACGGTTAATTTGACGTGCCTAAACGTCACTTTTACCCAAAATGGCGCAGATCATACTCCGGCCATTTTTCGTTTGACAGCTCCATTACCATCTGCCATCTATTTTTTTTTCAGAAATCCGTGGTCCCAGTACAGACATTCAATTTTTGGAGGTGCTGTGTGTAAAGTTCTTGAAACAAATGGTATTCTCGTCGAACGAATAACTACAATTCTGTCCGTTTACATTATATTTAGTTGAAACATTGACTCGTCTGAATAACCGATATTAAAACATTGGCATAATTGTTTAATTGGCTCATATTTTCACAAAGTTGGAACATATCAATGTTATCCTGATTAAGTTCATAATATAGTCTATTTTCATTTAAAATTTTAGGGAAGAGATCCACCTCCGCCAATGTGTTGAAAATGCAGGGATCGCAATAAGTGCAAAAAGTGTCTCGGTCGAGAATAAAATTGAGGTGTCCCAGCACTTTTTGCCTTACAAGGAAATCGTTCAGCTAGGCTCTATTAGGACACCCTGTATAATATTAATAATTATTTCAGACGAAATAGTTTTCGTTTCCTAGCACAAAAACTATTTAATATAAAGGGGTTAAACCCAAAACAAAGTAATGCTCATTGAACAATGCAATAATGTATGCAGGACGTTAACGTAACAATAAATGGTGAACCATCCATAATCAATGCAGTTTCGTGCCACAATACAGACATTTTCGCGTGGAAAATCAAACGATTTAATGGCATTGCATGGAATTACGATCGATAGTTCGGAGTAGTGAATTTTTCTAATTATTATTTGTGTCACGTTGCATTAATGACGAGAAAAAGTAGAAGAATTATTACCTAACCATGTTAGAAATGACTGGTGAACTTTTGTTTGATAAAGTGAACATGAAAGAAACAAAAACTCCTCTTAAACTCATTATAATTATTAAATAATCAGCAGTTTTATAGTTCGACGCACAAGTCTATAGCTAAAAGGCGTGAGAAGGCATAGTGGCTAAATGCGTGAATTATTGAATGAAGAAGAGTGATAAAACTCGATCTTCGATGCTTAGGTTTCGTTTAGCCTTTATATCTGGCTATGACCACAAGTCATTTGAGGTCTAAATTTGTAGGACTGTTTCGGATGTTGTATCTTCCAACTGTCTCTGTTCCAAACCGTTGAGTGCTGTACATTCTCTAAAAGTATGATACTGGATTGAAAAAACTTTTACCACGGTATAAATACATTGAAAAACAAGGCGATGATAAAGCAAAATAAGATTAATATGTACTAGTCGAAATATACTTTTTGATGAAATTTTTACTTCCATTTATTTTTTTTTTAAATAGTGTAACTTACTTTTGAGACGACCCTCGTAAATTTGCCATATTCATTAGATGATCTCCCACTGGCTACTAGACAAAATATGTGGTTCATACCCCCACTTCTTCTTCTTCTTCAAGTGCCATCTCCGCTGCGAAGGTTGGCTATCATCATGGCAATTCTAACCCTAGAAGCTGCCGCTCGGAACAGTTGAACAGAACTGCAAGAAAACCATTCTCTGAGGTTCCTCAGCCAAGACATCCTTCTCCTCCCGATGCTGCGCCTGCCCTGAATCTTCCCCTGCATAATCAATTGGAGCAATTGGTATTTATTGCCTCTTGTAATATGGCCCAAGTACTGAAGCTTTCTTATTTTAACAGTCAGTGTTACCTCTTTTTGTTTGTTCATCCTGTCAAGTACTTCTTGATTAGTTGTTCTATCCTTCCAGGAGATTTTCAAGATTCTACGATACGCCCACATCTCAAATGCTTCCAATTTATTCATACACTGTTTGTTCAGCGTCCACGCCTCCACACCATACAACAAGACCGAAAAAACATAACACCTAAGCAATCGCACTTTCAATTTTAAGCTTAGATTTCGGCTACAAAATATTTGTTTCATATTGTTAAACGCACTTCGGGCTTTCTCTATTCTTATTCTTATTTCCCGTGTATATTCATTTGACTCGTTAATATTTACTCCTAGATAGTTGTAGTTTCGTGCTCGTTCTATTCGCTCGTTGTTTCCATATAGGTTGATATTGTCGATATGTTTCTTCGTAATTATCATGAATTTAGTTTTCTTTGTATTCAGTGACAAACCAAATTCCTCGCTTGTTTCTATTACTTTATCTAATAGTCTCTGGAGATCTTCGATACTTTCTGCCATGAGTACCGTGTCATCAGCGTATCGTATATTACAAATAGGATGACCGTTGATCTTTACACCGGCTGATTCGTTCTCCAGGGCTTTCTTAATTATTTCTTCCGAGTAGAGATTGAACAACGTTGGCGACAACACACAGCCCTGTCTTACACCTCTTTTTATCTTTATTTTTTCTGATTCGGAGCCATTAATGCGCACTGTAGCTTCTTGATTGTAGTATAGGTTGGTTATTATTCTAATGTCACTTGAGTCAATTCCTTTATTTCTGAGTAATTGCAACAATGTCTCATGTTGAACTGTATCAAACGCCTTGTTGTAGTCCAAGAAACAGACAAGCACGTCTTGGTTTACATCCAGACATCGCTGTATTACGACATTAAAAGCAAATAGTGCTTCTCTAGTTCCTAGTCCGTTTCTAAATCCGAATTGTGTCTGTCCGATTTCTGTTTCTAATTTCTTGTATATTCTACCATGAATGACCTTTAAGAATATTTTCATCATATGACACATAAGACTGATGGTCCGATGTTCGGAGCATTGCTTCGCGTTTGGCTTTTTAGGTAAAGTTATTATTGTTGTTAGTAGCCATTCTTTCGGTATTATACCAGATTTATAAATGCTATTAAATAGTTCCACAATCATTTCTAAATTACGTCCCTCAATGAGTTTGATTATTTCTGTTGGTAACTCATCTGGACCTGTAGCTTTCCCAGTCTTCATTCTTTTTATCGTGTGTTCCACTTCTTCACTTGTTATTTCTGGTCCTGTGTCACTGCTGATATATTCGTTTTCTACCTCATTGCGTTGATCGTTATACAGATGCTCTATGTATTCTTTCCAGACTCTCAATTTTTCTTCTGTGTCCATAATTATGTTTCCTCTTTCGTCCATCAATACGTTGTGTCTACTGTCTTGCCTTTTTGTTAATTCTTTAATTTTCTTGTGTGTATTAAAGCTGTCGTGCTTATTTTGTAGTTGTTCAATTTCCCCCACACTTCACGTTAAATGTGAAAAATCATTTAAATGAGAATTTTAAAAATTGATACATTTGAAGAGAAAATGATGCTCCTGCAAATTGGCAACTCCGCTCATCGGATTCAACACCTATGGATTACTTTTTATGGGGAACTTTTAAATAAATACTATAGTGTACTATAAACCTCTAAACACCGAAGGAAAATTGCAAGTACGAGTACAAAATTCAGCAAATACTTTATTCTTAGATGCAGAGATGATAGAAAGTATGCAGTTCAACTTTCACTGTAGAAGTAATTTTTGTAAACATGAAAATGGCGGTCATTTTGGTGGTAAGAGTTTAATTAAAAAATTAAATAAATTTTATTTTTCTGTTTTGATTCGTTATTGACTTTGTGTGTTATTCCTATTGATGGTTGGCAATTCATTCTGGTACTATTATTATTGTTAGCTCGTTGCTATGTGTTAATTTTTATTGTTGTTGGCCTATTAACTCTTAAAAATACAATAAATTCCTTGGAGCAGTCCTAAACCTGGATAAAATATGAAGGGGAGCTTCAATGAATCTTAGTATGCAATAAAATATTTACAGCCAAATTCACTAAGAAGATTAAGCTTAAGCCCTATATAGTTGCCATGAAAAATAGATTTTCTAGTCGGCCAGTTTTGTCTTACTTATGATATCGTTATAATTTATATTACATATGTCATAAAATTACCGCTTAATTAGGGATATTAAAAAGCCTTGAAATATGTAAAATAAATAATTGTATCCCGAAAAGAAATAAAATTTTCAATTTTTGCCTATTCAGTGATAAGAGAAAATGATTTTTTTATGTTTGTATTTCAAGGTTTAAAGACTTCCTTCACTTATTGTTGCTCGTGCCAGATTAGAGATTCTTCTGTCAATTTAAAATGTTTTTGAGGTTAGACCATGTTAGTGAATTCGGAGGTTAAATTCGATTATCTCAGAAACGGCTGCCGAAGCGACATCTATTAGATAAAACTCTTCCATTGAAAATATGTCAAAGAATAAGAATTTTTAATTAGAAATTGGATACACCACGGCACAAAAAATTTACAAAGTTGTAGGTATAAGCATTGACACAAGGCTTTCACCGCTTATGGACGCCTTGGCAACTATTTTTGCTTTTTTTGGCAAGAGCGCAAGATGATAAATTTCCAAGTATTAAATCCAACTCATTCACTAAATTTAGTTATAGTAAATAGTAGTAAAAACGCAAGAAATGAGAAGATGCAGTGTTACCGTGTTAGATAGTAAATCTAAAATAAGGGTATAAGTTTTTAATCCCTTCGTTTATAATTCATTTAAGTTTACAAAGCAAATATTGTTATGAATCAGACGATCATTTTATTAATGAGTTTTTATGGATATGAAGCAGTACTGTATATTATCCATTTAGATTTAACAAGTAATACTTGGGTTTTTGGAAATGGAAGAAGTTTCTAAATTCGAACGATATATATATATATATATATATATATATATATATATATATATATATATATATATATATATATATATATATAATATATATATATGAAGGGTTTGGTTATTCCGGGTTTTAATCTGTTCGTTCAAAAAATCGTTTTCACGACGTTTCGCTAAAATCTCATGATGAATGTCGAGTTTTGTTTAGCTGACTCGCTTTCTGATTGGACGAGCGGCTTCGCAGGCTCCTCCCCTCTGTCGAGTGTGATATATTTGGTTCTTGTATGCTGATCTCTCGTGTATTGGTTGAACTTTGTTGTTTAGTTTCTTGTTTTTTTTATTAATGTTTTTCATGTTGTTGGAATGTGTATAGCATCGTCTCGTTTATTCAGCTGTCCCGCTTTTCCGATTTCTAGGGCATCTCTTATGACTGGTACCTTGTAGTTCTGTACTGGTGCTATTTCTTTTGATTTTTCAAAGTCGATGGTATGTCCGGTGGTTTGGTGATGTTAAAATAGAGCTGAGGTTGTTTGTTTGTTTTTGAGGCTATTTTTTTGTTCTTGAATTCTTGCTGATATGGGCCTGTTTGTTTGTCCTATATATGTTTGCTGACAATCTGCACATGGAATGTTGTAAAACGCCATGATTTTCAAGGTTGGTCTTATCTTTGGGATTTCTCAGGATGTTGGCTATTTTTTTTTGTGGTTTAAATATGGGCTGTATGTCGTGTTTTCTTAAGATTCTTCCGATTCTGTCCGTTATTCCTTTTATGTATGAGATTATGGCTTTGTTTCTTATTTGATCTTGATCTTTGGTTTTTGTTGTGGTTTTCTCTTGTCTTTTTCTGGATTTCTTTATGTCTGATTGTGAGAAACTATTCCGTTCTAGAACTGTTGAAATGGGTCTTATTTCGTCTTGTTTTGTGTCGGGTTCTGTTAGTCGGAGAGATCTTGATATTAGTGTGTTGACTACTGCCTGCTTTTGAAAGGGATGATGATATGACTCTGCATTGAGATATCGGTCAGTATATGTGGATTTTCGATATATGTTGTTTGTTTTTTGCAGTGCCTCTTTTTCGAAATATATCATGAAAAGTTTGGCTATAACTGGTAAAATTGAGGACCTCATACTGTCTGCCCCCTTTCTTAATGGTAATAAGAAGAATAAAATAACTTCCATATACATATATATATATATATATATATATATATATATATATATATATATATATATTCTTTATTTATTTATACCGATTTAAATAAAATTTTTTGCGTTTTATTAAGGAAGTTTCTGCAGTAGTCCCATATCATTTTGGTAAAAATTAGTTCAGTATAATCCAAGATGGCGCACAAAAAATTTAATTTTGTTCTATTTTCTCCAGAGCTGATATGGGGGAGTTTTCGGGCTAACATATACCGAATTAGTTTTTTTTTTTTTTTAATTCAGAAATGCGGACTAAATATTTTATATTTCTTAATTTTGTCCAAAACTGGTACTGAGTGATTTGGGAGGGTATAATGTACGAATATAAAATTATTTTTGAAAAATTTAATATGGCGGAGTAAAAATTTAACCCCTCCGATTTTGCATAAAATTGGTACCAGGTGGTTTTTAAGTGTGTAGATTAAAACTTTCAAATAATTTTTTAAAGTCAATATGAAAGACTTAAAATTTTATATTTCCTTATTTTGTCCAGAATTGATAAAGGTTGTATTTGGGAGTGTAGATTATAGCTTTAAAATTAAATTTTTTTGATTCTTCCCAAAATTGGGGGCGTGGCGAACATTACGAATGTAGAAGTAGGTGCTTCAAACTCAATAGGCTGAATGAAATATGTCATACTAAAAATGCACATCTCAAGTTTTTTCAAAATCGGTATTGGGGGATTTTGGAGACGTAAATAAGGATTAAAAATTAATTTCTTAAAATTCAAGACACAGGACTTAAGACTAACTAACTTCTTATTTTGTTCAATTTAATTTAAGACTGGTATTTGAAGAACTCGCAGAATCAAAGAATTTTTTAATTTCTGGATTAATAAAATCTTCATTATTTAAATGACAGGAACATACCACATGTTCCTTATTCAGAGACCCTGGAGATAATTCTTTCATTAGGTAATGGCAACCGTGCGGTTACAAGGAGGAATTTATCTTCTTTAGTCGGTAAGAAGGGATATACAACATTGCTACGTTTTGAACGGAAATCCATCAATTTAAATCCTTTTATACTTGTTAAAAAAGCATATATATATATATATATATATATATATATATATATATATATATATATATATATGTTATGTCGGATATTCTCACGGGTGTGATGTGTAATCGAAGGTTTTCGGGCATTTCGTGTATGTGCTGAGTCCCTCTGAGGACTGTAAGGCAGCTGACATTTCGGTGAAATCTCATTCACCATTTTCAAAGCTCACTGTATGGCGTCTACGAGCGGACTGTTCGCTGTTATGAGCGTCAAAATTATAGCATTGGAGAAAGTCTTGTGTTTATTGAGTCAGTGGTATAAGCAAAGTGTTGCTGGTAACTCCCTCTGCAATATTTATCGAAACTAATCATACCTTGATTTTACATCCTGAAAAAACCCCAAGTAGTGCAAATCAAGCTATAATAACATTGCAACTTTGACACCCTATATTTCGGAAACTGTTAGCTTTTGGACATAGGTAAATTGGACTAGAAACTCATATTTTAGTCTCGGAAATTTGCATTAGCGTTTTGTTGAGACCTTTTGTAAACACCTTATATAGCCAAATTTCTATATATTTTTCCTTAATACTTTATATTTCGGCACACATTTATTTTAACATCAGGAATAAAAACTGCAAAATAAAACAAAGAAGGGGACGAAATAGTAAAATGAAATTGTTATTGTTTGACGGAATGCCTAATTGGTTCAAATGCAATAACTTTGTTTTTGTTTCATAGCAGATTTAGGCCAAACGAAACGAAAATATTAATTATGTTAAATATGCTTTATGTTTGTTTGTTCCAAATCACTGAATATCATTTATATAATATTACATTAATGCCTAAATAATTCCATTAATCAATGAAAATATTTTATCAGGCCCATTATGGTAAGCTCTTTATTTGGTGCAAAAACTATTACCGAAAATTTATCGCTTACACAACACGGTTCATTTAATTTAATTTAATTTTAATACCATGACATATTTTAAATTATTTTGTTAGAATTAGTGAAAGAATAAATGTACAGGGTGTCCGTTTTTGCCGGGTAGCTACGCTATTTTTAAAGTTAGAGGGACGCGGTTCTCGCAAAGTGGTGCTACTTTTACGTGAAACGAATGTTGCCGTAGACAAAATTTTCACAGCACTCTTAGTTTTTTAGAAAATTTGTCATTTTGGGACACTCTTCGTATTTCGGTTGCCTTTTTAGTTATCAAGAAGTAAATAATGACTCAAATAAAGGTTTTTACTTAAAATTCAGTGGCGTCGTTAATTTTTCTCTAAGTACTACTGTTTTTTAGATATAAATCAAACTTGTGTTTTTTTCTTAATAGAACACCCCGTATATTCATAGCCCGTTGCATTCCGCTTACTAACGACTTTTCAACGATATATAACACTTAATAATTATTTTTTTTAAAGCGTTAAATTATACTTTTTAACCGACTATGTATCTTTTTTTGTATGTACACCGATTACTTCGGAACAGCTGCGCCGATTTGAATGAAATTTTTTATGTTATATTCAGGAAGTTGCTGCGGTGGGCCCATATTTTTTTGGATAAAATTGGGGCAGTAAAATCCAAGATGACGCTTACAATATGACGGCCTAAAAAATTAATTTTGTCCGATTTTCTCCAAAATTGGTATGGAGGAATTTTAGGGGTCGTACACAACGAATCTGACATTATTTTTAAAAAATTTAATATGAAGGATCCAATATGGCGTATAAAAAATTTAGTTTTGTCGGATTTTCTCCAAATTGCTGTCGATGAGTTTTCGGGGTCGCACATATCGATCCAAAATATTTTTAAAAAATTCAATATGGTCGACAAAAAATTAATTTTGTCCGAATTTCTCCAAAATTGGGAAAGGAGAGTTTTCGAGGTCACACATGGAAAATCTAATATTATTTTTTTTTTAAATTCAATATGGCGGATCCAATATGGTGGACGATACCATTTTGTCTAAAATCAGTACTGAGGGATTTTTGTTAGTGTTAATTACGAATTTAAAATATTTTTTGAAAAACTCAATTTGGCGGATTCAATATGGCGTCCTAAAAATATTACAATTTTCGATTTTCTCCAAAATTGAAATAAGGAGTTCTTGAGGGAATGAATTTTGAATTTAATAGTATTTTTTCAGGAAAGGAGGCAACCCCATAAAGTTATATTTAACCGCATTAAAAGTAATTTAATAAATTTCGGAACATTTTTCAAGCCGTAGCCAAAAGTTTACAATAAACCACAATAAAAAATTCAGGAAATAAATGTCTTGGCAAGCGCAGAAAATAACCCTTTCAATTTCGTATCATCGGCTTTAAAATTAAGTAGGAGCTCCATTTAAATTTAAACTCGTACACAATTTACATTTTGGAGATGCACAACGAAAAGTCATTTTCTGTAACTGGTATTCGCAAAATTTAATTAAAAAAGTTATATGATCTGACGAACTAAAAATGTCATTACCGTTAGTTGCCCAATTAAGATGTATACTTCTAAACCTAATTATCTTTTAATTATACTATTCTCGCCCCAAATACATACTTCAGACACATACAATATCTACCCCTCACTTTATCCGAATTCCGGGAACTGCTATGCTTTTGGTTTATGACTTCACAGGTACATAAATCTCTTGTGCATATAATTGTCATACTTTGTCTGACAATGAAGAAAAAACCACAGCTTTGTTAGTTTTATGCATTGGGGTTTTATTGTAAAAAAGTATGTTAAACAAAAAACGAAAATATAATAGCGCACTACCTTGTATAAAAATGTATTCAGGATTCAAACTTCTAGCAAGTTCATAGTTCCAACATATTAGCGGATAATACAGAAATTTCATCAAAATCTCTTCGTTACATATTTAATATATGTTAAAAAAAAGAAAAATATATTTTCAGCCGCCCATTTCCGTATGGAAGACGCATTCGAAATTTTCTTCTTGCTGGTCTGTGCAAATTTTCGGACGCGATTTCATTTCACACATTCACTTTTTTTCTTTTCTAAAATTTTTGTCCATAACTGACAAATTTTGGAATTATTTACAAGTCTCCTGTAAATTAAACATATTTTCTTCAAACCACTCCATATTCACTTATGAACAATTTTTAATCAATGCCAAGTGCTAAATAAATTTATTTATTTATTTACTTAAACCCATTTCACAGTTACAAAAAAAAAACAATTAACAAATGGGTACAATAGAAAAAAAGACTTAAATATTTGCAATGACAAAGCAAGCATACACAAATTACTAGAAACAAAACTACAAAATATTACTTACTTAATTTTTTTTTTATTTGTGCCATTCTGCAGCTGAATATGTCGAATTTATTTTGATTTTCGTTGTAATTTCTACACATCCTATATAAAAGAGGGTAGTTACACACATTTGTACGAGGTGTAGGACAATAGAATGTGGCAGATTGGCGAGCTGAAGTCCTAGGTACAAGAAAACTTATTTTTTCCAGTATATTACTACATTCCACTATGTTATGCAAAACTTCATAAATAAATTTGAGGTCTGTGACGATACGTCTATTTTCTAGAGGACAAAAAGAATGTCGCTGAAGTAAGATTTCATGCGGAAATCCTGTTTCAGGATAATGTCCATCAATCCGAAAGCTTAGGTATTTCAAGAAACGCCGCTGAACTCTCTCAAGGTCATTAATATGGTTTTGATAATAAGGAGACCATATTATAGAAGCATATTCCAATTTAGATCTTACAAAAGCGTAATAAAGTAAAATGAGGGTACTTTGATTAGAAAATGTTTTTGAGTTTCTAATAATAAAGCCTAATGATTTAAAACACACCTGTATAAGATCATTTATATGAGGAACAAATGTCACACACAGATCTCTAAAGCATTCTACTCGTGGAACACATGTTCCATAAATTTTATAATCATACACCAGCACGTTTTTCTTTAATGTGAAAGTCATGACTTTGCATTTACCAACGTTTAGAGGCAGTCTGTTTTCGCTACACCAATCGGTGACGGTATTTACTGCTATTTATAGTCTTTGACAATCAGCATCGTTTTTTACAGAAGTAAAAATTTTAACGTCATCCGCATAGAGTAGCATTGTACAGTCACTCACAATTCCATTAATAAATATATTAAACAATAAAGGACCGAGTATTGACCCTTGAGGAATCCCCGAAGTCATACACAGAGGTTCCAAGGACTGACCACAGCATTCTACTATTTGCTGCCTATCGCAGAGATATGATTTAAAAAATAGAATTAATTTTTGCGAAAGTCCAAAACAATGCAGTTGCCATGATCAAACCTATCAAACGTTTTTGAAAAGTCTGTGCATATTGTGTCTACTTGACCTCCCCTGTCCAAGACATCAGCCACAAACTGAGTAAAACAGAAAAAATTGGACGCTGTGGACCTACCCTTTATAAAGCCATATTGGGAACCACTAAATAGGTGTTTCAGCTTAGATATTAATGCAGAAACATTTCAGAACATTTAGAAAAATTATTTATTATACAGACTGGTCTGTAGTTTTCGATATTTTGTTTGTCTCCTTTTTTAAACACTAGAGAAACTCTGGAAATTTTCCATTTATCAGGAAACTGTAAATTATTTAGTCAGAGATTAAAGATAATGGAAAGAGGTTTTGCTGATACGCATGCACAGTCACGCAGGAAAAAGGATGGAATCTTATCCAAACCTACTGTTCCCTTTGGTTTCATTTCTTTTAAGCAAGATAGTACTTCATTTTAACTAACCTTACAAATTTGAATAGTTTGAGTGACAGAACTTTGAATATCTTTATTAAAAGCGTTGTTCGATGAAATATATGAAGATTTAAAAAAGTCAGTAAATGCATTTGCAATATCTGCATGGTTTTTGTAAGTATTTTCCCCACAAATCATATTTTCAGGTAATTCTTTATTATTTCTTTTACTATTTATAAATTGTCAGAAGTTTGATGGATTAAAAGCAATGCGGTTTTCCACACTTTCACAATATTTTTTTTATGCATCACTTATGTCATACTTAATTTGTCTTCTCTGCTGTTGAAATTTTAACAGATCTTCATTTTTTTGTGAACGTTTGTATTTTTTCCAAGATTTAAATTTTTTCTTAATATTATTTATTATTTTAGATGTAAACCAAGGTGGATAATTTCTTCTGCGTTTTTTAGTTTTAGGTACGAATTTATTTAGGGCAGTGTATATTTGAGTATAAAACAAATTACTAGCCTCATTAGCATCATTAATCTGATATAAAAAATCCCACCTAATATCACACATATACTCATATAGGCGCATAAAATCTGCCTTTTTAAACTTATACATTATAAATTTTTTGTTTAGTAAATTTTTTTTTATGAGCCACTGTGCATGAGAACAATAAAGCAAGATGGTGCAACACTTCAGGTAAGATTAGGTCTTTCGCTCTTTTCATTTCATTAATAAAAAAATTAGAACATCTCGTGTCTTCCGTCTTGCTGCAAAGTAAATTTTTTCCAAAGAACGTGTCATAAAGCCGTCCCACTAGATAAAAAAAAATCCTTTGAGTTCGCACCAAAAAACCGATAGAACATGGTTCTCTGCGAGTATCGGTCGAGTTACTCGAAAACAATAGAACTACAAAAAAATTGACTTCTTATAACCTAAGTGCATTTATTACCTCCTTTGAAACTTGCTGACGATAGCCCTCGATACCAATACAAATCGGCAAAATTCAAAGAAGTCTCGCTGGAAGTTCGAGGCATACTCGTCACGCGCTCGTCTCGCCATATTTATACGCACCTTAAGAAGAGAAAAACAAATAATCTTTTAAGCTCACTTCGCCTGTTGAGCTTCAATTCGAACTTTCTTTTGCGGAAAGACTGTTTGTCGACACACATAATACAAACTATAACAATATAAAAGGCAAAACAATATTAATTAGCTAGAAGTTATAACTTTCCTGGAAAATTATAAAAGTTACTTAAATAATTTTTCATTATCTGATATATTTCATCTACACTCGCTTCAATGTTTAATTAGCAGACACCGTGAGATCTTCTATAAAAATATAATTTTCACAAATATGCAGCTATAACTTTAAAACTAATTTAATTACTTTTGCTGCAACTACTGAATAACTCTGAATTGTGCATACTACAAGTTGTCGCATGTGGAAACTTTATAATAAGTTTTAATAGAGGGTAAATATTTTGGAGATTTAGTGGCATAACGTGCCTCTACCCATATTTTAATAATGTAACGCGCGCTCTCTAAACCACAATTTACAAGCTGTATAAAAGCTAATTTTTTATTCTAGAAAAATTATAATTACATGTGAATTTTTTGGTAATTATCTGGTCAGCATATACGTGCGTATGGACAACTCTAGTTTTAAATCCAATTAAACACATTTTACTAAATAATTCTAAAACCATTTATGAATTTAAATCTAGACCTAGCTTCTAAACTTTATATGCTATTTTTCTGTATATATTCATAAATTTATGAATTTATAATTTACAAGCATGTAGAAACCTTAAGTGGGCAGTTTTAAAATAATAAAAATAACAACAATAATAACAATATAATGGATGATCTTAAACTGATGGCTGTTATCAAAAACCAGGTGAAACAAATGCTCAAAATTGTGGCGGAGTTCTCCAGAGATAACGGAATACAGTTTGGACTTAACAAGGGCCGTATTTTGAATATCGTTAGAGGAAAGATACAACCGGGAGCATTTGAGATGCAGAACGGTGAAACTATAGCTTCAATGAAAGCAGACAAAACATACAAATACCTAGGTATGAAACAAGCTATACGAATTGACCATCGTACTATGAAGGTCGAATTGACAACCGAATTTGTCAAGAGGGTACGACGGGTGTTACAAACCAGTATAAATAGTAGAAATCTTTTAAGGCGTTCGCCAAGTACGCATGCTCTGTGCTTAGCTACTCTTTTGGAATTGTAAAATGGAGCAGGACGGACATCGAAAACCTGCAAAGGAAAATAAGAACACTCTTAACAAAAGCACACACACCACCCTCGGAGTGCTATTGAACGTACAATGCTTCCAAGGCACCAAGGAGAAAGAGGATTGGTCGATATCCGTAAGCAGCTCTATCAACAAATAATAAACTTATGTTCTTTGTTCCACAGGTTAGCATGCTTTTCCACACTACATCGAGCCCCAGAACAAGAACGTTAGAGAAATATCGCAACCATGTATTTGAAACGTCACACAAGGCCACCCATTGATGAAGTGGGCGATCCCACTTGCTGAAGTGTGTGTTGAAGTTGCCTAATATAACATCTAATAGAGAACCCTGTAAATAGTAGTGCCCTCTCGTAGCAGCTAGAAATAATTAGATAAAAGCGCCCTCTCCTAGCAGCTAGACTAAGTAGTTATTTAAGACTTTGTAATAAATTTAAATACGTTTAGTAACCTCCAAGAAAAAATCCATTTAAAAAAATACGTTATCAAAAAAACATTATACTAAAAAAAGGAATACATAAAAACTATATTTACTTTTAAAATATGGTTTATATTTCATTTCCATTCTTTAGTAAAATTTCTTTGAACAAAATATTCTATTAAACAAGTTTTTTTCTTGAAGGTGCTAAAAATATTTAAATTGATTACAAACTTTTGAATTTATTATTTAAGACTGACTAAAAATACTTAATTCTCCTTTGAATAATTTTATATGAAAAATAACTTATTTTTGTTATCTTGAAAAATTTCATTTTAAATAGTAATTTCCTAAAAAAAATAAATAATTTAGTGCTTTTAAAATTGTAACTATGTAATATTTATAAATACATATTATTTCCTCTTTTTAAAACTAACAATACAGCTTAACGAATTAAAAATAATATTATTTTCTATTTAAAGTAAGCAATGTCAAAAGGTGTGTGTAAATAAATAAAACTAACAAAGTACCGAAGTTATTTATTTAATATTACTGAACTAATAACATACAATATATTAATACTGAATTTAATACAACCTTAGAACCAAGCTACAATACTTGATCATTTCCAGATTATACCTGTAAAAAATTGAACAAAAATTGAACCTGTGATTTACCAAGGAGAATTAAATTTAAACACAGTCTAAACTGAAAACTAACAGCCAGATTCACTTAATAAGAAACTTAGACCTGATTTAGTTGCCATAGCAGTTAGATTTTCTAGTAGGAAAATTTTCTTTTGCTTATGATCTTGTTATACAACACTTATATAGGGATATTAAGAATAAAAATCAAGCGATAAAGCCTTGAAATATCTAAGACAAATATTTATGCCCAAAAATTATAAAATTTTCAATTTTTGCAGGTACAGTCCAAAAAAAATCTTTTTATGCTTGTATTTTTAAGGTTCAAAACTTGCTTGACCTATTGTTGTTCTTGTCAGTTTCAACCCTCTACTGCCACCGGTTTTAAAGTTATACCATCTGTGTAATTAGGGGGATACCCGTTCAAAATTAGCACTCTTCTATACATCAATTGAAAAAAGTTTTGTTTGTTTTTATATGACAAGAACTATCCCTATCTCTAAAACACCTTTTTATATTTGAAAATAATTGTTGCCTGGTATATATTATTAGTAATAATTATTTGAGATATCCAGGATAATTTTTCTATCGGCTGAATGTTCCTACAATATCATTTTAAAATAAAAAACAACAGTAGAAAACTTCACCCATTAATACAAAAGGTCCTATTAGAAGATTACAAATTAAAATAATCTACACATTACTTCAATAGATATTCAACAATTTAAACAGTAAGAAGAAAGCAATCTTCTAAGCAAAGACTTTCCTCTCGCCAGGAAGGTCCTGAAATATCATTTTAAAATAAAAAAAGACTGCAAAAAAATATACCTATTAACACTGGGGCCCTGTAGCAAATTTGAAAATTAAAATAATTTACTTATACTCATGAACATTATTTACAATAGCTTGAAGAATCCAAAAAGTTAAAAAAAAATGACCTAATTAAAGAATGCCTTATAAATTATATATACAGATCAAAAGCAAAATTATTTATACATCATGAAAATGTACAAATATTATTCACAATATACCAACTCATATTATAAACTAAAAACTAAAAAGAAAATTATATTCTAATATAAAATCTGCTTGCACCAAAATCGATAGCTTTGTTCTAACACATCATATTTTATCAAAATTAAAGTTTCAAACTTTTACAATATCCATATTAATGATTGAAAAAGCATTATAAATATACTGAGGTAGATGATCTGTTAGAATTATGCTACTAATATACTACTAAAATTAAATCATCGTGCTATTAGTAAACAAAGCGAAAATGAAAACAATACACAGCAAGATTTTGAGTCAGATGATAGTTACTACAAGTTATATTCATTATTAGCTAAAAACTAACTCACAGATCATACTTTCAATACCTGTCTTTCGCCCCTAAAGCATTGAAAATACCGTGATAACGATACAAAAATTTGGGGCCTAGTGCGTATTACCGTATGCTTCCTACAACAGAATAAAAACTATTAAGCAAGTAATTTGAAAAGTATAGAAGAATTCTGTCTTTACAGTTAGCAAAAATTTTGGAAAAAATACTGAAAAACATAACAATTTCATAAAACACTCGAAGCAAGCTGATATACGTGTCGTAACCATAATTCTGAGACAACTGACACAATGTCACACATTGTTGCCAATACACAGCTCATTTTTATAAATGGTTTTTCTTGGTATTTTTATTTAAAACATATCACTTAGTTGACAATTTATTACAGGAAACACAATATTATTCATGTAAAGTTCGCAAATATCGGTAAATGGATTAAAAAATTTTACAATTGGTTACAAATTCCATGTTGCCGTATACTCGTATTTTAGTGACACAGTCCTGCATCGAGCAATATGCGAGGCAGACGACTCAATGCCGTTACAGCTGAGGAAACGAGATATTGTTTCTCACCACCGAACAGACCAAGAGAAGTTAAAAACCTGGCTACAGAAACCACTTCATCGACAGCATCCAAATGAGGTCATTCAGGACAATGTCGACAACTCAGCGTCGAACTACTGGTTGATTTCAGGACAGATGTTTCCGAAAATGGAGGGTTTCCTGTTAGCTAACCAAGACCAGAGTATTCTGATGAAAAACTATCGGAAGTAGGCCAGACGTTACACTAGACCAAATATTATATTAAGAGATAGAATTTCTAGACGAATTACACTGATTGATATTGCTACACCTAATAACAACAACCTAAGACCAAAATGCAATGAGAAGATCGCCAGATACAGAGATCTGGAAGTGCAAATCCGCAGACAGTGGACAATAAACAGCGTCCACACAATTCCCATAATAATATCAACAACTGTAGTGATACCAAAGAACCTCCTGCAGAACATCAAGGGACTAGGCCTTAGTGAACCTCTGTATAAACTGATGCAAATAGCAGTTCTCCTTGCAACCGCGATGACTGTCCGAAAGTACAGATGACCACGCCACCTAGGACTCGATAACATGGAAAGGGTCCCCACAGCGCTTCATATTTTTCATATCTTTGTATACCTGGTATGAGTTAATAATCCCTGAAGCGAATGTGAAGCCGTTTGGCTTGTAAATCTGAACAATAATAATAATTGTGCCCCGGTTCTTGACCATGTCCAGAACTACTGACTCAAAATGTTTTAGAGTAGGTACCAACGACTGACTGAAATGATGTTTTTCTTGATCCATAGAAAATGCGAAAGTTTCTTACAGAAGGAGTCACGTATCTCTTACCACAAGATCAGTTTAATACACAAGATCCAGCCAAATATCAGCCAGTCACCTATTTTCAATCGCTGTACTAGATGATCATATCAATTCACACTGCAAGAAAAACAAATCTTACTGCAAACTTACACTAAACTTCAAAGTTTGCTTACGTGATATATGGCAGTTTTTTCTCTTTAAAAATTGTATATTATCTTCCAGAAATTTGCAAGTAGGTTTCACAAACCTTTTTGAAAATATAGAAATATACCTTAGATCTAACATCTAAGGTTTACAGCAAGGAAAATATCTAAGAGATTTACACGTTACTTTTATGAATTCCTAACATATGAGTTTGTAGCAAATTACACATCAATATTCTAGGAAGATTACGGCACGACTACAGAAAGTTTTCTTGGAAGAACCAGTTTAGGATTGCAGAAACTTTTTTTGAAATTTTACTGAAGAGTTACACTAAGCTTTTCAGTTTGCTACTTTCAGAAAATTGCATAAAGGTTTCACGAAACTTTCCAAAAATATAAAAATACATCTTAGCTTTCATAAAGTGGGCATTAGGTTTTCAAGGAAATTATATAAGAAACTTATATGATGATTTCATAAATTCTTAATGAAATCTTCTATTCAATTTTGCAGCAAATTTCCCGTAGAGGTTCTAAGAAAGTTGTTGGATGACTACAGGCAACTTTCTTGAAAATATTAATATGGGATAACAACTCTTTTCTTGAAATTTTGCTGAAAAGTTTCGCTAAGGTACCCAGTTGTTTCCTTGGTAGATTACAATTTCCTTTCCTGTGGAAAGTTTTACGAAACACTCAGAGTTAGTTTTAGGTTTTTCTTCCATGTAACATTTTTTTATGTTTTTCAGAATATTTCATGAACGCTACTTGGGTTTCTTTAAAAAATTATTCATAAGCTTCCTGAAAAGTTCTTGGAAGGTTATTTAGGAAGCCTACAAGAAATTTTTATTGGAAAACTTTTATGATATGTGTGGAAAATTTCATACTTTGTGAGCAATTATTCATTTTTATCACTGATTGAGGGATATGCTGACTTCTTCTTCAAGTGCCATATCAGGTCACCCTAACGTTGGCAATTACATTGGCAAGTCTTTCACAGTCCTGTGCTAGCTGGAACAGTTCCTCCGCGCTACGTATACCTGTCCATTCACGAAAATTCCTCAAGCCTGTCTCCTTCCTACCCCTCTACGTCCCTCTACTTTACCCATCATGATCAGCTGAAGAATTCTATATCACTCCCCTCTGAATATATGTCCAAGATATGATATTTTCCTACACTTAACAGTGTTTAATAGTAGACGAGTTGTGTCGGCCTCATTGAGTACCATTTCGTTGGTCTGCCTAGCTGTCCAAGGTATTCTCAACATTCGCCGGTGTAACCACATTTCGAGAGCCTCCAACCAATTAATCGTGGCAGCCTTAATTGTCCAGATCTCTGCCCCATATAGTAACACTGGCCAGACGTATGATCTTATCATTTTCTGTCGTAGTTTTAAGTTGAGGTTATCATTGCAGAAAAGTGGTTTCATTTTTTGAAAAGTTGCTCTAGCAGTCTCTATTCTACACCTTATCTCTTTATCTGGATTTAGATATTCGGTGATATAACATCCAAGATATTTAAAATGAGTCTATACTTTTTCCTTCTATTTATATTGAAGCGTTAAGATGAGGTTGCATACTAAAGACCATTAATTTATTTTGTCTTTTTGATATTTATATTTCTTGACCCTCAGTGTTAACACAGTTTAATAGATGTTGCAGGTCTTGTAGTTTGTTGCTTAGGATAACAGTGTCGTCAGCATATCGTATTGTATTTATATATTCTCCATTGATTTGTACTCCCATTCGTTGTCCTTGAGAAGCCCATTTAAAGATTTTATCTGAATATATATTAAAAAGCAGTGGAGATAGTATGCAGCCCTGTCTGACGCCTCGCAGAATTTTACTTTCTTCTGTGAGTTTTCCATTTAGCCTTACTGTTGCTTTCTGCCGCCAATATAGATTTTTAATAATTCTTACGTCTCTGCTGTCTACCCCTACGTTATTTAAAATGTCTATGAGTTTTCTGTGCTGTACTCTGTCGAAGGCCTTCTCGTAATCGACAAAACATACGAATACATCCTTGTGTTGGTCCCGGCATTTTTGCAGAAGTATATTTAAAGCGCATAAAGCCTCTTTAGTACCTAGGGCGTTTCTAAATCCGAATTGGGTTTCATCCAAATCTGCTTCGCATTTAGATCTTATCCTGTTGTGGATGATTCTGAGAAAGACCTTCAAAGTGTAGCTCATTAGACTTATTAGACTCACTGCATCGCTTTGCTCGCTGTTTTTTTGGGATTGGGACGAATACAGATTTCAGCCAATCTTCCGGTATATCTCCAGTCGCGTAAACGGTATTAAACAGTTTGACCAAGATTCCTATATTTTCCTCATGGATCATTTGTAACAGCTCGGTTGAGACATTATCAGACCCGATGGCTTTTCTGGTTTTTGCAGATCTTATGGCAGAACTTCACTGTTTAGAATTTCCGATCCCATGTCTATATTAGCGAGATCATCGGAGTTGTGTTCATTCGGTATGTCATCATCAAATAATTCTTTCATATATTTAACCCATGTTTCAAAAATTTCTTTTTCGTCCAAGATAATTTTACCATCAGGGTCCACAAAGGTATTAGTGGTATTCTTATTATACAGACCTGCTATTTCTCTGACCTTTTTGTACATGTTGAATGTGTCATGTTTCCTTTCTAGATCTTCCATTTCGATACACTTGCTTCTCATTCAGTTCTCTTTGGCTATACGAATTTTCTGTTTAATTTCTCTTTGTCTTCTTTTATATTCCACTCGATTTGTTTTCGACTGTCTCCTTTGTTCCATGAGGTCCAATATTTCTGCTGTCTTCCATTTCTGTTTTTTCGGTTTGTTCTTCCGTACAGTATTTTCAGTTATTAGTTTGTTGGTTAGTTCCTTAAATGATGTCCAAATTTCTTCTACGTTGTCGTCAGTTCTTGTGTTCTTTATGTAGTTGTTCAGATCCTTTGTAAGCAGTTCTTTATCGGTTTCCGCTATTTCAAATGTACTGTATTGATATGCTGACTAAGTCGAGTATTTATGAGGCACTTGTAAAATTTATAATAAGTATACATTAGAGTTCCTACTACTATTTTTCTCCATAGGATCTTTAACAGTATACGAGCAATATCATGAATAGAAATGTACGATAACAACGTCGTAAAGTGTTAACTATTGCCTTAATTAAAATAAATTGATAGTTACGTTAAATACTGTACTAAATTTATTTTACCTCGCATGATAGACACAATGCCTCGCCTTTCATTGTAACGAAGACTACTTTGCATAAAAGCGTTTATAGCGATAACAAAGTATCGTCTAACGAGGCGTAATGTATGCACGATGTAAGCTTAACAACAAATGTTAACTCATCCATAAATTATGCACTTTTATGTTATTATATGGACATCTTGGCGAAATAAATTATTATACATGTGCAGATTATCTCTTAACAGACACAGACATTTCTATTGTTATATACGGAGTAACTATCTACACTGAATATATATATATATATATATATATATATATATATATATATATATATATATATATATTGTCGTAGTATTACGGATAAAAATTAAAAATCACGATGTCTGGTCGATAAAGAGAAATGCCACAAAAATAATCAATATCCTACCGAGACGTTCCGCCCGAAAATAAGTACAAATATCAGTTCCAACTATATATAAGTACCTCAACACAGGGTGTCTGGGAAAGATTCCAGCGGACTCACTGATGAGTCTAACCGCTGGAATCGTGGACGAAACAGCGCTGTAAAATTTTAGGTCGATTTCTCAGATTGTATATCGTGGTTACGAATACAACAATATATATATATATATATATATATATATATATATATATATATATATATATATATATATATAAAGAGAAGTTTACGTCCGTGTAATTTATTCTCGGCTATTCGGACACAGACCGTTGATAAATATTATTCTCATGCTAAGAAGTAAAAGTGCGGAGATCTCTCTTAATTTACGGTCGCGCCACCACGTGGTGGTTTTATACAACATTTGTTGATTTGTGTCATTCTTATGTTATTTTCTCTTCTTCATCTCTATAATATGACATGTGAAAAACGGGGGAAAACACCATTAAAACTTTTTAATTTTATTTAAAAACACAATATGATATCACAAACAGCAAAACAATTCACTCGACTATTTCTTTATTTTGTAATGACAGTTGTTAGGTGTGTGGCGTGGGTAGCGAAAGAAATAAGAATCTCCTAAAACAGTGGCGTAGCCAAGTGTGAAGTTTGGCAAAAATTACTTTTTTGATATTTTTTACATGATATAAAAGCAAACAATAAAAATGCCTATTCATCTGGCGATAGACTGTCCAGGAGGCTCAAATATTTTTTCTCCAACTTTAAAATATAGCTGTAAATGGCATTCACATTCTCAATGTCGCTTTTTTTATTCATAGGGTTGCCATCTTCATTAATTTGGATCATTTCGAAGAAGAGCCTTTTATGATATGAAGGAACTCTTTCCAGAATCTCACTGTTATCCCAGTTAATGATGTTGTCATGATGAAAGACATGTTCACTCAAAGCACAAGCAAAACTTCTATTAATATCAATACGATAGAAAGTGAGTCTGCCAGCTTAATTATATACTATTGGAGTGTTCTTACTCAGATAACATTATTAAAAAATTTCTCTACAATACCTAATACCAAAAATTCCTGAAAACATTTTTCAAACCCCTTCTCACCCTTTTCTTCTGAATACTTAGCCTTTAAGTTTAGCTAACACTATTTCAAATGCAACAGTACAAGTGCAATTTTTTCATACTTTACCTCATATGGAAAGGCTTAGTGACAAATTGATGAATAATTTTAAACCTACGAGTATGAAAATAGCTAGAAGACAAATATTAACTTTTTCAAAAATTTACTCTAAAACGAAAAAACCTTTACAGCTGAATAAGACGTCGTGTATCTTATATAAAATGCCTTGTTTCAACAGTCAATTAGTTTACATAGGCCAGACTTCTAGAAGCTTCAAAGGTCATACTCACTTCCCATCATAGTGATATTAATAGAGGTTTGCCCTCTTGTGCTCTGGGTGAACAGGCTATTCATTATGATCACATCATTAACTGGAATGACACTGAGATTTTGGAGTTCCTTCATATCATAAGAGGTTCTTCCTCGAAATGGTCCTTATTAATCAAGATGGTAATGCTATGAATAAAAAAAGCGATAGTGAGAATCTAAGTGCCATTGACAGCTATATTTTAAAGTTGGAAAAAGAAAAGTATTTGTGTCTCCTGGACAGCCGATCGCCAGATGAATAAGTTTTTTTCATTGTTTGCTCTTATATCATGTAAAAAATATCAAACAAGTAATTTTTGCTAAACCTCACATTTGGCTACACCACTGATTTACGTGATTCTTATTTTTTTTCATTACTTAGGCCACCCACACCACTGTTCTCGGTTGACATTTAACATCTGTCACTACAGAATTGAGAAATAGTCGAGTGAGATGCTTTTCTGTTTGTGACTATTGAAATTTTAATCAAATTCTATCAATCCTATTATATTATGCCATTAAATATAATTAAAAAGTTTTAATAGTAGATTTTTGATTTTTCCCGTATTTTTCACATATCTACTTGTTTCATATTTAAACCACATTGGCCAGTTGCTTAATAAGTATAGGGTAGATTTAATATTCTAAGTTTTTAATTAACATTGTAGAGATGTCTTGAAAAAGAGAAAAATAAATTATCGAAATCTTGACAAAATTAAAATAGAATTTTTCCTTATCAAGGCTTTAAGTCTAAATAGACTGTATCCCCAATAACCCTAGTTCGGAATATTATATATATATATATATATATATATATATATATATAAATATATATATATATATATATATATATATATATATATATAATATATATATATATATATATATATATATATATATATATATATATATATATATACATATTAGCTCATAAGACATCGTAGTAAGTATAACTAATCAACCCCAAAATAGCAATTTCGTGCAAAATTTTGTTCGCTATTTTACCCCCTAAAAGATGAATTTCCAACCATAAGCCTATATATTAATTTTTAGATGCTTAGCTTCAAAAATGAAGAACTTTCATACAAACTTTCATCCTCTATTTTACACTATTAAAAGATCAATTAAAAAAATGATATAGTAAACATTTTTTTTCGAATCATAAGCCTATATAATAATTTTATACATTTCTAACTAACAAAATGAAGAACTTTTACATAAACTTTCAATCCATATTTTACCCCCTCAAAGGTTGAATTTTTAAAAAAGAATGATATAGTAAACATTTCTAACCATAAGCATATATATTAATTTTTACATTTGTAATTTCTAAAATGATGAATTTTCATATAAACTTTCATCCCCTATTTTACCTTCTTAGGGAATGAATTTCCAAAAATCCTTTCATAGTGCCCGCTTATGTCATTTAAGAAACCTTTATGCAAAATTTTATTTTTCTAAACTCTGCAGTTTCTGCTGTGCGTTGATCAGACAGCATGTCAGTTTGTATTTATATATACAGTAGATGACAAAAGTATGGAAATATTTTTATTTTATACATTTTTTCAGCAAGTCTCGTATTCAACAATAATTTTTGCGATTTATTTTATATATTTGGTAATGTATTGAATATTATGACACGTTTACATTTTGGGCTATACACATTCCTCTCTTCTCAGCCTTTTTTGTTGATGTCTTGAACATATGTAAGGAAACATAATTTCTTCTGTGCATTTTTAAAATTTAAAATTATTAGATTAGTATTGTTGTGCCACGGTTGTCACCAACATCGTATTAAGAATGGGCAAAAATAAGTATTTGTCGAAAGAGTTGCGACTTAGACTTGTTGAGTTAAAAAGACAAGGTGCAAAGCACTGAAGTATAGCAAAAAAATTTAGGTTTAAGTAAAGGTGTTGTTTCGAAAATTCGAAAGAAGTTTCGGTTACTGGGAAATGTTGATAATTTGCTGTAAGAAGACGTCTTTTTGAAGTTAGATTGTTTGGAAGAGTTGCGGTCAAAAAATGTAGACTCTTAAAAAAAATGGAAAGGCCAGACTTCAGCCACCTTGGGGTACTGTGCTTAGGAATGACGAAATTGAATTTTAAATATTGTTCAGACGAAAGTTTGTTTGTTCGAAGGCCTGTAGGAAAAAAATTTGATATTAAGTATCAAAAATCTACTGTGGAGCATGTGGAAGGCAGTATTATGTTCAGGGGATGCTTTTCTAGGTCTGATATATAAATAATTATTGATAACCAAATAATAAGGATATAAGCTGAAAACAATATATATATATATATATATATATATATATATATATATACATATATATATATATATATATATATATATATATATATATATATATATATATATATATATATATATATATATATACATATATATATATATATATATATATATATATATATATATATATATATATATATATATATATATATTGCAATATGAATGAACCCTGTATATATTTACTAGACTGTTTATATTGTTTCTGCTGACAAATAAAATAAATTAATATAAATAATCGTATTTTAGAGCAGTTTTCAGTCAAAGTGAACAACAAGCCTTAATTCCTTTTAAAGAGCAAAATATCATAAAACAAACTCTTTTGTTGGTTCCGGAAACAATGCATCTAAATCTTTCATGGCAATATTCCTTTTGGTATCTTACACTCTTGGGTTTTTATTTGCCATTGTTAATGTTTAGCTATTAAAATAAATGATAATAACAAATGCCGAGATATTTAATTATCCATTTAAGTTAATTGTTTATTTCTCATTAATTAAAATTATCTAAATTGAGTTATCTATAAATCCATAATGTCTGTAGGTAAACATATGCTGTAGTAAAGAAATTTGTCATTTTAAATTCATGCAGTAATGAACAAATTTAGCAAATATATAGCATATATATATATATATATATATATATATATATATATATATATATATATATATATATATATATATATCTTTTTTTTTTGTCCTTGGGATTATGGTCCGTTAAAAATGGAATTAAAATGTAATGGTGGTGTTGTATTTTCTGTATATTACATTTTTTTTAATACATTAACGTTTCGGTCATTTTTTTTTAACCTTCGTCAGAATGTGTGTAGCTAAAAAAACACGTATTTGGTTGATTTTACTATTAAATTATTTACATATTATGTATTTACCTTGAACAATGAATCAGGAACAACACTGCACTTACATGTATATATTTATTTAAAAATTTTGTTCTATTGAAAATTTAATTTTCGCAAGATTCACAGAGTTCAAGATGACCACGTGTGTCATCTTGAAGTTAAGATGGTACTGAGAGAACAGATGGTATTTTTTTGTAGGTAATGAGGGTTGTTTTGGCTATTGTGGGTTAAAAGGGTCTAGTTCGAAAATGCAATGCGTTTTTGGTTTTAGAATTTTAATTTTTTTTTGGTTCTTATTTTATGATGTTATTATATATTTTGCTAAGTTGTTTGGTATCTGCCTTAGAATTTAATGCAAATTTGTATTTTTGTATTTCTATCATTTCTAGGATTTCCCGTTTTTTTGTATGGTTTTCCGTTTTCAAGATTTTTACTTTGTCAAAGTTAAAGGAGTGGCGATTTTCCGTCCTGTGTGTTGTTAAAGCCGTTTTATTTTTTTTGTCGTATTTGTGCCCATTTAATCGATTTTTTAGATGTTGGCTTGTTTGGCGTATATATTCGCCTTCACAGTCTTTGCATGGGATACTGTAGACGACATGTGTTTTTTTATCTTTTGGTATTTCCGACTTAAGTTTACTGTAGCAATTTTTTAGAAGGTTGTGACCCTTATGGCTGACCGTTACGTAGTATTTCTTGAACGTATTTTGGAGTTTTTTAGATAGTGTCGAAATGTATGGAAGTGATACGTATTTTCTGTGTTTCTGTTTTGATTTAGTATTTGGTGAATTTTCGTTATAAAATTTGTGAATTCTTTTTTTAAAAAGATTATCGACCAGGTTTTCGGGATAGTTGTTTATTTTTAAGGCTTCTTTTGCTTTTTGGATGGCCAGTTTTCGGTATTCCGGATCTGATAATTTAATGCTGCTATCTGCGAGGCCTATATCTACGGTTTTTTTGTGAGAGAGAGGGTGTTGGGATTTAAAATGTAGATATCTGGATGAGCATGTTTTTTTTGGTATACCATTCAGGTTTTATGGTATTGTTAATGTGGGGTAAGGTTAGGTCGCGGAAATTTATTTTATTTTGTTTTTCTGTTTATATATATATATATATATATATATATATATATATATATATATATATATATATATATATATATATATATATATATATATATATATATATAAGGCTGCCTTACAATCCTGAGAGGGACTCATACACGAAATGTCCGAAAACCTCCGATTACACTTCACACACTTGAGAATATGAATGTTAATATCCTTAGTTTTCATAACCTATAGCATTATTTATTCAAAATGTTATTGTTATGATTTTCTGTCCTTATATTCACTAACTGGGTTCGAATAAAAAACATTTTTACTAATTAACTGTCTAGAATTCCACTAAAAATATGATTTACAGTGATGACTAATCGATATAATATTTTTATAACGACCCATCTGAACTCGTTGTTGACAGTTGTTAGTTAGACTATTTATATAAGGTTATTAATGAATTCCTCTAGTCCTTCGTTACATTATTATGAAAACTGAAAAATAATTGATAATTTTGTCCATAAGAATAATTTTTTTTGTACGGAAACTTTGTAGGAGTTAGAAAAGCACTTAGTAATTAAAAGAGTGTGCGATTAAATAGAAAAGTACTTACCCTTTGTAATCTTGACATTGTGATTGGTCTAGTTCAACCTTCCCCCAGGGGTTCTCGAAAAAAATATAGTAATGACGGAATTTTAAATTAAACATCGCAACAGGCAACAATCTGTCACGTGACGAATTGCTATCGTCATGCGAATACATTCTCGAGCACCAGCACCTTCTACTTCGGCGAGTCAAGACTTTTCCCGGATGCGCACGAAGGAACGAAAATAACTTCTGCCGATATAGAAACGCCGATGTCACATAAAAGGAAGAGCTGGTGCTCATCTTGAAACTTTTTGTAGAGCATTATCTTATCATAAACTTTCAATTAGTACACATTTTGGTATCAAATACGAGGTCTAAGAAACAGGCTACTTTTACGGTCACTCTTTAGTAGAGCACTATAGAAAGTTTTATGCCGAAATAACAATTCATCTTTATCCTATAATTTAAAATACGTTTTTAGCATTGTGTGCCTTTTTTGTTGTGATTAATGTATTTTCTTTATTTTTACATGTTATTACACTACTTGTAGGTATTTATTATTCAAACAAATGTTTACAACTTATTGCCAGAGATACTTATATTTTTTGAAAAATCCCTTCAAAAAATACAGAGTGTATCCCAATTAGGATTATTGAACCATTCGTTAATTATTTTTTAAGAGAAAAAGAGTGATCATTTTTTAATCGTGAGTCTCTGAAATAAATAAATCTAAATCAAAATTTAGAGTATTATTTGAAGTTGTTCCAAAAACTGGGGTTGTTCAATCTTCTGAAATTAACATCAGCGATAATAATTAATTTAATATATTATTATTACATAACGTTATTTGTAAATTCGATAACTCCTCTAAAATTATAAACTGAAATCTCCTAATGGGAATATTCTTTGTAACAAGTCGTTTTACTCTTTATACTACCATTACTATTGTTAATGTGCAGCCATTAGGATTAGTGATAATGCAAACGTAGTAATATTTTATAGTGGGTCTTTGGTAGCTGAGTATCTTCTTATCTTTATAAGGAATTTGCTAATTTCTCAGTATATATGGTGTATAAATTACGTTTTCTTTTGTTAATAGATTGTATTAATGTACGAGAACAATGTAAAAAATATTACCTCAAAAAGGGTAATATGAATAGAGAGATATATTTACTGGTGAGATATATAGCAAATCACAAAGTTTTCCGTAAGATAATGATGTTATTAATCTTTGTATCTATATTCATTTATTCATTAATTAAATTTATTTTTAAATATATCTGAAAATACTAATTTGCAATCACATAGACTATGCATTTTAAAATAATTTTCCCCTTTAATCAATATGGTTTTAAAACAGGTGTAGGTGTAGCTAATGCTGCTACACATTTAGTAACTAATATACAACTGAGCCTCAAGCAAAATGCGTTTACTGGAGCTCTTTTTGTGGAATACGAAGCTGTCGTTCTTGAGCATAAAAACCATGGGCATTCGAAGTTGTCTAAACAATTTTGATATTTGTGTCTAAATAGATAGATTTTCATTAGATAGAGCAATTCATTTATTGGTTGTAGACTCACATCCCAAAACATTCCCCGGGTCTCTGTTTTAAGCCCTTTAATCTTTAACCTGTATACAGTGGTGTAGCAAAGGCTCTGCAGGGACCGCTCACCAATAAAATCTTTAGAATCTCCAATAAACTGCCTACTGTACAATCCGTTTAACGCAAGGTGTCAGTAGTTATTTAATGTAAGTCTCAAAATCTCAGTATTGATATTGTTTTTTTTTTAGTTTTCTTTAAAATACTCCGTGGCCAAAATACAAGTCTGTAAGACCAGCAACCAGAGAAAAAAAAAAAGAAAACTCAAAAGAAAACAATGTCAGTACTGAGCCTTTGAGACTTGGGACACACGCTTCTCACTCTTGGGTCTATCAGAACATTTTATCGAAAGAAGGTACTGGATAGACCGGATAAAAAAAAAGATAATACAAAGGGTAATGAAGGTTTAGTAAGGATTCTCAAATTACATGTTGTTACCAATTCTAATAAAATATATGTAAATTTGTTTGAAGATATCAACCTTTTTTATATTTTTGACAACCAAAAGGGACATTGAAAGTGGTTGGCGCCAAGCATTTAAATTTGAAATGAACGTAATTTTTCAAAGTTTTTCTTAACTTTATCTGCCTGGTGAGGATCGAGTTTTGGAACTTTCTGAATTTTTGAAACGTTGAAAAGAGTATCTTCAAAAGACGTGTAATTCTTTTTTTAAGTGTCCAAAAATCCCCAAAACTCGCAATTCTATAATCAATTGAAAGGTGAATAATCGCTTTTATTTCATTTACAATGTTTTATAAATGGAAAGAATTTTACAACGCTTCTGGAGTAAACGCTATATATATATATATATATATATATATATATATATATATATATATATATATATATATATATGAAGTAAAATGCGAACAGTAAATGCAAACTTCTCTCCATCATATCCTTTCTGTGTTAGAGGTTGCACAGTTAGAATAAATTGTTATAAAACGCAATTTATCCTATTCCACCATCATCGAGATGATGGCCTACCTGTACCACCATACCGAGAAGAAAGTCAAAACTTACCCTCCCCGCCACAGTGATACGACAGAGGTACATGTTTCGTCTCTACTAGACTCATCGGGGTACCGACATGCATCTGGCTGTGCAAGGGACAGATCGGAAGGAAGCATGCATATACTGAACGCGGCTTCTCCGACCTCCCGCCGGATGGCGTATATATGTTTATGCAGATTTCACGGATTCCATCGTGTGAGATGCAATAGCAGTGGATATATCCACATTATATGCATGCTTCCTTCCCATCTGTCCTTTGCACAGCCAGGTGCATGTCGGTACCCTGATGAGTCTAATAGAGACGAAACATGTACCTCTGTCGTATCACTGTGGCGGGGAGGGTAAGTTTTGAATTTCTTCTCGGTATGGTGGTACAGGTAGGCCATCATCTCGATGGTGGTGGAATAGGATAAATTGCGTTTTATAACAATTTATTCTAACTGTGCAACCTCTAACACAGACAGGATATGATGGAGAGAAGTTTGCATTTACTGTTCGCATTTTACTTCATTCATACGCGGAGCTGCATATAGTTGTACGTTTGCTGAATGTGATTTCAGCACTACAACGGCATAATGTGGATATATCCACTGCTATTGCATCTCACACGGTGGAATCCGTGAAATCGGCATAAACATATATGTATATATATATATATATATATATATATATATATATATATATATATATATATATATACGAGGCATGTTCATAAAGTAAGTATACTAAAGTTCTCACGGTCGCAGGGATTTTTTCGACATGTTGACGAGATCGGTTCAAGGTCAATACGTTTCGCGAAAAATATCGATCTAATCTTCCGCCAAGTGCGAAATGCGCGCCATCATTCGCTATCTTGTTTGGAAGGGAAAAGCTCCAGTTGAGGTTTATAATGAGGTGAAAACTGCATATGCTGATATAGCTATGAATCGTACAAGTATGTACAAGTGGTGTCGCTAGTTTAAGAATGGTCGTACGTCTGTGCATGACGATCAGAGGAGCGGAAGACCTTCAATTGTGACTGACGGAATTATGGAAAAAATCGAAAATGTGCTCCGTGACGAACGCAGATTGACTGTGGATGAACTTTCTGCAATGTTTCCGCAAATCTCTAGATCTCTACTATACGAAACCGTCACAGAAACCCTCGAATATCGGAAACTGTCTACAAGGTGGGTCCCAAAACAGTTGACAGACCAGCACAAGTTGAATCGAGTGGAGGCCGGGCAAGAGTTTTTGAGGCGCTACAAACTCCATGGAGATGAAATTCTCCGCTCGATTGTTACGAGAGATGAAACTTGGGTTGCACACTACAGACCTGAAACCAAAAAGCAGCCTCAACAGTGGCGTCACACCTTTTCACCCTCCACCAAGAAGTTCAAAACCACAATTTCAGCCAAGAAAATCATGGCATCCGCGTTTTGTGACTGTCAAGGCATAATTCTGATTGAAAATTTGCCTCAAGGGGAGACCATCAACTCTGCAAGATACGGTGAGACCCTAAAAAAATTGCGGAGGGCGATTCAGAACTAGAGGAGAGGCATGCTGACAAAAAGAGTCTGCCTACTGCTGCCCGACAATGCCACACCATACACGGCCAATGCCACGAAGGAACTGCTCGCCTCCTTTAAATGGGATGTCCTGCGCATTCCCTTGACCTGGCACCTTCAGATTACTATCTCTTCTCCTCCCTGAAGCTGTACATGGGTGGAAAAAGGTTTTCTATCGACGAGGAGGTGAAGGGGCAGGTGGAGAAGTGGTCGAAAGGGTTGGGGGGAAACTACTTCGAGGAAGGTATCAAAAAGTACACTTACTTTCTGAACATGCCTCGTATATATATATATATATATATATATATATATATATATATATATATATATATATTGGCAAAGCGGACGTAAAAACTTGTCAATCTACATGATTCTCGTGTTAAAAAGTGCGGAGCACTCCAAAAATATGGAAAAACTCCGGGTCCGACAGATGGCGACAGCGCTGTTTCGTCCTAATATGGGACTCGTCAGGCCACCGTATTCGGTACAAACCATCATCTCGCCTTTGCATCCTATAAACCTGAGTTTAAAATCAAAAAACAGCAAACAAGACGACAAAGGCGACATCTCGATGGTCCACTCGATAACCCAAGAAACACACAGATTAATAAAGTTTGCAACATAACTGCCATATGGTGGCGCGACGGTAAATTAAAACAGAAATATGTAAAATCGAGCACATGAAACTTGCTTGACTTTTTGCTGCCCTTGTCAATTTAAACCCTCTACTCTCAACTTGGCCCGGTTTAAAGGTCTATGTTAGTTAGAGAGGGGCTTTTAGTTATAGACGTAGGATATAATAGACTACTCGTCCCCGATGCCGGCCATTCCCAAAGTGCGATAGAGAAAGAGCACCGAAAGCCGTATTTCCCTCTCTTTCCAACGAGAACGCTTCATTTTGAGAATGATTTTTCATCTCAAGAAAAGGTATTTTTTGCAAAAAAAAAACATTGATTGCTATAAACATGGCGGTTGTGATTTTTAAAAAAATCTTATTCGTTTTCTATCGTCAGGGAAAATTTTTTTTAAAAGGTTTTCAAAGCAAACAGTTCTTGATATACTAAACTCAAAAACCTCGAACCAACGAACGATATTGTAGTACCATTTTTTTATAAAACAACGATATCAAATAGTTATTTATTGAATTTTTGGCTTTTTCTTATTACGACATGAAAGTAAAAGCCTCGAAAAGCCGAATGCACTTTTGATCGAGCCAATCACAAAACACTTCCCGTCTATCGCCATCCTCAGTATACAAATGTTGATGTAACTGATATTTAAATGCTCGATATCCATGCTTTTTCATTATTTTTCTTGCTGATTCATAACTTATCTCCAGTTCTTGACTAATTTTTCTTAACGAAACTGTTTTATCAACCTCAACCATAGCAAGTACGTTAATCTCAGTCTCTTCATTTATGATAAACCTCTGTTCCGCTTCTTGATTTCCTATTTGCCTAAAACGAGTCTCGACATACGGAAAATACTGATGGGCTGAATGTTGCCAATTCGGATATCTATGAGCATACAACTCGGCAGCATGCCTTGAATTTCTATGACACTCTCCCAATATTAATAACATATCCACTTTTTCACTTTGAGTATACATTATTTTAACGAAAATTTAAACTAAACTTAACGAAAATTAAGAAACTTTTACGTCTGTTCTTAGAGCGTATGTCACTGTCATTATCTACTTAAGTGAGTGCTTTGTTTTCCAAAGAAGACTTAACAAAAACAGTTGCAAATTATTATGCATCATGGCTGTCCATGGCGCACTTGCCATAAGTAAATAAATTATCCAGTATTTTGCTTAATAATATTTAATTTCTGTTCTTATGTCTAATCCAATCGCAAATAAATTAGTACCGTTAGATTCGTCAAAGAATGCTTTTTTCGAAAAGTAGTTGTCAAAAAGGGGTCGCCATTTGAAAATTAATAGTTAAAAATGAAAACGTAATTTTGTCAACTTGTCTTATTCCTGTCTTTCATACTAGTAAGTAAAACTTTGCAATTGTATTTTTTTGACATCATCTAAGGCCGTTAGATTAGTTTGCGTCCGATCATGGCCACCTAGATGCAATTTTAAAAGTGGCTCTAAAAAATGAAGTAGACGTAAAAAGTTTTTAAAATGTCACATTCTGATCTAGAATTGACTCAGAAATCCAAAAATGTTAAAATATACAGGGTGTTCCATTTAAAAATTCACAACCGGGGCCATTTCCGGTGAAACCGGAAGTGGCCGGAAAGTGGAAAATATGCGAAAACTCTCACCTTCACATACCATTTACCTGTACCAATTCTCATTTTGATACACATAATACTCTAGAAATTATAACTTGTCTAATAGATTCGTTGACACCCGGTATATATATATATATATATATATATATATATATATATATATATATATATATATATATATTTTTATATATATATATATATATATATATATATATATATATATATATATATATATATAATTTTTTCTTTATTTTGTCTTTTCTTGGGTTTAGGTTATAAATTTAACAAAAAATGCAAAACAATTGACGTTTCGCCTTTTATTTAAGGCATTTTCAAAATTTTTTTTGTTTTATTTTCCTTCCTAAAAATATTTTTATATAATTAAAACATATCTACAATTTTAAAAAACAAATAAGACACTTTGAAACAGTATTTAAATTTTTAAAAAATATTTAATTTTACCGGTACACACCTTGA